>PVIH01002532.1:0-186693 GCA_004025045.1 Sigmodon hispidus
GGCAAGCTGTGGGCAGCACTAATGTGTTGCTCTCTGCTCTTACATGTGGCTGTAATGTGACCTACTGTTCTCTCAGTCACCTTCTATAGTGACTTCCCTGCCATGATCAACCTCAACCATAACCTGAAATTACGAGCAAATAAGACCCATCTCCATCAAGTGCTTTGGTCAGAGTATTATATAATAACAACAGGAAAAGGAAATAAGTCAGCCACATAGATGCCTGACTGTCACGTACTAATCTCAGGAAAAAAACATAAAACACCCCTACTTCTACCTCCCTATGATCATTGCCAAACTCTGCCTTCGGTCCTCATCTTACTGCCAGAGTCATAGATTTGTCCAGCTAGGCAGGTGGGCTGATGGGAAGGAATTGTTAGCGGGAAATTATAGGCAGAAAGAAAACAGTATTACCAGCACTGAAGTTGGGAGACATAGAAACAGAGAGGTTGATGGAACACACTGTAAAAATCACTTACAGCTTAGGGGAAAAACCAGGTTGGCTTACAAACTATCTTTCAGAACCACAAGGGTTAGCCATTACGAAGAGGCCACCAATGCAAGGGCATCTGCTCAAACATTTTCCTGCTACTCCCGTGCCGGGTCACATCACACAAAGGTCACAAGGCAAGAAGCAAGTAGCTCTTGTGAAAGTCCTGCCTGCAAGCCTTTGGCTGCACGTATTTACATATTGTTCTCCTTCGACATAGGAACAGGAAAAACCCTCCTTAGAGGAGCCAGCCTCCATAAGGTCATAACTAATATGTCCCCTGAGCCTAGAACTTGTTCTTGGTAGAGACTGTCCCTGTAAAATCCCAATGGTTTGAAGTTACCAAATGTCCTCATACAAGCTTGAGTAGGGACAATGGAGCCCATCTTATACTATGCCCAAACAAATGGCAGGAACCCAGACTCAAACACACAGACCAGGACCTCAGGTCTGAACTTGACACTTTGTACTTTCACCCAACTGCTCTGTGGCTGCTTTCTCCATTGGAAACAATAACAGAGTGACTTCTAGATACTGCTTCTGCTAGTAATCAACGGAGGGCCTAGAAGGTGCTGGGCGTCTATTACAGGAATGCACCTATTTAATGTGTCCTGAGGCAGTCCTAAAGTCATCAATGAGGTGCGGGGGAAGAGAGAGAGAAGGACTCAAACCGTATGTTACATCCATGGCATTTTCTGTATGTCAGCAAGTCTGTGTTTTTCAAAGTCTCGAAGGTAATGATGAGAAAATGCATTTGGCAAGACAGACTAACTCCCGCATTTCCTGAATCCAGAGCTCCAAAGGAAGATGGAGATCTGACCTTGCTTCGTTTTGGTTTTTTCCATGGTGCCTGTTGCTTCTCTCCTCCAGCTCATTCATCAGCATTGTGTCCTCATCGTCCTGGATCAGTCCAGCTCCCCTTTCCTGCGCCTGCCAGAGAAAGGATAAAGGGTAAAACTGGGAAGGATTCTAGACTAATTTTACAGGTTAGCTTTTAAATACCAAGCACAGCTTAAAGCAAAACTATTTCAGAAGAATAAATTACTGAACTGAGGAAACCTTTAACTTTCAAAGTCAGGGGCTGGAAAGATGGCTCAGTGGTTAAGAGCACTGGCTGCTCTTTCAGAGGACCCAGGTTCAATTCCTAGCACCCACATGGAAGCTCACAACTGTCTGTAACTTTAGTTCCAAGGGATCCAACATCTTCACATAGGCCAAACACCAATGCATGTAAAAATAAAATAAATAAATTATTTTTTAAAAAGAAAAACTTAGCTGGGTGTGGTGACACACACCTCTAATCCCAGCATGGGGTCAGGGAGAGGTGAGGGGTGGAAGGGTTGGGGGCAGAGACAAGCAGATCCCTGCTGAGAAACAATTTTTGTACACTATAGATATGTAATTACTCTCATTGGTTAAAAAAACGCTGATTGGCCAATGGCTAGGCAGGATTTGGTGGGCAGAGAGAATACTGGGGATAAGATAGGCAGAGTCTGAGGAGACACCAGGAAATGCAAATGAAGAAGGAAAAGAACATTCCATGTTCAAATAAGGCACGGACACAGGGCAGAGAGTAGATAAAAAATATGGGTTAACTTAAGTTATAAGAGCTAGCTAAAAACAAGTCTAAGTTATCAGATGAAAATTCGTAATTAATATTAAGTCTCTGTGTGGTTACTTGGGGAGCAGCTGGTAGAACAGAAAAACTCTGCTTACAGATCTCTGTGAATTTGAGGTCAGACTGGTCTACAAAATGAGTTCCAGAGCATCCAAGACTACATAGAGAAACCCTGACACAGGAACAAATGAATGCACACAGGAAACCTAAAGTCAGATATTTTAATTTATTATTATTGGTGAAAGCACATACCATGAAATGCACAGAGGACAACCGTGGAGTTGAGGATCTCCTTTCTCTTTTCTATGGATCCTGAGAGCAAACGCTGGTCACTAGACTCCTAAGGCAAAGCTCCATATGAGAGCCATCTCACTGGCCTGCAAATATCATTTTGTGACTATAAAATTCATTACTCAAAAATACGGTAGGCATTTGTTTGTTTTGTTTTTGAGACCGAGTTTCTTTGTTTAGCCTTGGCTGTTCTGGAACTCTTATGTAGACCAGGCTGGCCTCAAACTCATAGAGATCCATCTGCTTCTGTCTCCCGAGTGTTGGGATTAAAGGTGTACACCACCACTGCCTGGCAATATGGTAGTTTTTAATATACTACATTCTCCTTTGGATGCAACCAATTAATTAAGATTCAATTGGCCTTATTAGCAAGTTGCTGTTTAGGAAAATTACATTGAGGAAAAGCTGAGCAAGAAAGAAAGGCAATAAGCCTGCGTCTAGTCACCATTTCCAGCATCTAGTGGATTTCTTTTTTTTTTTTTTTTTTTAAACTATATTTTATTTATTTATTTATTTGCCTTGGTGTTTGCCTGGAACTGGAACTACAGACAGTTGTTAGCTGCCATGTGGGTCCTGGGAATCGAACCCGGGTCCTCTGGAAGAGCAGACAGTGCTCTTAACCACTGAGCCATCTCTCCAGCCCCTCTAGTGGATTTCTTTGTGCCCAGGAGAAGCTTTACAAATGTGAGCTGCCTGTTGTGACCACTGGACACAAAGCTGCAAGTTCAGAATGCAATCTAACACCAATGAGTAAAGAATGTGCACCTTGGGCCTCACTTAGCCATTCTGCATTTCCCCCATTCGGTATTTTAACCCTTTCTTGTCTTTGATGAATTTCTCCATCCCATGAGCTTCCCACTACAAAGGCAGGAGGTGCCAGGTTCTCCTAGTCTCCCATGTCTCAGGCTTGATGATCACATAGCAGAGCATCTTAGGTTTTTCTCCTTCATAGACAGAGGGTCTCATGTATTCAGACTGGCCTCAAACACTGTGGAGCCAAGGTGACCTTGAAGATCTGATCCTCTTGCCTCTACCTCCTGAATGCTGAATTCAAGGAAAGTGCCAGTATACCCAAGTTTGTTTGTTTGTTTGTTTTGGTGCTGGAGATTGAACCCTGGGCATTATGCATGCTAGGCAAGCACTCTACTGACTAAGCTACAATCTTGCCCCCTCCACAAAGTTTTTAAACTGTCTGCTGCTATTGGCAGTTGGGGGGCAAGTCTTGAAATATGTAAAACCAAATTGTTATAGATAATCTACTTCTGATGATTTAGTTTTCTGACCTGTAACTAATTAGAAACAGACAAACAAAAAATTGGATTTCCTAAGTAAAAGGAAAACATGTATACGTGTATTTCAGCATTATGGAACCAGAAAGCTCATGGATGCATAACTGTGTGGCCACTTATTTCAAGATATATATATATAAAGATGTTTGATCGATAGAAGTTAGAAATCTTGCTTTAGTTAGTAATTACAAAAGCAAAAGTAACTACACACACACACACACAAAGAAAAAAAATGGGCTAGAGAGATGGCTCAGCAGTTGAAAGCTATCTCTGTTGACTGTTCTTCCCGAGGACCTGAGTTCGATTCCCAGAATCCACATGGCAGCTAACAACTGTCTCTAATTCCAAGATCTGACACCCTTGCACAGTAATACACACAGGCAAGAAACTAATTCACATAAAATAAAAATAAATATTTAAAAAAAAAAGAAAAGAAAGAAACTAACTTGGAGCTGGAGAAGGTAAAATAGAAGATGGTAGAGGCCAGCGCTGTAGCCCTGAGAGTCCAGCGGCTGCAGAGGGTGACCTGTAGTCACAGGTTTCTCTGTCCCACTTGGCTGGTCCCATAGCCAATTATGAAATAATTACTCAGAGGCTTAATATTAATTACAAGTTGTTTGGCCTGTAGCTCAGGCTTATTACTTATTACTTATTACTCCTATACTTTAAGTTAACTTACATTTCTATCTATGTTTATCCACGTGACTTGGTACCTTTTCTCAGTAAGGAATTCACATCTTGCTTCCTCTACATCTGGCTGGCATCTACATCTTTGCCTTTCCTCTTCCCAGAATTCTTTTAGTCTGGTTGTTCTGCCTCTATTTCCTGCCTGGCTACTGGACAATCAGCATCTTATTAAACCAATTTGAGTGACAAATCTTTGCAATGTACAAGAGTGTTATCTCACAGCAGTAACCTGGGGCATAGGAACACTGGAGACACAGACAGCCTTTCACTTGACCAGGGGCATCCACCAGAGCAGTATCCTAGGACTTCAGAAGAACATCCCCCAGCTGCCAAGAAGTATAATATGCATGTGGAAGACTAGAAGCCATACCCAGATGATGGTATAAAGCAAGGTGACTACCCAAAGCTTCCTGATTGCTTATAGCAGGAGAGGGATCCATGGTACAAACTGGACCACTTAGACCTGAAATTGAACTGGGGGGCAGATGTACTAGGACATAGACAGGTATATCAGAAATCGTGTGGACATGTCCCCCACACCTGTTTCATAAGATGTCATGTGTAAACAGCTCTTTGGTTTTGTGACCTTCATGATTTCCATGTTTTGGTTGGGGAGTCTGTTCCCTCCTACCAGCCTATGGGGCCAAAGCAGTATCTCTATGATAATCTGGACCTGGAATGAAATGGCAATCCTACCAAGAAACCTGAACAAATGGTTCACTGTGAGATCTAAGAAGGCTTCATGGGGTTTTATGCTCTCTATCTAGGACTTCCTCATAGAAATTTAACCTTAATGAAATCTCTAATAAAACTTAGTTAAAAAACAAAACTTGGAAAAGACAATGGGAACACATACAATGCCTCTACTTAAAACAACTGTCATCATTTATGGTTACATTGTCTGACAATCTTTTACGTTAATAACCTAGGATTTTTAGTTGCTGTTTCCTCTTACTGAGTAGCATGGCATTTTATCTAATTTCAGTATTGGGTTACTATTACTTACGCCCTATTTTTATTGTGTTCATTTCCTCCTAATCCCTGCTGACATTCACTCTGCTATTCTTCTATGCCTTTCTCTGTTCTCGAGAGATCTCATCCACATGTATGTGCAGCATATTCATATGTGTGATAAGGCTTCCATTGAAGACTCACTTTCTACCTTTCCGTAGACTTATTAGTTTATGTCAAGAAAGCATCCTATTGGCTGCTTGCTATTCTATGGTTTGAATGAACTGTGTTGATCTTTCCTATACTCTTAGGGATCCCTTTATTTCCATTATTTTGCCAGTGAAACAGCACTCTAAGAAAAGCCTTGGACCACAGAGGTTACATGCTGGTGGATTTAAAATTCATTTTGATTTCTGTGTTTATGTGAATGTAAGCCATATGTGTGCATGTGGAGGCCAACGGAAGGTGTCCAATTCCCTGGAGTTGTGAGCTGTCTGGCCTGAGTGCTGTGGCCCAACTCAGGTCCTCTGTAAGAGAAGCAAGCAATCTTAAACCATATAGGTACCTTTTCTTTTGCTTAGTCTGGCCAATAGGAAACTTAACAATTTTTAGTTCTTGTTACTCAAGCAGATGGGTAATGACAAGTACTATTTTATAATCATTTCTGCTGGCTGCCAATGGCTGAATGTCTCTGTATGTGCCTACTAGTAGATTAGCTTTGTCACTCTGTAAATTATCTATTCCTCTGAGGTGACAGTTATCTATTCCTCTGGTCATTTGGTTTTTACATATAAACTGCTAAGAAATACTATATAGGGCTGGAGAGATGGCTCAGAGGTTAAGAACACTTGCTGCTCTTCTAGAAGACCTGAGTTCAATTCCCAGCACACACAACAGGTAGCTCACACCACATGTAATTTCAGCTCCAGGGAATTTGGTGCCTCTGACCTCTGCTGGTACCAGCACTCACCTGTGCATGTGTACACACACACACACACACACACACACACACACACACACACCTGTAACTTATACATAATTAAAATAATAAAATTTTAAAAATTACCTGGTGAAATAAGCTATTATTCTTTTTTTATAACTCCCTTTTCCTGGTCTTTTTTTTATCATATAAACAAGTGAAGTCCAAAAACATTTTACCCATGACCAAAAAACAAACTGGACATTTTCATTAGATTATATCAGATTTTCTATTTTAATTGGGAGAATTGGAACTTTCACCAGATTTTATCCAAGCTGTATGTGGTGACACATACTTTAGACCCAGCCCTTAGGAGACAGAGACAAGCAGATCTAGTTCAAGGTGAACCTGGTTTATATAGCACTTTGCAGGCTACATAGTAGGACTCTATCACAAAAATAAACAAATCTTATCTACAAGCATTGTAGTTTATTGCATTTGTACAGATTATGATTCAGGTTTTTCAATAATATTCAATAACTTTCTTGTTCTAAATTCTGTACTAAAAAAAAAAGTATTTGGTCTCTTGAGGTGGGACTTTACAATGTAGCCCAGGATGGCCTGGAACTTAGTTCATAGCCTATTCTGCCCCCAGACTCACTCAATCCTCCTGCATCAGCCTCCCAAGTGCTCAGATTACAGGTATGAGCTACCATGCCTGGCCAACATCTTGTAATTTTTTAGAGGTTTATTTATTTTAATTTTATGTCGTTGTGTGGTTTTCTTACATGTACACGTGTATATTACATTCATGCCTGGTGCTCAAAGAGGTTCGAAGAGGGTGTCAGATACCCTGGAAATAAGAGTTACAGTTGGTTCTGAGCTACCATATGGCAGCAAGAAACTGAACTCTGGCCCTTTGAAAGACCAAGTGCTCTTAAATTTAGTGGGCCATCATTCCACCCCCAAAGATTCTGTACTTCTAAATGAAATGTATTAAGTACTTTCTACACTTGTGTTGCTATCAATATTTTTGAATGGCATTTCCCCCATTTTTATATGTAGCTAATTATATTGTCTCTTTTTGCATTCACCTATTATACTAAATTCCTTTGTTAACTTTGGAGATATAAAATATTTACTTATTGCCTGATAGTGCTGGCACATGTCTTTAGTTCCAGCACTCAGGAGGCACAGACAGGTGGATCTCTGTGAGTTTGAGGCCAGCTTGGTCTAGAGTGAATTTCAGGACAGCCAAAGCTACAGAAAGAAACCCTAATTTTTAAAAAATGGAGAGAGAGAAAGAATGTAATATTCTTGTCTTCCCCGTTATTCTTACGGTAGTTGCCTGGTTATCACTGTCATCATGGATGGAAAATAAATGTATCCCTGTCTCTAACTTATGATCCTCCTGCCTCGGTGCAACTTTCTGGGATTGCAGGCATGCACCATCACATCCAACTCTCCAGAAGGGAATTTCTACACTGAAATGTAAGCTTCTACTCATGAAGAATATAGGCTGAAAAGCACATTTTGAGGAGAGAATAACAATAGTAAGGTTACTTTGGAAATAGCATGACTTTCCTAAAAATGTCTTGGGATTATGTAACTCCCCTTGAGATTTTTCTCGTAGTCAGCTGCCCATTCTCTACTAAGAATTCCTTACTCTACGAGCCCAGGAATTAATCAGTTGGTTAACTAATATGATGCCAGGGGTTGAATTCGATGTGGGTTCAGGCTGAGGCAAGTGCTCTACCATGAGCTATGTCCCCAGTCCTCAGGAATTCTTTACTCTGTTTTTGATAGCCTCTGAATCACTGTCTACCATGAAATAAATAAATATCTCTCGCCAGTCTCCATGGCTCGCACACCCCCTTTAACGTCTTTTCATTGCAGCTGCACAATGGCAGTGCCAGCCTTTAAAACACACATCGAGGTCTTGGAAGACCTGTGGAAATACTGCTGAGGTTTTAGGAAGCATCCATTACCTTGATCACGCTGATCTCTACACAAAGCAATGGTTTCCACCTTGAACTCTTTGAAATCTCCAGGATTGACCTCTGTCCATCTCTAGTCTCTGTCTGTCTGTCTGCCTGCCTGTCAGTCTGTCTGTCTGTCTGTGTGTTATGCATATGTCTGTGTATGAATGCATGAGTCTGTGTGTGAGTGCCAAGACAGAAGCAGGAGGAAATTATTGGGTGTCATCCTCCTCTATTTGCCCTTGAACCTGGAGCTCCTGTTTTCACACTAGGCTAGCAGCCAGCAACCCTCAGAGATCTGTCTCCACCCCACATACTGGGTTACAGGCTTGGGAGACCACACCCAGCTCATTACAAGACTGTCAGGATTGGAACTCGGGTCCTCAGGGTTCTGCAACAGGCATTCTTAACAACTGACCCATCCCCCTAGGATGACCTCAAACTTGAATGTAGCTGGAGGTGCCCTTGAACTTCTGAACCACCCCCCCCCAGCCTTTATGTTTCAAGTGCCAGAATTATAGACATGTGACACCCACATTCAGTTTATGTAGTGCTGAGCACTAAAGTCAGGTCTTTTCTGCAAGCAAGGCACTGTACCAGCTGAACTACAGCTCCAGATACACCAGGTTTTATTGAGAACTGTACTGGCTGAGCAGAAGCTGCAGAGCTCTGGGTCCTATCCCTATCCCCACCCCCACTGCCCCTAACCCCGCCTCATCCCCACCACCTCCCGAATCTCCCCACCCCCATCTCTGAGTTTGTTGAATTCAGATACGGTAATTTTGAAGAATATTTTCTTTTTAAATCTGCTTCTGCCGGGCAATGGTAGTGCACACCTTTAATCCCAGCACTCAAGAGGCAGAGGCAGATGAATCTCTGTGAGTTCAAGGCCAACCTGGTCTATAGAGTGAGTTCCAGGACAGGCTCCAAAGCTACACAAAGAAACTCTGTCTCAACCTCCCCAATCCCCACAAAAAAAAAAAAAAAAAAAAAAAAAAAAAAAAAAAAAAAAGGCAAAGGTTTTAAAATATAAGAGAAAATATAGAAAAATAGAAGCATGGAAACTTGCACCTACAAAGGGACAGCCATGTTGTTATAAAATTAACTGAAAAATTGCATAGTAAAATCAACAGGGAGCTGAAGAACACTAGAGATTCTCCTGGGCAGAGTGACCTAGAATGCACACCCTCTTCCCCCATATACACATAAGATTTCAAAAACCCAGGCTTACCTATTACTTTCCAATTACTGCTGGGACCAAAATGGAAATTTTGGCACTTCAGGGAATTAAAATTAATTGAAAGCAGACTTCGGTTAATTTCCATTTCAGTGTCCTTTATTGAATGGGTCTTTAGTGCATATTTCTAATTTAATAGAAATGAGAATTTTTGTGTTGGGGAAAGGGTGTCAAGGAAATATTTCCCCTGAAACCAAAATAATTTATCAGGACAAGGCCTACAAACAGGATCAAAAAGGAAAGTCTATATAACCTCTGTGATGCCTAACAACTGCCTGGAAAACTGTGAAAGCGCTTGGGATTGGGTTTTCTTTGCTCCTATAGCATCTAAAAGCAACACTGCTTGGTGACAGTGACTGGCTTGTGTGAGCAACGTAGTTTTTTTTCAAAGCAGAGTCGAGGATATTGTATTTGATCACCAGTGGGCACAGTGTATGTCCACTCATGTTACACAGACTGAGACACACTGCAGATCATTGGCTGCTTGCCCTAACTACACAATAGGTAGCGCCAAGCATGGTGCCTAGGTTTCTAGTCTTCTGTGTGTTTAAGTGTCACGACACTTTGAAGCACAGGAAGACTAGGGACTACCCAGACTTCCGAGCATTGCAAAATAAATAAGCTTTGAAAAAAGCGTTGATTCCTTTGTGGGCTCTGTAGCTACTTCATTTTTGTTTTTGTGGGTTTTGAGAGAAAGAGAAGTTCTTTGATATGTAGCTCTGGCTGGCCTGGAATTCAACTTGTAGCCCACGTTGGCATCAAACTCAGAGCAACCCTCCCAAGTACCTTTTAGCTCTTTGAATAAACAGATTATATAGGATAATTTAAAAAAAAAAAAAAAAACCAGCCTGGCAAAACTGATGAGTGAACGATATTGAGGGAAAAAAAGGACAAGTAGGGAAGAAGACTGGGGGCACTGGAGCAGCTGGCAATGGTGCCTGCTACCAAGCCTGATGAAGACCTGAGTTCAATCTACAAAACCCACATGGTGAAAAGAGAGAAGGAATTGAAGCAATCTGTTTTCTGACTTTCACAAACTGCACCATGGTGCATGCACCCACACACACTAAAGTGGAATGTGACTGCCAGCTCGAAGAATATGGAATGTGGTGGTGGTGGTGGTGGTGGTGGTGGTGGTGGTGGTGGTGACACATGCCTTTAATCCCGGCACTCAGGAGGCAGGTGAATCTCTGTGAGTTTGAGACCATTCTGCTCTACAAAGCTAGCTCCAGGTCAGCCAGGGCTACATGAAAAAACTCTGACTCAAAAAACAAAACAAACAAACAAAAATAATATGGAATACAGCTGGTAAAATGTAATTCTTTTTGAATTTGAAGAATTCCTTTTGTTTGTATATTCTCAGACAGAGCCTCATTAAACAGCCCAGACTAGCCACAAACTCATTTTTGGAAATTGGCACAAAAAAAGAATTCTTCTGTCTCTGCCTGCCGAGTGCTGGGATCATGAGACTTCACCACCACACCTGACACTGTTAACACATTTTTAAAAGCTATCTGAAATGGACTATTTTCTAAGCATTTAAGAATTGGTTCAGTTAAAGCTGAAGAACACTTAAGCAGAAAAACCATCTGTGGGAGAGATTGAAAAAGAAGGTCAGGCCATGTTTAGGATCTCATGCCTGTAACCTCACCTCTCTGGAGGCTGATACACAGGACTTTTGAGTTCTAGGTCAGTCCAAGCAACATAGCAAAGACCTGAAGAGAGGGGAGGGAGGGACAGTCGTCTATCCTTTCAGATAAAATATGACTCTAAATAATATCATAGGACGGTTTTAGAAATAATGACCGTGGTATTTAATCTGTTACAAATGAGATATATATAAATCACTAAAGCACATTTTAGAATTATGATATTATATCTACTCTAAAATATATGAATTCTTACATATTCTAAGTAAAATACCATAAACAAAAATATAATGCTGTAATAGATATAATTTGTTCTAGAATATATCTAAAAATCTGCTCACATGATTCAGTAATAAACATAATAAAAGAAAACAAAAGGTATAGTGTGACCTCTGAAAGTCATATAATGAGGAAGACACAATATGTAGGTAAAATAACAGTATTCTGAAGGCTGGAGAGAATGGTCTGTGATGGCTGCTCTTTCAGAGGACCCAGGTTCAATTCCCAGCACCCGCATGGTCAACTGTCTATAACCCCAGGCCCAGAGGATATGACACCTTTTTTTGGTTTCTATTTCTATGGGCATCAAGTGCAAACATGTTACACAGATATACATGAAGACAAAACACTCATACACATGAAAAATTTAAAAATTAAATAAAATTTTTTAAATGAGGGTATCTCAAAGATAATGTAGCCTTTTTGTTTGTTTGTTTTAGTTTTGGTTTTTCATGACTGGGTTTCTCAGCTGTCCTGGAACTCACTGTATAGACCAGGCTGTCCTCTAACTCAAGAGATCCACCTGCCTCTGCTTCCCAAGTGCTGAGATTAAAGGTGTGTACTACCACCACCTAGCATAATAATATAGGTTTTTATGCCTACTTCCAAAAATGAATTATCACCAAATATATAGCAATGTCAAGCTACTAATGGAATCAATTAAAGAAAGTTATGCCAGGTGTGGTAAGCTGTGCTCACAACTGCAGTCTCTGGGAGGTAGAGGCACGAGGGTCAGGAGTTCAAAGCCAGCTTTGGACACCATGTGAGTTCCAGGCCCACTTGAGCTACAATGTGAGACTAAATTATTAATTAAAATAGGCCTCTACCACTATGGAGGCCAAACAATAGCACCCTCATCCTAAAAATGTCTGTGTTGTCAAATCAGCTTCCAACTTGATCTTTTCTTAGTTATGGATACTGTAATAAATAAATTAATGAATGTGGCTCTGCCTCTGAGTCAGGAAAGTAAATGATGGCTGCCTCCCTAGGTCAAAAAATACTGAAGAATTAGAGTGAGTGCTCATCCTCCTTCCCCAACGCTAACACCACACTCCCAACAAAGGTCCTCAGGCCAACACCACATCCCAACACAGGTCCTCAGGCCAACACCACACTCCCAACAAAGGTCCTCAGGCCAACACCACACTCCCAACAAAGGTCCTCAGGCCAACACCACATCCCAACACAGGTCCTCAGGCCAACACCACACTCCCAACAAAGGTCCTCAGGCCAACACCACATCCCAACACAGGTCCTCAGGCCAACACCACACTCCCAACAAAGGTCCTCAGGCATTCTCAAAAAACCCATTCAGAAAAAATTATCTGAATTTCTTACTCAAAGATTGTGAGAAACATGGTATTTACCACAAACAATTCAAATTAATAATTAGAAGTTCAGACACACTCAGCAGTCAAATGCAGATCTTGGGTTCATTTCCCAGTACCAGAAAAGGGAAAGAAATCAGTAAGTAAACAGATTAAAAAAAAAAAAAAAAAAAAAAAAAAAACTACTTTATTCTAGTCTAGAAAAGTTCCCCTAACAAAAAGCCTGTGCCCAGCAGGAGGCTTGAAGAACCAAGAACCAGCAGGACTCCTAAGCAGTCCTCATGTTCCCAACCATCTCTGATACTCCATTGCCCACAACCTGCATGACCAGAGCCTGTGAGACCCAAAAATGAAGGGACATGTGTGGAGTGGAGCAGACATCTTGACTCCGAGGCACATAGAATGTTCTTTACATCAGGAGGTGGAATATCTCGAATCCTCCAATCCTACTCTATTCATACATTGTTACTTTGTTTAGCTGGGATTGAGTAATTTGGTTGAGTAGATGTGTGTCAAAATCAGTCAGGAAGAAGGCATGGTGGCCTGCTCTCTCATACAGCCAGTGCCTGCCTTGAAGTGACTGAGTTTAAATACCTGTGTAAGCCTCATGTGAGATGCCATAACTTATCAAAATTCAGAACATTTGACTTCCAGGGGTTCCTCTGCTTCTTGTTATTTATTGCTAGATTTGAGTGTGTCAAAGTGACTTGTTTTGTTTTGTTGTTTTGTTTGGTTTTTTGAGACAGGGTTTCTCTGTGTAGCCCTGGCTGTCCTGGAACTAGTTCTGTAGACCAGGCTGGCCTCAAACTCACAGAGAACAGCCTGCCTCTGTCTCCTCCCAACCTGAGTGCTGGGATTAAAGGTGATTAAATCACTGCCACCCAGCTTCACAGTGGCTTCTGAGTGCCTGAAGGTTTCCCAAGGAAGGTGTTCTCCATGTCTTCCCACCCTGGCCTGACTTTCCTCAGTTTCTCTCCTTCAAACACGTTACGTTGTCCAGACGGATTCATCAAAGTTGGAGTGAGATGAGATAAACATCGACCTAAACTCAAAACATTCACTGCACCTTGGTAAGGCCACGTGGAGGTGGAGAGGGACAGTTGAGGTCCCCTGGAGAGATGGAGAGGGAAAGTTCTCTCTATAGGGTGGGGATGGATTCGGAGAAACCAGTGGTCCTGGGAAAATAACTCCTACTGAGGGGTCGGTCCCCAATGAAGTGGCCGAGTCAGCGCACTTTATAAAATAGATTGTCAGTCACTGAGGCCTATTTTAGGCTAGAGGAAAAACCAGGTTGCTGCCACCTCCCCTGGGAGAATATCATCACTCAGACAAAATGACATCCAATTTGGATCTGCCTTTGGCACTTATAGGATGATTAGGAAGAACACAGTGAAATCTAGTTTCGGGATGATCATAATTTCCCACCACTGCCCAGTGAGCAGACTCCAGAGTTGGAAATCATAGAGTTTTGAAAATCTATGACTTTGGAAACATGAGTCACAATCAATGTGCCATGAGGGGTCCATGGTATTCTCTAGTCACTAATACTACAATCTCCTCTTTCAAAATCATCATCTACAAGCCATGTGCAGGCCAACCTGAGGATCTCAGTGCTTATGTGTCCCTGTCTGAAACCCCGAACCTTTGCCAACTCAAGTCCTGCTCACCTCCAAAGAGCAGTTATCCCTCATGACCTTCAGAAAGTGCAGCTTGCCATTTTTTTTTTTTTTTGAAACAGGGTCTGCAGTAGCCCAAGCTCTCTGAGCAATTGAAGATGGTCTTGAACTCCCACCCTCCTGCCTCCAATTCCTAAGTGCTGAGATTACAGGCATACACCACCACCTCTTTTTTTATGCAGTGCTGGGCAGCAAACCCAGGGTTTACAGCCACCAACTCTAATCCTGTCTTGGCAGCTTTTAACTGTCGTCTGTCCTCATTAAGTCAAGGACCATCTTCTAAATCATTATTAGAATCCAGCAGTACAAACTTAAATATGAAAAATATCGTTTATCTTAGCTTAGATCCATGGTTCTCAATCTGTGGGTCAAGACCTCTTTGGGAGTCAAGACCCTTTCACAGAGGTCACCTAAGACCATCAGAAAACACAGATATTTCCTGGACAGTGGTGGCCCACACCTTTAATCCCAGCACTAGGGAGGCAAAATCAGATGGATCTTTGTAAATTTGAGACCAGCTTGATCTACAAGCAGAGTTCCAGGACAGCCAGGAATGTTACACAGGGAAACCTTGTCTCAAAAAGAAGGAAGAGAAGAAGAAAAAGAAAGAAAACACATATATTACATTGAGTCATAACCATAGCAAACATACAGTTATGAAGTAACAACAAAAATAAACTTATGGTTGGGGTCACCACAACATGAGGAACTGTATTAAAAGGATGTAGCATTAGGAAGTTGAGAACCCCTGTCTTGGACAGCCTCAGCTAACCAAGGCTAATCTCCAACTTGTTACATAGCCAAGAATGCCCTTGAGCTTCTGGTCTTCTTGCCTCCACCTCCAGAATGCTGGGATTCTAGGTGTGCACCACCATACCCAGTTTACAAACTTTTCTTTATTAATGACCAGTGTGTACATTCTTCATTAGCTTCACTGGTTTCTATTATCAGCTTACTTCACATATGACCCTCCCAGACCAAAGCATACTGGATATACACTTTCTTTTTTAGAGAATGGATCTTACTCTGTAGTCCAGGATGGCACTGATCTGCCTGAGCCTCCTGAGTACTGAGAATATAGGAATGTGCTCCACACCAGACTATAACCAAATACGTATCTTACAGGTGGCTGGTTTTGGAACAAAGAGAAAAGGTTGAACCTTCTATCAAGAGTCCAGAATCAAGAGAAAAACTCTTACTGACTTCCACATGTGTGCCTTGTGCACTCTTACGTAATCAATATATTGAAGAAAGGGGTCCAGAACTAAACTAAACCAGGTGTAATGTGCACATCTCTTAAGTCCAACATTTTAATTATGTAGGGAGACCTTTTCTCAAATAAAGCCATAATACATTGTGTCATTGTGTCTAGATACGTTCAAATAACTCATAAACCTCTAATTTTAATTTTCTTATTTGGAACACCAATAAATTAATATGATAGCTGGGCACAAGGGCACACACCTGTTGAATTACCTAAGTCCAGGAATTCAAGGCCAACCTGGGCAACATACCAAGACACTGACTCTAAAACTAAGTGCCCCGCCCTTTTTCTCCACACTAAATTGTGTATCTCATCTCTCAGATAGTTGGCTAGAACTCCTTTTCCTCATGACTTTCCAGAGAGTGATGAAAAATGCAGAACACTCTCACTTGGAATGTGTCCTTAAGGCTGCCCCAACACACTTCAGGGAAATCGCTCCCTTCATAGAGTGCACTCATTCATCCTGTTCTTAACATCACTGGAAGAGATTCCTTTGTCTGAAAGCACGTAATCTAACAGGGCTGCCCACGTCACTTCCTGCCTTTCATGCTGTGTATGTTTTGCTTTTGAAAAGTCTTCCATTTTGCTTTGGGATAACTCCATCTCTTAGCATTTTCATCCAGCTCCATCCATAAAACCAGGCAAAAATGTTCCCCAAAGGAACAGAAGTTGGCATCATAGCTGTAATCCAAACACTTATGAGGTAGAGATTGCTGCCAGGTAGAGTTCGAGACCAGCCTGGTCTATATAGTAAGTTCCTGGTGAGCCAAGGCTACACAGGGAGACCTTGTCTCACAAAAACAGAATGACAGAAGGTTGTATGGGCGCCTGGCTCCTAGTGTCAGGCATAAGGAGGGCACTAGATTGAAGTATGACCCTGACTTCTGACTCCCTGAGGCACAGTGAGAGGCCAAGTGCTTTCTCTGGACTTCCATGGTCACAGCTGTAACATGAAGAGATGCTCAAAGCCCCTATGACTCTAAAACCCTGAGGTGAACCTTAGCAGACCATCTCCAACCATTCCTCAGTGGTATGGTGATCTGTGGTTTCACTACCGAGGACTTGTTCCCAGCCAGGCCTCTCATCACTCTGCTCCCTCCAGAGGACACTGCCCTGAGCTGCTCCTGCTGAGCAGGAACTTCTTACTCTTCCAGTTTGCTTTGGTTTTTACATTCAAGTAAAAAGCAGAAGGAAAAACTGTTTTTTATCCTGGTAACTGAGTAGCCTGGGTCTATTTAGATTTCTCTACAGTGAATGTTTTTACTGTTCTGTGGTTACCTCACATTCAACCTCTTGGCATTAGATTGACCATCTTTAGCCTATTCATCTTTAGATTTCCCAGCTCTGACTCCACCACTGCTACAGAGCCCAGGCTCAGAGCCTTGTGATGATCTTCCTCTCACCTTACAATCTACCAGTTATGAAATCTTTGTAAGTCTCCCTTTGTGATTTTTTAATATTTTTCTCCATTCCTATTTGCTGTTCCTTCTTGGGTTCAGCCCTGACTGCCCTGGCCCCAAGTACCTATTGGAGCATCCTAGTGGATCTGCCCAGTATCTCCTAGAGCATCCTAATGGATCTGCCCAATATCTACTGGAGCATCCTAATGGACATGTCACTCTCTTTACTGCTACTGTCATGCGCAAATAAATATCTTTTGACCATTCCTTACACCTGCTTAAAAATTGCACTGTCTTTTCTCACTTATAGAACACAAAGTTCAAGGTCCCACACAATGCCCCTGTGGTGGTTTGGTGGTTTGGATGAGAATGTTCCCTGTAGGCTCTGTTTGAATGCTTGGTCCCCTGTTGTTGAAACTGTTTGGGAAGGTTTAGGAAAGAGTGTGTCACTGGGGGGCGGGGGGGGGGCTTTGAGGTATCAAACGCCTCCACCACTCCAGTTAGCTCTCCCTCTGCCTCATGGCTGTTGTCTCAACATGTAAGCTCTCAGTTCCTGCCTAAACACACATGCCTGCCTGCTGCCATGCTCACTTCCATGATGGTCATGGACTCAACTACCTTCTGGAGCCAGGAGCCTCAAATTAAATGCTTTATTTCATAAATTGCCTCAGTCGTGGTTTCTCCTTACAGCAGTAGAACAGTAACTGAGTCAGCCTCTAATCTCCAATCTCATTTCTAGTGTGGACAAGACCCGTGACCTCCTCAGTCTAGTCAGAGGCCTCATCAGCCTGCTGACCACCAGAATTCTGACTTTCTCTTTCCCTTTTCCTATCAGCTGGTCCCTCCTCCTCACCTTCTCCAGTTCTCATTTCTGTACTCTCTCCCCAAAGCCACATTCAGAACTTTAGAACTTTCTCCTGCAATCCAATAGGATCCAATGCTTCCTTTTTTGAAGTAGTGTAGAACTCAGTTGTAATCAAGAGCATGATTTTCTGCCATTGTCTGATGTAACAGTTTTATTTTCTAAGTTCCTCATAAACTTCTTGAATAAAGAAGCTGTTTTCTCTCCTCCTGCTTCCTGCAGCACCCATCCTATGCTCTTACACAGCCTAGAAGCTCAATAAAGGTGTATTGACGATGACTCTGCCCAAACACTGTCAACAGTATTTATCACTCAGTCTCTCCAATTTGATTAATTGCCTATGTTTATTCAGTGACTCATTACCCAAAAATCTGGTAATCAACAGTCATGGGTGTAGAAACTAAAGGAAAAAGAATTGGCCAGATTAGAGCAGTAGAACAAAGGGTTTTAATATTCTGTCTGGGGCCTCAAAGATCATTTTCAAAGTCACAGAGTTATAAAATAGGATGACGTGCAAAGGCTTAGCTCTTAGGGTATGCAAAAACTTCCAGTGCTTTAATTCAATTTTTTTCTTCCTTCAACTGCACTGGAATCCACTCTAGAAACCTCACTGAGCTTGATCATTTCTTTACTCTTGACAGCTGAATAACTTGTTTTGACCACCTGTTACCTACTAGTCATCTGCTTGAGATCCATGCTGCCAGCCTGTTCCTGGTCTCCAAAACAAAGTCTGTTTTAAGCAGTGAATAAACCAAAATCACATGGTAAACTAGACATGCAAATCACTTCAGCCATTTGAAAACTAGCCCTTTATCCTCAAATTCTTTCTGCATACAGTTTGGCTTAGGGTCTCCCCCTGGCCTGCTACATAGAGATGGAACTACATGTTACCTTGGATGTGACATTCACATGAAAAAGATTCCTACTTGCTAAAATCTTGTGAATTCAATTATCATAGTTTTCAATGTTATTTTTTGAGGCATCATCTCCTGTAGCCCAGGATGATCTTGACTCTTGCTCTTCATTTTCATACCACCCTGTCCTAGGATTGTCCCACTGAAAGAGGAGGACCAACACCATCCTGAGAACAGGCCTCCATATGATGACCAGGGGCTGAACTCAAGCCCCAAAAATGTGCTGTCACAGCAGAATTCAAAACAAACATCCTAGACACAGTCAAACAGGAGGCATGGCAATAAAATCTAACAAGGGCCAGATGTCTCTGCAGATATCCCATATCTTGCCATAAATCCTGTCAGCTTTCTATAATTGTTAGCAATTGTGTGCCTACAGTCTGACCAATACTTGTAAAAGATTACCTCACTCTATGTCTCCTTACCCAGTCCTAGAACACCAAGACATATAGCTCCCTGCTTGTGGTTTTCCCTATATAAGCCCTCTGTAATCAGTGCTCAGGACTTCTCATTCACTCACTGATTTTGAGACTGCAGGGAAAAGCCTTTGCCCAGGCTCAAATAAAGAAAACTTTCTTTTTGCATTGGAAAGTCAGCTCAATTTTTGGTTTTGTTGAGGGTTGTGTAACACGGGCACAAAACCACCACACCTGCTCCTTTGTAATCAATTGTGTGGTAATTCCTTTTCATAAACACATTCTTAGGGATGGTAGACTTCCAAGATCTGCCCTGCAGAGGACAGCAGACCTAGCGAACCCCTGAAACCTTTCCCCAAGCCTCTGAATTTTTTTTAAAAAGTAAATAAAATACATAGATGCAATACATTTGGAAAATGATTGCAGTGTGAAAAAGTATTTGGATTTAGCTGTAAAGTGGTGGTGCATGCCTTTAATCTCAGCACTCAGAAGGTGGAGGCTGTCAGATCTCTATGAATATGAGGCCAGCCTGGTCTACAAAGCAAGTTCCAGAACAGCCAGGACTACGCAGAGAAACTCTGTCTTGAAAAAAGTGTATGTATATATATGCAGTATTTGGATTTGTAGAAACATAGAGAAGCTTGTTCTTGGCTAATTGAGAAGCACAAAGGATGTTGAAAAATGAGTTTGAGTTCTTTTTCACATTTACTAAAGCAGTTTCCTCTGCTTGACAACTTTAGAATCCCCCCAAACTATTACATATTAAAGATTTAAAAAGACCTCGGCTTCTGCTTTGAAGTCACTTTATTTGAAATAGCTCCTGTTCATTACTAACCATTCTTTTATGGCCTTTCCTATCAAGTGTGAATGGAAAGGACCAATTTCTCAATGAATGCCTTGGCCCCAGCTCCACCTCAACCTCAGGAGGGCTTTGAACATTTTGTTTACTCTGCATTCTGTAAGATTTCAATCAGGGTCTAGTACATGTTCTGAATAAACTGGTAATGAATGAATGGACTCAAAGATAAACTCAAATATAAAAGGTTCAAATGACCTCACAAAATCTTAAGGTCCTGTTTTGATAGTAAATTAAAAAGATTTCAGAATGCTAATTTCTTCTACAAATATATAATCTACACAATCTAATGCCGTTGCTTCAATATCAGTGAGGCAGGAAAACCTGAGGTTTGAAGTACAGAAAATCCAGATTAAAATCCCAAATCCTCCATTGTTTCTCTAAATCAAAGGTCCATGATTTCAAAAGCTGAATGACCTTGGGGAAACTGTTTACCTTTTCTTTTTTTTTTTTTTTTTTTTTTTTTTTTTTTTTTTTTTTTTTTTTTTTTTTTTTTTTTTTTTTTTTTTTTTTTTTTTTTTTTTTTTTTTTTTTTTTTAAAAAAACTTCATTTATTTATTTGCCTTGAACTGGAACTACAGACAGTTGTTAGCTGCCATGTGGGTGCTGGGAATTGAACCCGGGTCCTCTGGAAGAGCAGACGGTGCTCTTAACCGCTGAGCCATCTCTCCAGCCCCCCTGTTTACCTTTTCTAAGGACTTGATTGGCTAGGGCTTTGTCGTAAGTCTCCAGCAGTGGTGATCACTGGACTTTGAAATTTTGCCTAGAGCAAAGCTGGAAGGTAAGTCCTGGCTTGATCAATAGAGATAAGAGGGGACAGTGAAGGTTGGAGTTTCCTTGGGAGCTAGATACAAATAAATGCCTTCAAGGTTAAAGACTGTGCATTACACTTCTGTGGTCCAAATCACTTAGAAATGAGCCCCACTCAGGTGCTGGCCACCACTGCAAGAATAAGGATGAGGAGGTTCAGGGTCAGTCCAGTTGACACTGAAAAGGAAGCCACCAGCACCCAGGTGATTAGCAAACACTGGCCTACACAGGAGATCGGGGCTGGCTTGGGGCTACCTGAGTATCAGCCTATCAGGAGTACTAAAGCATCCTTTGAAGGATGCTGGGAGATAGATGAGATGGATGATTGGCAGGGTTTAGTATGATGCGGAGGAGTATTACTAGATATAGGCTTGAAAAGAAACAGGCAGACACCAAAAGACTGTAAAACTGAGTCTGGTTTTGTTAGGGACTTTGACTATGTGCTGTGGTACAGGTGGTGGGAAGCTCTAGGCAGGCAGCTGAGCACTGCCAGTGGTGGTGGTGGGGGGTTCCTTTCTCATCCTTAGGTAGTATGATCTAGCTGTCTCTGGAGCCCCATTTAGCCAGCTCAGTGACTCTTTTGCCAGCTCATCAGCTCCTAAGACCTACATTAGCTCGATATGCCCTCTGGGACCACTGCCTCTTCGAGTCAGAGCCCAGAAAGGCTGCAGACTAGGCTCCACGTGTCACTCCTGCCAGCCATGCACTACTTGGTACAGTTTTACTAGTTCTGATAGTAATGGGACTAGCTGAATGTCTTCACTTCCCTAGTTCCCAGAAATTCAAACTAAACTTTATAGTAGTTGGTATATGTGACACAGATGTGTGAATGATCACAGTCCAATAGTTCAAGCACCTCAGCACACACATTCATGCCTTGGTACTGTGGCTCTTCCCATTGTCTCTCCCACCAATGTATTTTTCAAGATATATTACTTTTATGTGTATGAGTGGTTTCCTTACACACACGTGTACACTATGTACATACCTGTGAAGGCCAGAAGAGGGTATGAGATTACCTGGAACAGGAATCTCAGAGAACTGAACCTGACCCTCTGTGAGCATGCCAAGTAACTCTTACCTGCTGTCTCTCTAGCCTGAAAGTATTTTCTTACAAAATGATAATTTTTTTTTGGCTTTTCAAGACAGGTTTTTTTCTGTGTAGCCCTAGCTGTCTTGGAACAGGCTGAATACACCTGCCTCTGCCTCCTGAGTACTGGTATTATAAATGTGTATCACCACCACCCAACTCCAGAGGATGCTTCTTATCCTTGTGGACTCAACTCACATACATATTATAATTCATAACAGTAGCAAGATTACAGTTATGAAGTTACAAGGAGACAATTCCGTGGCTGGGGTCACCATGACAGGAGGCACTGTATTAAAGGTCGTTGGGAACCAGTGCAGTAGGCCTCACAGCAAGACCAACCTTCATGCTCCTGTTGTACCTGTCAGGTGCTTGGTTCTTTTGGTTTGGGTTTTGAAATAAGGTTTGGCTGTCAACATTAGTGGCCATGAACTTGCAAGGCTCTTTCCTCAGCCTCTTAGTTATAGGTACCTGCTACCCCAGAACTTAAACTTTTAATTTTTTTCTCTTATTTTTAAAATATTTTTATCTATGCTTTAACAATTTCACACATCTTTAATTTTTTTGTTATTTTACCTCATTACCCTTTCTTTCTCTTTTAAAAATTTTAATTGGCCAATTACAATTACAATATAATTGCATATGCTTTTAGGTTCAATGTAATGTTATATATTTATAAACAATGTGATTAAATCAAGTTAGTTAACATGTTCATCATCTAGTTATCATTGTTTATGGTGGGAACATTTAAAATGAATCCTTAACAATTTTCATACACACAGTGTATACTTTGCTGTGCAATAGATCTTTCTAAAACAAAGAAACAGAAAGACAGGCAAAACAACAGCAAACAAGCCATCTGGTCCCCCTGTCAGAAACCTGTAACCTGGACCAACTCCTCTCCATTCTCCCTCCCACCACCATCCCTAGGTTCCAGGAACCACTACTGTCCTCTATGTGACTTTGACGTTTTAGAACCCAACCCTAAAAGATCATGCAATGATACCTTTCTGAATCTCACACATTTCACAAAGCTCAACATCTTACTGTCCCAGTGTGCTAGATTTGAAGCCTAAAAATAAGTCATCACCTCCTTCAAGACAATTGACTCAATTTTAAGAAAACTTTTAATTTATTATATGCTTTGGCGTTTGGTGTATTTCTACATGAGTGTGCGTGTATGGATGTGCCTGTGCAGACCAAAGTTGACACCGTGCATCATCGACAGCTGCTTCCCTCTTTATCCTTTGAACCACTGTCCTGGGAACTCACCGATAGATGAGAGTGTCTGCCCAGTGAGCACCAGGGATCCTCCTGTCTCCACTATCCAGCACTGGGATTCTAGGAATCCAAAGTCACATTCTCATGCTTGCACAGCAAGCCCCTGACCTACAGAGCCATCTCTCTACCCTGAAATGCTCAGACAGCTGATGGAATACAAAATTCACTTGTGCTTTGAAGATGAATGTATTCATGTCACTTAGTCACACTCCTGTCCCTGGGCTCTTCTCTCAAGAGATGGTCACCCTTATGGTTAATAATTTCTTTCCCTAGAGAAAACCACACAGAATTTTATTTGATCATACTATTAGTAGCAAGGAGATCGCTTCTTTTTATTTCATAATTAATGAATTGGAAAAGAGAAAACTTGGTGGTAGTGGGGAAATCAATGGCTTTATACCTAAATTGTAAATTTTATTTTTTAAAAAAATGTTCACTATCTGAATATGTAGACTGAAAGTCTTGCATGGAACTACAGTTTTTTAGAGACCAAATGATTCTTTGTATTTAAAATTATAATCACATTATGTAGAACAGGTGGAGGAGTCACAAGGTAAGAGGGTCAGGAGTTCAAGGCCAGCCTAGGCAACAGGAAATCTGTCCTAAATAAGCAAAAACTCAAAAAAGAGTAGGGGAAGATATATGATATATACATAGTAACATATGCAATATATGCAAGTTTGCTCTTTAAGACCTTTATGGCACCTAAAAAGTTTAATTTAATAATAGTACTTTAATATTTATCTAGTGAAGTGTCTTTGGGACTTTATGAAGCCACTAGAAAGAAGTAGAGGGTGAGAACAATATTGGGATTTTAGTTAGGTATATAAGGTTAAGTACAGCCAAACAGAAATGAACCAGGTAGGCCATTATATGGAAACCTTGCTTTGTGTAGTAAGTTACAAAAAGAACTATAGGACCACAGCTCATGCTGAAATGTTGAGGACCTGAACCCACTGCACCTCCTCCTCGCTGGCTACAAATGACTTATCTGGATACAGAAGGGAAAGAGCAGACTTGGGAGTGAGCTGTCCAACCTGGGCTGACTCCATTTTGGTTGTACAGACTCCCTGCAGCCCACAGCAAAATGTGGTCTGAAATGTAAGTCCTTTTACAGGTAGTTTCTCAACTTACCTCAGTTTCCCTTGTAAAGCATCAGCCTTCCAACTAGTCACATGTGATGTGCCTGATGTGTCTTTTAAGGAGCAGATCATTTAGCCAGTAATTCCAGTCTGAGTTCAAGGAATTTACTTTAACTCCTATTATTTTCATCTTTTTTTTTAAACTTTATTTATTTATTATTTATTTATTTGCCTTGGTGTTTGCCTGGAACTGGAACTACAGACAGTTGTTAGCTGCCATGTGGGTGCTGGGAATCGAACCCGGGTCTTCTGGAAGAACAGCCAGTGCTCTTAACCGCTGAGCCATCTCTCCAGCCCCCTTATTTTCATCTTTTATGGTGCTAAAGACTGAACCCAGGGGCTTGTGCATGGTAGATAAGAACTCTACCACTGAGTTACAGCCTCAGGCCTCTCAGGAGGACTGGGAGATCACGGCTATCCCTGGCTACACAAATCTGAAGCTGATTTGGGGAATCTAAGTTCTGTGTCAAAAGCCCAAAGCCAGGACCAATGATGTGGCTCAGCAGATATAAGGTGCATGAGTCTCATATGGAAGAAGAAGAAGAAGAAGAAAACTGCCTTCCACCAAATTGTCCTCTGACCTCACATACATCCTGGTGCAACACCAAAAACATAATTCTTAAAAAGCAAAAGTGTCATAGCTCCCTGTCCTCTCTGGTCTCTGATGATGCTACACACATGGTACAAGCACAAGCACTGGATATGCTCCCCGAACACTGGGCTAGCTCTCTCCAGCTTCTGGAGTCCTTCAAGACTCCGAATGTCATTTGTCCCTGTTTCCATGACCTGTCCCTGTGGAGCTGAGCCCTGCTTTTACAATTGCTTTCCTTTGTTTGGCTGAGACAGGGTCTCACGTAGTTCATTCTATCCTTGAACGCCAGAATTGCCTGCCTCCACTTCCCAGATGCTAGGATGACAGGTAGATACCACCACACCTGGAAATGCTGTTTCTGGGTTGCTACGGTGTCTGCCCACATTCTTATGATGATTCTTATATCAAATAATTAATTTAAATGCCTCTCTTATAGAAGATCAGGACTTCATATAAACCAAGGTGCCCACAAGTCTTCTGAATTATAGGCAAATTTTTAAGTAGATTCATTTCTTCTGAAAAAAAGATTAAGAGCTCATACCTGTCTCTCAAAGGAGTCCATAATTACATCCTCAAAAATAAATGGGGGGGTGGAACTGCACTGGATTATAAGTCCTTGGGAAACAGTGAGTCTCATTCTCAGAGTTCCTGTCTGAAGATGCCCCATGTTTGTTGAGTGACAATGTTTAAGGTTCATCATTTATTCTAGTAAAAATACATAGCAAACCATTCAGGAAAATGTACTTGCATATTCATGTGCTCAGACACAGGCACCCACGCATCTCATACAGAAAATCAAAATTCAAAATGCAAGTTCGCTAATTTTGGCAAGCCCATTTCCTCAACTATAAATGGGCATTACTAGAGTCTGTATGGTTATTATGTGGCAAAGCCAGAATAAAGTAGGAACTCAAAACATACTAGCTCAAGGTCATCTTTCCAGGATTTTTTTTTTCTGCAATCCCAATGACATCCCAAATAGAACTGAATTAAAACAGTTCATTCCTTGTCAGTATTGTAGGTGAGCATTCATACATACATTAAGAGTCTGTAGTAGCATGGCTGGATTATAGGGTGGCTATTATTTCTGGATGCCAGCTGAGGAAATTCTTGTTTGTTTAGTTGATGGTTTTCAAACAGAGGCTTACAAAATTCTCCCACTACATTTTTCATAGCATGCTTCCATTTCCAGAAGGATTGCTGCTCAGCACCACATGGTCCATTTATCTGTGCTCCCACTAGAAACAAGGTCTTGTGGTTTTCACTCACCTCGTGCCTCGTCTCCAGGAGGAGACATCACATCAGGTTTTGGAAGTCTTCTTCCTGATTACTTTAGAGAGTCTATAAAAGACAAAATGTCATTGACAATGACAACTACCTCATATTCTGTACCATCCTTTCCCCCATATAATTGTGTAATGAAATCTTATTATATTTGTATTTCACTGTTAAAATTCTCTAACTGTTCAAATTCATGTTGAATTTTAAAAAAGCAAGTCCTTGTATCCCTTCCCTTCAGAGTTTAATCCCTTTGGAATAAATAAACTAAGTAAATAAATTCCTATGCACTTAAGACTATGGCTAGCCTACCACAAAATGAATTAGGGTTTTGCTCCATCATGATTTCAGAGCATTGGTCTGACCCTAAAATATTGGAAACCAAAAGCCCAGGGTCGCTTCCTCAAAATCCCACACTGGAGGAAGCATCCCATACTAAGTTCTCAAAAAGCTACTGTAAATGACAAGTGACATGCATTTGTAAGTAGTTTTTCCACAGAGGGCTGATTGAGGTTATCCACTATAAAAATAAATAAATAAATAAGTCTAAGTTACCCTGGAAAACACTCTGTGAGTTGTATGTTTTTGTTAGCAGTGGGGCAGAGTTCAAGTCAGCTGATGTTCAAAGAATTTATTCTCTGAGTCTCTGGGGCAATTTAGCTGCTCACCCCACCTCCCTGAGAGCAGTTAGCAGATAGTCACACTCACCTCTTCATGAGGGTAAAGGGCCATAGAGGTTGGAGAGAGGAAGAATGGGAACAGGGACACCATGACTGACTAAGTCCCCTGCATCATTTGGTCAAGAGTCCCATCCTTGAATCTGAGGGAGCCTGTGTTTATTGCCAGCACTCTTTTTAATTTTTCCTTTAACTTTTCTATAAATCTTTCTTAAAATTTTGGCTTCATACATGGTGCTGGACTTTGTCCTAAAGGCTTAGAGGTGGCAGAGCCAGGCCTGACTCTGTACCCATCAGGCACAGCTAGTTGGTACCCAGAACTGACATGTCTTCCTCCAACCCCTAGCTCCCAGTCAGTAACTCCATTAAATGACTATTTTCTCCTCTCTCTCGGGGTTACCTTTGACCTTGAATCCAGGTTTTTATCAAGATTTATGGGGAGAAGAAGAAATAGTGTGGCATCCTCTTAAGAGAGAAAATAGACCTTTTCTTCCCACTTCTCCATCCCGCTGGGTGAACACCAGTGTGCTGAGTGGAGCCCTGGCCATCCTGGACTAGGAAGCAGCATGCCAAGCATGAGCAACACAAAGGAACCTGAGTCCCTCCTCGCAGCAACTGACCCAAAAACTCTGGACTATGTAAGTCTCCATTTTGTTTGTTTAGTTTTTAGTAATATGATAAAGAAATATCTTGTTTAAAGCCCTATTACCTTGGCTTTTTCCCATCATATACAGATGAACCCAATCTTTACTGATATACTAGCCCCTAGGAAACTAGCTAGAAACAAGAACTACTTTTAATTCTGGTACATTCTCTCACATTTCCTCTGAGGACTGTGATTTCCCCTTTCTGAAAACAGGCAATTTAGTCTTCAGTAGTCTCCTATTTTTATTTTTTCCCTGTTCATTGCTCGAGTTTTTATTTATTTGAGTTCTTCAGCTAGGGACTTTGGCTACTGTCTGAGGAAACAAAAGCAAACTTGACCCCTCCACACACACACACAAACTAAGACCTCTGTTCCTGCCTGGAGTTGGTGTTGCACGCCTTTAATCCTAGGATTCAGGAGACAGAGGCAGGCAGATCTCTGTGAGTCTGAGGTTAGCCTGGTCTACAAATCGAGTTCCAGGACAGCCAGGGCAACACAGAGAAACCTTATTTCAAAAAAACTACTAAATAAATAAATAAATTTCCGTTTATTTCTTTATAGCTAAACAGAGTTCCTTAGGTTCAACAGTATTTATTAAGTACATGTAGTACTTAATAAATAAATAAAAGGCCTGTGCTTGGTGGTGAGAAGTTTTTTAAAATCATGCTCCTGCTCCAAGGAGCTTGTAGCCAGCAGGAAAGATGAGTCATACAAATAACTAGAACCCACAATGCTGTGTGAATAACAGGAAGGTGCAGAGGACAAGGAATGAGCTCCAGCTTCAGGGGGATAAAACAAACAGAGAGAGGATCGCACAGAGCACGGTGGATGTGAGCATCCTAGGGAGCAGGTTAGAGAAGAAGGTAAGACTGGACAGGCAGACTGGGGTAGATGGAGAGCCCTAAATATCTAGTTGGAGGCTGGTATGCAGTGAAGAGAAAAAAGTCAATGAGGTTTGTAAGCAGAGGAGCAACAGGTCAGGCTTTGGGAAGGAGCAGGACTTGAGTACTATCCGGAGAAACCATCAGCAAAGAGGCCAGTGAGGAGGCCCCTTTAATAACTCAGAGGAAGGTAATGATGGCCTGAGTTTTGAAAGCTACTATTAAAAAAGGAAAGCATGGACAGAAGTGGCTGTCACCGGTTCCTACATGAGCTGAATGCCTGCTGTGCTTAAGAAAATGAGTTGGACTCTAACATGGACTCAGAAGTAGAAAATATAACAGTAATAGATTTTACAAAATTAAACTGACTGGAACTGAGGAACTAAAGCTGGTTGACATACTGTAATAATGAACTGTTGTGTGCACAATATTAATAAAGCCTTAGCTTTATTTTTGCCAAATGTCATTTGGAAATGCACTGACCATGTTAGGACACAGAGAAGGAGGCCACAAACAACCTTCACAAAGACGAACATTGCTGGGTGTGGTGGTGCACATCTATGATCCTGGCACTCAGAAGCTGACGCAGGAGGATCTACACAGGTTAGAGAGCAGCCTGGGGTACATAGGAAAAGCCTTTCTCACCTCCCCAGAATGAAAGAAAGAAATACAGCTAGGGATAAAGGCCTAGGTCAGTGATAAAACGTTGGCCTAATATGTGCAATGTCCTGGGCACTGGAAAAGGTGTTGGGGGGATTACAAAGAAATATGACAATCAGCTAAATAATGGCAGGGCATTTTACTCTCTATCCCTCTCCCCCCCCCAGAGTCTTACTATGTAGCCTAGGCTGGCCTTGAACATATGCTAACCCTGCCTCAGTTCCCTCAGTGCTGGGATCACAAGCATGCCTCACCTTGCTGGCGGAGTTCTCCCACATCTCACAAGCTAACCCTTTAGACATCATTATGGGTTATTAATCAATCGCCTCTATAAGAAACTCAAGGGGAAGGGACTTTTTAAAGAGCATGAAAATTTTGTAATAGCTGTTTCTTTGTTGCTCACTCAAACTCTGCCAGCATAGCCGAGGGTGCCATTTCACCAGGCTCAGCATGAACTCTTAAACAGCTTCTAGCTAAGCAGATCCTGCGGATAAATCCAAGATAGGTACTCCCTCATCTTAAGAGAAATCCTAAGATGTGTCCAGATGGACAAATTCGAGCCCTGACCCACAGCCACTATCTCCTCTATTGTCTGATTATTCCAGGAAGCTCACCTCTTCATCAACAAGGCAGGAACCAAATTCCCCAAGCTCCCCAGCAGAAGAGAGTCCTCTCTGCTACTGAGCAGTGTGTGCCAAGTTTAGCTTATCTTATTTAGGGCATTGAATGTGCCTTAAAAATAAAATGAAGATTTTCTTTTTCTTCAGTGACAGTAAAGTGGATTCTGGCGCTTTCTTCAGAGCCAGCAGTGATTAATCAAGTCCTGGGTGCCTGACCACAGCAATGCAACAGATGCTGGCTGAACAGCCTTTCTGTCTGAAGCAAACTGGGTGGCTGGGGGAGGGCTAACCAGGACAAAAGCAGCAATCTGCCCCTGTCCCTGAGAAAAAACTAGAAAGAATCATTATCTTCGTGATTTTTACATTTTATAGAAATCCGGAAACTAAGAGAAACATTAGACAAATCATATGCCTGTCCTAAAATCAAAGTCAAATGTTCTGTTTAAAGGACCTGTAATCTCAGCACTGGGGAGATGGTGGCAAGCAGGGCAGAAGTTCAAGATTACCTGGTATCTATACAGCTTGAGGCCAGCCTGGAAAACATGAGACCTCATCTCAAAAGCAAACAAAATAGCAAATGCTCTTCATCTTGCTGTCTGGGTTCGAGTGTAGTCTGTGTCTCTCTGTGTGTGTGGAGGGGTGTCTATGAATTGGGTTTCCAACCTACCTGCAAAAACGTTTCATTCTACTTTTTCTTGTTTGATTTTTTTTTAAAGGTAGAAAGACTTTCCAAAGATCCTTGAACCCCCTTGCCTTTGCTTCCCTAAAAGCTAAGACTTACTGTTACTAAAGTATTAGAGGTTACTAGAGGGAACAGCAGAGAGAGATAAGTAGGGAGGGCTGTGACATGGCCCGGGATTTCCTGGTGGCTGTAGGATTCTGGAGAACGGAGAGCAGGAGAGAATAATGGAACACCCGAGGCTTATCACTTCCTCTTCAAAAAAGCCAACTGAATGTAAGAGAAGTCCTTGCTTGGAACGCCTCTGTTAAGGCTTAGCTTGAAAACATCTCATTTCTATCTGTATTAAAAGTTAATAGCAGGGCTGGAGAGTTAAGAGGTCAGCGGTTAAGAGCACTCACTGACTGCTCTTCCAGGGGACCTGGGTTCAACTCCAAGCACCCACGTGGCAGCTCACAACTGTCTGTAACTCCAGGATCCAACATCCTCACAAAGACCTAAATGCAGGCAAGACACCAATGCACATAAAAGAAAAATGAATAAGTAATTTTTAAAAAAGTTAATGATAAGGGCTGGGAATACAGTTCAGTAGTAGAATATTTGACTAGCATGTATAATGCCCTAAGTTTAATCCCAACACTAAAAAAAAAAAAAAAATTAGGAACAGTATGATCCTCCTTTCAAAAACCTGAGTTTTCAAACAGGTTTAGCATTTTTCAGAGTCATGATATCAACAAAAATATGGATGCTAATTAGAGTTAGTGAAAATTGTTTTGGAATAAAGGTATCAAAATACTTTCTCTTGAATAGAAATTTCTGATCATTTATGTTGAATCCTTCCAAGGTAACCTTTGCTGAAATATCAATATTCTGCATGACACAGCGTTGAAGGAGCTACTTTAAGGAGTCTGTGCAACCACATGCTTCTGCCTCAGTATCTAAAATGAATGTAACTTCAGGAGTAATTGTTATGAAATAAAAATAAAATACATAAGTTTTCAAAAATTGTAAGCTTCTGAGTGAAATCTAGTTTTTTAATCACACCCCAAACCCCATAAACTGTTTAGAAATGTGTCACAGATAACTGTCTTTGTAATAAACTCATCTGCATATATGCTCAATCTGTTACTGTACATAGAACACTGAACTCTGACCAAAAGCTCCTCGACCCTTCTTTGTTAGAGGCATAAAATAACCATCCATCATCTCTGATCTTTTTCATGCTTTAATTATTTTTAATCCCAAAGAGGCATGTGTGTGTTGGCTTAACGATGCCTTGTAAATCTAGAATTCTATCAGCCTTTCTTTAAAACTGTCCTTAAAACTTAACCCAGCTTCAAATGGCACTGATAACTATGTACAGGGTAAAGTGTATGAGTGACAAAAACCAAAAGAATATATAAATAAATATAATTGTTTTTTTAAAAAAAAAAAACTTAACCCAGCTTCAACTAAATATGTAAATATACAAAACCACTTTGTTTCCCAGCCATTTCATGAGCTGACAACCTGCAAAGGTAGGTTAAGACATAATATAAACATTCACCAAGAAATAAATGACTGTTTTACAAATTGTAACTTTTGGAGTAAAAGCTACTTATTTGAACGTCTGCTTTAAATAAATGCTACTATATTCTGAATTTGAATCAGTACACCACAGATAAAGACAGGTGGCTTTTGTTCTCTTACAAAAATATTTTCCCTTTCCAGGGCTCTTGAGGCATGCACTTACCCCATGGTGCTTGCTGTGGTTAGCTCATCCTCACATCAAGGCTTATCTGGAGTCTGAAAAGAACTTAAAGATTACAGAAAGAAGCAGAGGAGAGGATCGCCTTCCCTTGAAAGGAGACTGTCATATGCTAACAGGCTTTTAAATGAGGGAAACTAGTGTCTCTTCTAATTACATAAGCTCCAGGTCAACTAATCAAATAACTGAGCCTGAGTCTGCTTTCCAGGGGTGAGCGGAAGAAGACTGCTTAGTGGGCCGGCTTCCGCATCTTAGAGAAACTGAAGAGTCAACACTGCAAAGTTATAGGTCTGGAAAGCAAAACAGATAGCTTGATACCTTAAATACACTGAGGAAAAGTATAAGGAGAAATCAGGTTCATCGCAAAGCAAGTGCTTTTCTACAGAGTATTCCCAGACGTTCTGAATTAGCATTGCATGCCCTGGCCCCCAACACCACTCTCTCACCTCGCTAGCTTGTCTGATATTTAGCTCCATACAAATCACAGTACAATAGTAATACTATTTAAATTACAGTAATATTGGTTAATGCTTAAGTAACCAATCCAAAAATGTCTAATTTTTTACTGTATGTTAAACACTATAGTCTTCTCAAATTAATAACAAAGCTATTATGAGAAAATAAAAACATTTTAACACTTCAAAAGATATTTTAACCCAAATTTATATTATATTAGTACATTAAAAAATAAAAACTATTTTTATGTCAGTGACATTGAGAAACACATTTACAATATTTTAAATGAAATATGACACAAAAGTTACTCACTTCAAGACTTTTTTCTTGTTGGTCAGTATATATATTTATAGGTACAGTGAAATAATTCAGTAATGTAGTTCTGATGCTTCTAAACATTATTTTATCTGGAAAAGTAGCTTTCTGTGGTCCTGGGGCTATAGCATAGTTCAGATTTCTGGGTATAGTCTATATAACTACAGATCTACATTTTAGAAACTGAGGTATAGCTCTCTTCCAGTCTCTTTGGCCTCCGAGGCAGAAGCAAGATGACGAAAGGAACGTCATCTTTTGGAAAGCGTCGCAATAAGACACACATGTTGTGCCGCCGCTGTGGCTCTAAAGCGTACCACCTTCAGAAGTCGACCTGTGGCAAATGTGGATATCCTGCCAAGCTCAAGAGAAAGTATAACTGGAGTGCCAAGGCTAAGAGATGAAACACGACCGGGACTGGGCGGATGAGGCACCTAAAAATTGTCTATCGGAGATTCAGACATGGATTCCGTGAAGGGACAACACCTAAACCCAAGAGAGCAGCTGTTGCAGCATCCAGTTCATCTTGAGGATTTCGATCAGTCATAAAATAAATGTTCTGGTTTCAAAAAAAAAAAAAAAGAAACTGAGGTATAATTCATTTACTGTACATAAAATTGTCCCTTGGAAGTGAATAATTCAGTGTATCTTAGTATCTTTACAAGATTAGTCTGTGGTTTAAGAATTGTGTACATGCATATGTGTTTTGCTCAAATCCATCCCATTTCTTTCCCCTCTGATTCCTCCCCAATTGCCCCTACCACACTTCTCCTTCAAGTGCTCCCACTTCAGGTCTACGAATCCATGGATGTGCCTGAGCGTAGGACCATCTATTGGAGAACTGGACTGAAGGGGGTGGGGGGTACATCCCTGAGGAAAGGTGGAAAGGTGACTCTGAGTCAGTTAGGAGTGGGGCTTCAGGAAGCCCTTCTTAACTAACTAACCATGCTGGGATTTTTGTTGTCTCCTCGCCCGTCTCCCTCTTTGACAGGTATTTATGTAGCCTTGTCTGGCCAAAAAAGACTTTGCACTTCTGATTCTCCTTCCTCTACTCCAAAATGTTGGGATTAAAGAAGTGCCACTATATCAGGATTTTTACAAGACTATATATGCATAACCAACACCTAGGGATGGAACACTTCCATCATGCCTGGCTTTTTGTATTTTATAATTTATTGCTTAATAATTCCATATGAATATACAATGTATTTTGAGCATTTTCATCCCCTGCTCATGCCCATTTCTCTCTTCCAACTTCCCCTACTCCAACAAAAACCCTTTCAGCTTCATGTTTTAAAAGAATAAATCTCGGGGGCTGGAGAGATGGCTCAGCGGTTAAGAGCACCGTCTGCTCTTCCAGAGGACCCGGGTTCGATTCCCAGCACCCACATGGCAGCTAACAACTGTCTGTAGTTCCAGTTCCAGGCAAACACCAAGGCAAATAAATAAATAAATAAAGTTGTTTAAAAAAAAAAAAAAGAATAAATCTCCCTGAGTCCAGTCAGTGCTGCGGGTGGCTTTTCTAAAACATGATTTCTGGGGGTGCAGCTTAGTTCTCATTCTTGTGCAACAACTTACTTTACCAATGGGGCTACCTCTCCAGCCCTGATAGACTGAAACTTTCTATGTAGACCAGATTAGCCCCAAATTTACAGAGACACACCTGCCTCTACTTCCCAAGCCCAGGGATTAAAGGCATGTGACACCAAGGCCAATTATGCAATTTAAAAATATATAAATTTAATTTCTTGGGGGCAGGGGGTGGAGAGATGTCCATGGAGGCCAAAAGAAGACATCAGAATCCTCTGGAGCTGAAGTTACAGGTCTTCTTTTTGAGCTGCCTAGAATGGGTGTGGGACCAAAACCAGGTCTTTTGCAAGATCAAGAATCACTCTAGAAGGCTATACCATCTCTTCAGCTCCAAGCATATGGATTTTTAACCCTTTGATCCATTCATATTTTGTATCACACTGCTGACTTTTATATGTTCAAACATCTTTGCACCTCAGAGGTATATCCCACATGGTATATGGGATGACCTTTGTCTTTGTGATTTCATGTTATGACAACAAAAGTCACAGGCAACCAACATAAAATAGACAAGATGTATATACTAAACCAGAATCTCTGAGTAGCAAAGCAACAACAAACGGAAAAGGCAACTAATGAACTGGTCATATTTTAAAAAGTTAATCTGGGACTGGAGAGAGAGCTCATCAATAAAGAGCACTTGCCACTCAGTCACAAGGACCAGAGCCCAGACCACAACATCCACTTCAGAGGGCTCACAAAAGCCTGTGACTTCACGACATCTGACTCCTCTGCTGGCCTTTGTGGCAGACACACACATACAGTAATCAATCAATCAATCAATCAATCAATCAATCAAATCTATCTTCTTAGAAAAAGCTCATTTGAAGCCAGTTGGTGGTGTCACATGCCTTTAATCCAGCTCTCTGGAGGGAGAGGCAGGTGGATCTCTGTGAGTTCAAGGCCAGCCTGGTCTCCATAGTGAGTTCTAGTCCAGTCAGCGTTATATAATGAGAACCTGTCTCTCAAAAAAAAATTTTAGGTGAGATTAAAAAGTACATTTTGGCATCAACTTCTGGCTTCTACATGCAACTGCATGGACAAATGCACACACACACATACACACAGGCACATATTCACACACATCAGCACATATACATGCACACACAAATTCAAGAAAGCATAAGTGGGTGACAGTTTTATTGGTGGACTTACAGAGGGATGCAGGTCATCCCAGCTGAAGGTTCAGTCGCTTTGCCTACTGGGGAGTTACACTGGCCACATCTCGGCGTTGATGCAGCATGTCTACATGTAGAGCTTCAGCCTGAGGCCGGGAGCAGCTGTGAAGTGGAAGTTACCACTCCACTGCAGGCCATGGATGTCAGTGTACTCTCCCTCACCTTCCACTCTGCAAAAGTGACACGTCGGCCTGCTCACTAATTACCATGGCCATTTACACTCCACACATAAGCTATCTGGCCTAGTAAACTATACACCCTGTTGAAGGCATTTTCTGCTTCTGATTTCTTAAGCACAGTATCCTGCATCCATGTAGTAGGAAAACAGATTACTTCAAACAAACACTGTCTCTATGCGATTTTGGTGCTTATGGTTTCAGAGTCAGATAAACTAACTTTACATAAAACCAATCGATTCCAACTTGAAAATTGTGTACTGGTTATCTGGCTCAACAACGCAAACATTCATTTATTTAACAAATATTTCTGTATCATCAGCTCTGTTTGAAGTGCTATGCTTGCGTGGTGTTCTTTTGGCTCCTCTGGAGTGGTGAAAATGCACTCATATATGCCAACAGGCTTAATCCCACACACTGGCCTTTTCCTCCCTCTATTAATATCAATATCAATTAATATTAATGTGTCCTTGTTATAAACCTGGAGTTAAAAGAGGTGAATACTGTTCTGTTCTCTTTGAAATGTATCCACACTGACTTTATAACAATTAGGCAGCATTTTCACTTTTAGATATGAGATGGGTATTTATAAATGAACTTTATTTTTGAGGCAGAGTCTCACGTAGCCCAGGTTAGCCTCACACTCACATGGAGCAATGGCTGACACTGAACTTCTGAGTCTCTACCTTCAACCCCCCAGGTGCTAGGATTACATGCTTGATTTTACGTGGTGTTAGGGTTTGAACCTAAAGCTCCATGCTAGACAAGTACTCCATTACTAACCTGCCTCCCCACCCAATATTGAACTTTCCGGTGGCATGGCATTACGTGAGATTAAACTTATAAAACTATACTTGTGCTTCATTTCACTTTTCCCCCTGCAATCATATGCTCAGAAATGACAGCAATAGGACCATTTCCAGTTTTAACACTGTCTAATTTTGCTGACACTTTAAAATTAGCAAATAAAAATGCTCACATTCATCAAGTCAGAATGAAATACATTATTATGAAATTCACCACAGGCTCAACTTAAAAAAAGAAACAAAAAACTTTATTTATTTTTATTTATTTGCCTTGGTGTTTGCCTGGTACTGGGAACTGGAACTACAGACAGTTGTGAGCTGCCATGTGGGTGCTGGAAATTGAACCCTGGTCCTCTGAAAGAACAGTCAATGCTCTTAACCACTGAGCCATGTCTCCAGCCTGATTTTTTTACAAATACAAATTAAGATACCTTAAGTGAAAATTATTCTTGGGCTAAATTTGCTCAAGAATCACACATTGTCCACTCACTCTACACTAACAGAGACCACAGAGGCTAACAGTTTAAAACATCAAACAGGGGGCTGGAGAGATGGCTCAGCGGTTAAGAGCACCCTCTGCTCTTCCAGAGGACCCGGGTTCGATTCCCAGCACCCACATGGCAGCTAACAACTGTCTGTAGCTCCAGTTCCAGGCAAACACCAAGACAAATAAGCAAATAAATAAATAAAGTTTTTTAAAAAAACAAAACAAACAAAAAAAAAACATCAAACAGTCAAAGCCCCAAGCAGTGGTGGCACATGCCTTTAATTCCAGCACTGCAGAGGCAGAGGCAGGCAAGTCTCACTTTGAGGCCAACCTGGTCTACAGAGTTCTGGGGTTGTCAGGGCTACACAAAGAAACCCTGTCTGGAAGGTGGCAAGGGGAGGTGGATGATAATCTTTACAAAAAATAATATTTTATTTTGGAAGGTTCAAATGGGTTATGGCTTCCCCTCTTACATTTCCCAACCACTAAAATAACTCAGCCTTTTGTGGATACCAAATGTGTCATAAAGATTATTTATCATTAATGAAATACACTACTTAACAAGCATGAGAGAAGAGAATGTTTTAGAATTGTAATTGTTCTTAAATTTTAAGGTTACCTATTTTCATTGAAATTTCCAGTGTACTTTGCCCCAGTGGGGAATGTGTAAGTCCCCAGTCCATGAAACATATTGTTCTTAAACTGTCCTTCATACATGGCTCCTGAAAAATGCTCAAGTCTTCCAAAGCCATTCATCTGTTTGTAAGAAAGGAAAAGCTCAGAAACCAACCTTCATTATACACACAAGTCTATCAGTAACATTATCTTCATCATCTTTTTTTAACATTTTCTAAAAATTCATTTATTCTTATTTTATGTGCACTGGTGTTTTGCCTTCATATATGACTGTGTAAGGATGTTAGAATCCCTGGAACTGGAGTTACAGACAGTTGTGAGCTGCTGTGTGGGTGCTGGGAATCGAACCCAGGTCCTCTGGAAGAACAGCCTGTGCTCTTAACCACTGAGTCATCTCTCCAGCCCCCAAACTTCATCATCTTTTTATCACCTCTTATTTCCATTAAAGTGGATGCTTTTACCATTATTCCTTTCCTGTGTGATGCCTACTAACTCAATGTTCTGTGTCTGAGGTATCTGAATACATGGGGAACCAAGGTGATGATAATGATAAACAGATCCTCAAGACATCGAAGTGCATCCGAAGTCTTCAAGAGTAACTGGTGTTGTCACATCAGAACACAGTACACAGTAGTGGTTACGAATGTGAATTTAGCTGGGCAGTGTGATGCACTCCTTAGACCACAGCACTAGGAAAGCAAAGGCAGGCAGATCTGTGTGAGTTAGAGGCCAACCTGGGCTACAGAGTGAGTCCCAGGAAAGGCAGGGCTACACAAAGAAATTCTGACTTGAAAAAAACCAAAAATAAAATAATGATGATGATGATGATGATGTGAATTTGGCTCAGTGGAAAAAGTGCCTACCATATAACATGAAGACCTGAGTTTAGAGTGAAAAGTTGGGCATGAGGCTGACTAGATGGCTCAGTGAGTAATTATGCTTGCTCAAGCCTGACAACCCAAGTTTGATTCTAGGTACTTATATGGTAGACAGAATGAACCATCTCACCTATGCCTTAGCACTCACACATAGATAAATAAATGTGATGATTTTTAATGTAAATTTGTATTCAAGTAGCGATGGGTACACATTCCACTTACAGTCTGTATCAGAAACCTGAATTTGATTTGTCTCATCTATTAAAAAAAAAGAGTATTATGGACCTATCTCATGAGGTTGTCAAAATGAAATAGAAAAAAATTATTGTGTTTGGCTTTATTCAGTGACTGAGAGCTGAGAAAGATAGTATTAGCTCTCTTCATGAACTTAATATTATGTATAGAATAACATATGCTAAGTAAAACCATTTGTCTTCATCATAGAGTCTAGTTTAAACACTACACAGGTCTTGATACATAGCTCAGGAACCTGAGATCCTCACGCCTTGACCTCCTACACAATGCCATTACAGCTATGAGTTGCTAAACTAGCTAAATTTAATAAATGTATTTTGCACTAATACTGGAAGGCTTAGATGCATTTAATCCACAGATTTATTTATCCACTAGCAGGATTAAAGAGAATGACAATACCTTGTCATCTTTCCAGCTTCCTGTGTAGACAATTCCATCAGGGGTGGTGTGGATGCCTGTCCCATTTCTTTCATAGATCCCAGACGATGATCTTGTGCAGTCGCCATCTAATGAGGAAGGGACCTAGAGCTTTGAAATGGGGATCCTGGACTAGGTCAATATAATAGTTATACAGAAGCCTATTGACAACTGCTCCCCACCCCATATGTGGGTTTTGTTTGGTCTTTTGTTTTCTGGCTCCATAGAACTAAGGGCCAGGACTGAAGACAGGTTCCATGGGTTTCCAAGGCGTCCTGTTCAGACATAACACTTTTGATTTAAATGTCTATGCATCTGTTACAATGTCTGCTATTTCATTTAAGTGAGATGATATACCAATAAGTTTTATAAGATGAATTAGTCTTGTTTTTAAAATTCCAAACTATTGAATTTCCTGTGTGAAAAGGTAATTAAAATGCATGCTTACCATACTCGTCGCCATTTGGAAATATAAACTTTATCTTATACACTTCTGAAGATGCTTTAAGAGATTGAAGAAAATGAAGGTAAGTTGAAATATTTTAATGTTACAAAACCTACAATAAATGTGCTTTCAATACTATTCAGGTAAGTTCCCTTCACACAGGGGTAAGTACCTCCTGACTGGCATTTCCATTGTCTGGTGTAGGGTCCTGAGAAAATAAATAATTTTGCCTAGATTATCTATTTTTATTTACTTCTAAAAATGTTATTAGTATGAAATTCACCTTTTGGCGGGGACAAGATCTCACTAATGTAGTCCTAACTGGCTTGAACTCACTAAGTAGACCCTGTCTTGAAAAAAAGCAAAAAAAGAAGAAAGAAAAATATTTTTGTTTTATTTATATGGGTGCTTTGCCTGTGTGCATCACATCTATGCCTGGTGTTCCCAGAAGTCACAAGAGAGCAAAAAATCCCCTGGAACTTGGGTAATGGATAGGTGTGAGTCATCATGTGGGTGCTAGAAATTGAACCCAGGTCCTCTGCGAGAGCAACAAATGCTCTTAACCACTGAGCCTTCTCTTTAGCCCCAGATACTATTATTTTTGTATTGTTAGAAATATGATCTTAGAACTGACAACCATAGACCCTCAGGACAGAAAGAATTGGGTTCTTGCTCCAAAGCCATAGCTCCTCCAAGCCCCTGACCCCAGGCTATGGTTTTAGACAAGGAGCTGTCTCTGTCTTTAGAGCCTTGGGGAAAGCTCCCAGGGTCCTGGCCCTAAGCTATTACTGTCAAAAATGTTCCTGGTTTTGAGAAGGTGCTATGCTCTTTCCCCATACATCAGGAAAAGCCTCAGATCAATCCAGCTCTGAACTGGAAACATAGAGATATTTTCCAAACATGAAGTTGTGAAGGGACAGAGAGAGACCCAAAAACTGTGTTATACTTATCAGATCACCACATCTGCTGTAGTGCCCACAGGACCCATGCTGTACTCTCCCTGAAGCTTGCTTTCATCGACTGAGAGACTACCACTTCTTGCTGAAGCTGAATACAGTGGTCCATTCTCTGGTATGGACAGGAAAAGGCGCCCTTCCTTCCCTAGCGGCCTCGGAGGAAGTGCACTCACTTGACGGAGACGTGTAGGACAGACTGTCCCGACTCTGCGATTCCCCCTGGCTCGCCAGCTCTACAGCCTTTGAGAGAGCGGGGCGCTAGGACAGAGCGGGACCCCGTTTCTGGGGCGACGGGACGACCCCTCACCCGGAAGCAAACACTCCAGGAGCCAATCAGAAGACGCTAGGGCGGAGCGGCTGCTGCGGGTGAGGTCCAAGAGGGAGGCCGAGCCAAGCTCGGACCCCGACCCTGGGTGCCGCCTCCTGAGTGCCTTCGCCAGCGACGCTACAAGCCAGGTACGGCCTGACGTGGCGTGTGCAGGGCCGTGCGGGGTCGGGGTTGCCAGGCTCGCCTGCCACCTCCCCTCTCCAGTGATCACATCCGAGGACCCATCCTGCCCCGATGTGTCCCTGCCTGTCAGCCCCGAGCCAGTGAACCAGGACGAGCAGGATCCCAGAGACCCCGGGACCTGCAGCCGAGGTTGTCCACGCCCGAGGCTCTGAATGGGGTTGGATTGGAGGGGCTCCAGCCCCATTTCCTGTCTATGGCTCCGTGGCGACCCGAGGGACTATTTGGGGAAGGGGTTGGAGAAGATGTTTGTTAAAGAAAGGAACCCTGCATGACTAGGTATCTGAATGGAGCTGGGTGGTGCATAGTAGTCTGAGATTTGCCTGGTAGGCAAGTGGAGTGGGTTCAATGAAAACCAGCATCACCAGCTTGGTGATGCTGTACGTGGGAGCCAAACTTGGGTGTGAAACAAAGGATCCTTTTAAAGCCAAACTTAGGATCAATGTATATGGTAAAGAAAGATGAAATCTTCCCAGAGTCGATAGACAGTGGATTATACAACCTCATTTGTATTCTATAGAAAATGTCTGATAATGTGGTACTGGATGCCACTATAACCATTAAATCTTGTTTCAGGTTTTTGTGTGAAAAATCACAGCTCAGGTTGGAAATGGAACCATTTGTGTGTTGGTGTGAGGCAATTTGTTTTAAATCAATACAGAGCCTTTTTTTGCCTTTTTTCTGAACATTTCTTAGTGCATGAATTGACCCAGCCAGGGTGATTTGAGTGATGAGGTGTTTGATGTGTTTATGGTTTTTTTTTCTTCCTAAATTAAAAAAAAAAGCAGTTACATGCAATTATTGATGTACAGCATTACAGAATTCAATTTTTTTCATTCTTTTAGACACTTAAGTGTTTAATGCCCTTATTTTGTGTGAATCTACTGCTGTCTTTAGAAAAGTTGTAATTTGGGCTAACAATATTCATACCTAGGGGAGAATTTGGAGTTAGAGGAAATTAAATTAAATTGAATTTTAATCCCCCCCGCAACAATGTTTTGAAGCCCTGGATGTCTTAGAACTCACCCTGTAGACCAGGCAAGCCTGGAACTCGAAGATCCACCTGCCTCTAGAGGCTCTGCCTCCAATTGCTGGGACTAAACGTGTATGCCAACTTTGCCCAGTGAGTTTTAAATTTTAAATTGAAAAAGTCATTATTTGTGTTTTGTTTCTGTATTTATGGGGGATGGGAGGGTCCTACCTGCCATGGATAAATTCTAGTAATGGACTACTCACCAGTGAAGCTGCCATCCATATGAAAACTAACCAATCTTGGGTTCAAATCCCAAACCATTACCTTTATCTAACTTCACACTCCAACTTGACTTAAATGCACATACAGCATTCCACCCAGGCCAGATTACCCTGTTACATATATATTTTCTGAACTATTAACCCCAACCAGGAACAACTTGTATTTTATAGGAGTTAACCTCCTGTTCTACCACAGAGTCTCCCTGCCACAGACACTTCTACAACATTCCCCCCCTCCTATCTACAGCCAATGGAGTTGGAGTTTCAGTGTAAGCAACTTATGTCTCCTCTCCCAAATGGTTAAATCATCACAATTTTTTTTTTCTCTAACCCGAATAACTAGTTTTCTAATTGAAGTAAGTACTGATTTTTCTTCATACACATCTGGCCTTATCTTGACATCCAGTCCCAGGGCCTCTGTTTGATATTCTGGACTTGAAACCTTTGCATCTGTCATTGTTGCTACTCAAAATGTCCTTTTCATGGCTCATTCTCTCCATTTGTTCACGTATACACTCAGTGGTTATCTGGAGAGGCGTTCATCAACTACTCTGTAATAGCTTTTGCTGTTTTTTTCTAATAATTTTTATGGTTTTTGTAATTATAATTTCATCACCTCTGCATTTATCTAACTCCTTCCTCATACCTCCCTTGCTTTCTCTTAAATTCATGGCTTCTTTTTCTTTTATTATTGTTACATATGTACATACACACACATTCTTAAGTGAATAAAATACAGCTTGCTCAGTCTGTATAATGTTACTTGCATGTATATGGTCTCAGAGCTGACCACTTGGTTTTGAATAAGCAGTTGGGGGCTCTTCCCTAAGGAAAACCATTTCTCCCATCCTCAACATTCCCCAGTGGCATGTAGTTCCTTTTCTAGGTTGAAGGCCCATGAGGTTCCCCCTTCTGTGTTAGCATTTCCATTGATGCTGTTGTCCAGGTCTTATCTAGGCAGCCATATTGATGAAGCTTTATGAGTATAGCCTTTCTGGCATTTCTAGGAGACACAATCTGACAACAGAGTTCCTGTTCCTCTTGCTCTTACAATCTTTCTGTCCCTTCCACAGTGATCCTTGAACCTAAGGTACTAGAATTGTATTACAGGTGTATCAGTTGGGCCTGGCCACCACATAATCTCTTGTTCTCTGCATTTTGATCGATTGCAATTTTCTGTAATGGTTTTGTCTATTGCAAAAAGAGGTTTCTTTGATGATGGGGTGAAAACTGTTAAATTCCAAAGCTCAGACTAAAGAGAAAGGAAGCAGAAAAAGACCAGAGCCTGCCCTCCATGGAAGAGACTGTTAATTTCAAACAACAAAGGAAGACACTCTCCCACAGGAAAGGGCTATCTGTGAGGAGGAAACGGGGGCTTGGGGATGAGGAAGTTAATGCAGCTTCAGGGGGCCGTGAGTCTGCAACCTCTCCTTCCTGGCATTATCTGCTAAGTGGAGACCACCTGTCTTGGGAGACTGGCTGTCTCAGCAAAACATTTCCTTTCTGTGGCTCATTGATACTGGTTTAAGCAAGGCTGGCTGTAACCTTGTAGGAATTCTGTGTTTACAACCAAGGCACTCTGTCAAGAACTGCACTTACCTGTGGGTATAAATATTTAGAATGTAGTTAGGAAGTATGTTAACTAGTTTAGGGCAATTATAGGCTCTTCTCTAAGATCCATAACTTCACTGGCTCTGGGTAGTTGGTTAGGTTTCCAGGATCAGGCATAATTTCACCTTTGATGATCGGGCTTTAATTCCATTTAGAGAGCTGTTGGTTACCACCAGCATGCATGCCACTATTGCCTCCTTGGGGTTATTGTGCCTTGCTGGCGGTTGTGTTTCATAAATGTTGAAGTTGGATAAGACTATTTGCTTCTCTCTCTTGGAAGCTTGCATGGTGCTTTGTGGTACCATAAAAGCTAGTCCTCAGGGAGAAGGCTTTCAGGTCAAATCCAGCTAAGCCCCTTTGGCACTATGTCTGGTATGTATGGTGTCTTCAGCAAACAGACATCTTCTACTTCTGGGGAGCAACCATTTCTTTGTTGATATAGTTTGGATGTTATTTGTCCCCTCAAAAACTTGTGTTGAGCCTGTGGTAGTGATGCACACATTTAATCCCAGCACTCAGGAGACAGAGGCTGGTAGAACTCTTGTGAGTTCAAGGCCAGCCTGGTCTACAGAGTGAGTTCCAGGACAGCCAGGGAGGTTATACAAAGAAACCTTGTCGCAAAAAACAAACAAGCAAACAAACAAAAACCTCATGTTGAAACTGATTACCAGTACTAGGAATTGGATTCTTTAAGGGTAACTAGGTAATTAAAAGAGATTAATACCTCAAGGGAGAGAAATCAGTCTCAGGAGATAGTTATTATAAAGCAAGACAGTCTTGTGTTTTGCCTCTTCCTTAAGCCTTCTTGCCCCTCTTCTGCCAAGACACACCTAGGACAAGTCTCTGACTGTGGTCTGCTCAGATGCAGTGTGCTTTCAACTTCCTAACCCTCGGAACTATGAGCCCAAATAAACTTTTAGTCATTATAAATGACTCAATCTTAAGTATTTTGTTATAGCAGAGGAAAGCAGAGTAAGTCTTGATTGATCATACCTCTGTTTATTATCCATACCCTCTAAGAGGAAGCTTCACAAGGCATGAATTTTGTCTTAGCTGATAAATCCCCAAGATCTACCACATAAATGTTTAATAAATATTTGTAGAATAGATAAATTAATGAGTGAATCTTCATTGTCACAGAACTTATTCATTAGCCTTCACTCATTCACGCCCCAGTGTGTAGTAAGAAGTTTCTGGCCCAGACTTTCCTGCCTAGCCCCAAGGTTCAGACCCACTCATAGCCTTGCTGCTGTTTAGCCCCAAATAATCACACAAAGGCATATATTAATTTCACGCTGGCTGACCTATTGCTCAAACATATTGCTAGCTAGCTCTTTCACCTTAACCCAATTTATTTCCATTAATCTGTTTAGCCATGTGGCTTGGTACCTTTTCTCAGAGCAGCATGGTTGTTTTCTTTCCCTCTGCTTCTGCTGGCATCTCTCCTGGTGTCTCTGGTGGCATCTCTCTGCTATCTCTGCCCTGCTCTTCCTGTTCTCAGTGTTTTCTTAGTCTGGTAGCCCCACCCACACTTCCTGTCTGCCTTCTGGCCAATCAGCTTTTTATTAAACCAGTAGGAGGGACAAATACCTACAGCGTAACAGAACATAATCCCACAAAACCAGTACATGTTTGATTCCTGCATCCTACCAGATATGACATATCGTAGATGACCAGTGGCAATCAAAATAGACATAGGTGCTGCCTCCAAAGAGCTTTCTAGGTATAGGGCAGGAAGACAAGATAAATACTCAATATATGCATAAGACTGTAAAGAATCTTTAAGAACAATATCAAGAGATTGAGTTTTAATTTCCAAAATTTGTGGGTTGACCAATTTGTACCAGCTGTTAATTTCTAATTTCATTTTATTTTAGTGACAGAACATGTTTTGTATTATTTCTGTCTTCTAAAAATGTATTGAGGTGAGCCAGGTGGCTTATGGTTTCTGTATTAATTTTTTGTCTTCCAGGTGAAAATGAGTTCTTCTGTAAGAAGAAAAGGCAAGCCAGGCAAAGGGGATGGAAAGGGGTCTTCTAGAGGAGGAAGAGGAGGCAGGGGCCACACGAATAAATCTCACGGGGGCGGCTGTGGCAGCGGTGGCGGAGGCAGTGGCAGTAGAAAGGCCTCAAATAGAATTTGGGATGATGGCGATGACTTTTGTGTCTTCACTGAATCAAAGCACCCACCCAGGTCATTATGCATTTCCTGACATTGTGTGTGTGTGTGTGTGTGTGTGTGTGTGTGTTTGTATGTGGGTGCTGTGGTGTGTGTGTGAGGTCAGAGAACAACTTGTGGGCATTGGATTTCTCCCTCTAACGTGTGTGTCCTCAAGACCAAACTCCGCTTATCAGGCTTGGTTGCAGGCACTTTTACCCAGTGGGCCATGCTGCTAGACCTTTGTCAAACTTTTAGAATGTTTGGATATGGAAACAATTTCAATCCCTAATATGTGGTATGGCCAAAAAGGAGGTAGGAATGAGTAATTCTGGTCCAATTAATTGCTCTCTTCTAAATTTCTATCAGTCCCTCTTATACCATTTTAAAAGTACAGTAGTAAATCACAACTTTTTTTAAAAGTAGATTGAATTCTGACCTTGATCATGCTGTAACACTGAACTGATAGTCAATTCCCAGCAACCACATGGTGACTCACAACCACCTATGATGACATCTGGTGCCCTCTTCAGTATACTGTATACATAATAAATAAATCTTTTTAAAAAAAGTTAGAAAAGCTGACTAGAAACAAGCCAAGCTAAGGACAGGCATTCATAAGTAAGAATAAGTTCTGTGTATTTATTTAGGAGCTGGGTGGCAGGCCTCCAAAGAACAAAACAAAACAAAACAAAACAAAAACAAAACCAGCTACGTGACCCCATACACAACTCTCCTTCATAGCCTGTGTGATACACATATAAAAAGCAATATATTTCTCAAATAATGCCATATGAAGGAGTAATTGTAATTTTTTTTTGTAGGGGGAGATGGTAGAGAAGGTCTCACTCTAGCACAGCTAGTCTAGAACAGCAAGCAGTGCCTTAGTCCCTCAGTTTCTACTGGGATTAGTCCTGAGCTACCACACCCAGCTTTTCCAGAGTAATTTCAAAGTATGTTTGCACCTTACCTGCTATCTTAAAACGTGGTGTCTGAGCTAAATGCAGATTTTTTTTCAAAGTACATACATGATAGAGTATTAAATGTTCAGATATTCACTAGCTGTTTACTGGGTGCCTTCTGTGTCCTGTAGTTTCAATTCTACAAACTAGAATTGAAGCCATAAGTAAAACTTGTAGTTATCTCCATAAAAGGTTTTTATCACAGAGGCTGTTCGTGTGCTGTGAGTATGTGGGAACTCTGGTAAGAGAGTCAAGTTTTGCTCATGAGCATGTGATTTTAACCAGGCCCAGCGAGAGTAACAAAAGCAAAGGAGAGACTCAGCCTAAGTGGAAGCCCAAAGCCAAAGTGCCCCTTCAGACGCTGTACATGACATCAGAGAATCAGGAGAAAGTGAAGGCCCTTCTAAGAGACCTGCAGGAACAGGGTGCGGACGCGGGATCCGAGTAAAGTATCTTATTTGAGTACATTTTATATTGAGAACACATTTACATACAGTGCAAATGCCTGTTCAGTTTTGGGTACTGTTTTTGTGGAGCATGGTCCTCAACCTTCTAATGCTTTGACCCTTTAATTAAGTTCCTCATGTTGTGATGACCCCACAACCATAAAGTTATTTCGATGCTACTTCATAACTGTACTTTTGTCACTACTATGAATCCTAATATTTTCATATGTGTCTGATACACATCCCCTGGGGGGTTTGCAACCCACAGGTTGAGAACTGCTGGTGTAGAGCCTATGGCTACTGTGCAGTTAGCTGAAAGTGAAGCGGGAGAAATATAAGAGCAATTTACCCGGCCCTAGTTTAGTGTGAGTGTCTTGCTTCACCCTGAGCAGTAACACAGATTGCCTCATTTTTCTTTTTCTCTAGACCCTTGTTAATATGAGTTGTTAGTGTTTTATTGAAAACATTCTACTAAAAACTTGTATGGACAAGTAGGAAATGTGTTCTAAGAGCAAATATTGAGGCAAGGTTTTGCTGATACAGCCCAAGCTGACCTCAGACTCACTGTGGTCCTCCTGCCTCAGCTTTTCCACCCACCCAGCCCCCCAGCAGGAGGAGCTTTCGTTGTTCTTGTCTTCTTACATATGTGGCTGTTTTGCCTACTGTATGTGTGCTTACCACTTGTACACCTGGTGCCAGATGAGGCCGGAAGATCAGATCAGATTCTTTGGAACTGGAATTAAAGACAATTGTGAGCCGCCATGTGGTTGCTGGGAATTGAACTCAGGTCCTCTGAAAGAGCAGCCCTTGCTCTTAACCTCTGAGCATCTTTCCAGCTCCCAGATCAGACTTTACTACTGTGCCTATCTGCTCAAGTGAAAAAGCTTTTATTCTAAATTTTAGTTGCCTCCTCTCTACCTCAGCTTCACATCTTAACTCCTCCGTGTTACGTCATCAGTTGAAGAGGTTTGCTCATTTTTCTGTTAGAAATCAGGAGTAGTTTTCCTGGACTCTTTCCTCAGCAATTCAATAAATAAATAAGTCCCTTGATGGAATTAGTGAGCGGCCAGTCAGGAGCAGAACATGCTCCATCCTCTACAAGACTTTTTCTTTCTCAGATTAGAAGACATGAAAGAAAAAGGATGGATGGTATGTATGAGTCAGTAGGGAGATACGGCTTCTGGGGCAAGAGTGCGGGCTCTAGCTCAGACTGTCTAGGGCAAGGCTTGGTGCTCTCGTTCTATGTAACCTAGTCACGGATCCTCTCCCAGGCTTAATTGTCACCTGAAAAATGGGGAGCCCAGTAATGTATGTCAGGGTTATTGGGGAGCTAAAAAGAATGTTTCTATAGCTGACTTTCCATAGGACCTGGGGGTATGTATAGACCTAAGAAATATTGGAGTTGCCAGCTGAAGAGCAGTCAGGCTCCCATGTCCTTGGCTTCCTCAATTAAATTCTTAGACCCTTGCTGAATTGTTCTCTGAACTAAGTAGACATTAACATCTAATTCATGAAAATGCTCTGTTCTCTACAAGAGAAATCTCTGGAGAGGAGGAGGATGACGAGCCGGAGTGTGATGATGAGCAGTGCTGGCCACCTGGACAAGAGCCCGCCTTTGTTCCTGACCCCATTACTTGGGAATATATCGGCCCAGAAGAAGTGGAGTCTCCTAGTCCAGAATTCCCAGTGTCACAATTTGCAGTGCAGAAACTTTCCAGGTGACCACTGTATCACTTACAGAAGCTAGGGAGAAGTGCAGGCACCTGTGTCATGTTGTACACCCAACTACCCTCCCTGTGATGTCCTGTCATGGTGGTGCCAGCAGAGACCAATATGCTTAAAAGTATCTTTTAAAATGGAAGGGTTAGTGTTATCAGAGGTGCTTTTTCAAAGTACAGACAGTACCTGTCCAGTTGTCACTTCATATGTGTGTATTTAAGTGAATCTTGCATGACATTTTGTTACTAGGTATGGTTTCCACACTGAGCACTGTCGTTTGGCCCTGAGGATCTGTGACGGAGATCTGGGGGCAGCGCTGGAGCATCTGCTCGACCAGTGTTTTTCGGAGACATTTGGAGAGAGCATGAAACTCTCTGAGGAAGCTGTTCCTGTAAGCTTGCAGGAGTGTGTGGAGCAGAGACAGGAAGAGGCACTTGCTCTCAGGTCCATCTGTGGAGAAAAGTTTATAGAAAGAATTCAGAACAGAGTGTGGACCATTGGACTGGAACTAGAATACTTGACAAATAAATTCTGTGAGTCCAAGCAGAAGGGAAGTGCCAACAATGTACGGGACACTTCACCTGAGATTTGTAGATTTTACCTCAAAGGAAACTGTAAATTTGGATCAAAATGCAAATTCAAACATGAAGTGCCCCCACATCAAATCATTGGGAGAGAAGAGAGAACCGTAGATGATTCTCATCTTAACACTGATGACGATACAGCTTTTCTATATGAGCTTGAGATTCGTTTTTCTAAAGACCATAAATACCCCTACCAAGCTCCCCTTGTGGCATTCTATTCCACAAATGAGAACCTACCTCTGGCTTGTCGTTTACATATTTCTGAGTTTCTCTATGGCAAGGCCTTGGAGTTTGCAAAGACCTCAGAACCTGCTGTGTATTCTTTAATGACCCTCTTAGAGGAAGAGTCTGAGATTGCCAAGTTACTGACGAACACTCACCACAAGTACAGTGTTCCTCCTGTGAACTCTCCTCTGGATTCCTCTGACACCAGAACAAGTAAACCTGCCTATCGCAAACCAGTGATTCCAAGTCACTCTTTTCTTTCAAATCAAATTCCAGAAGGTATGTGCAGTGTTGATCTTAGGGACAGGACGGGATCCACATTCATTATGATGGGTTTAAAAATAAAATATTCCGAGGCGGGATGAGGATTCCCTGACTGGTCACGGTGCCTGCCTTTCACCGTGAATCTCAGCTGTATCACTTGGTTTGAGCTCCCTAGATAGAAAGTCTGGAGTGATGTGTAAGTGTATTGTAACTATGGAGAGAATGAATACTCTGTCCTTGTTCCTGACTACGTAGACTGAGGTCAGACAGGCCTCAACTACTTTCTCAGATGGGCTCATTTACTTTGGTTTCATATGTTTACTTTTCATATATGATATCCATTCCCTTCTGTTTTTTAGTATTCTAGGTTAGCAAAAAAAAAATGATCAAAATAATACTGTTTTATAAATCTTTAAATACAAATGTATACATATACTGGCTTTGTCTAGCTGTGTCATAAAGATTCCTACACCATGGTCTTACTCTTCAGCATTCATAAAAGAATTTACTTTCATTTATTATTGTCTGCCCTTCAGGAAAATGCAATTTTCCATCTTTCCTAAGAGTTTCCTAGCTAAGAGATAGAGCTATAGCTCAGCAGCAGGGAGTCTGCCTAGACTGCATGCACCCTAGGTGTAATCTGCAGCACTGCCCTGGCAAAGACAGTTTCCTGGTACAAAGCAGTCAATAGAGAGCAGTGAGAAATGCTGAGAAATGGATGTTGGGTACTTAGCTAGGTGGACTTCCCAGCCCCTGACTCACTTCTAGTACATGGTGTTCACATGTGTCCCTTGGGAAATAGCAAATTATATGTCATGGCAGGTTTTTTGTTTTGTTTGTTTGTTTTGGGTGGTACTAGGGATTGAACTTCTGGATTTTATCATGTCAGGCAAGCACTCTATATACTAAGCTACATCCTTAGTATGACTTTTCAGTAACATTACTGAGGTATAATTTATATGCCATAAAATTCACTTATTTAAAGGATATCATTCAGTGGGTTTTTTGCATATTGTAGAGTGGCACAGTTATGACCACTACTGATTACTCTGAGCTAACCCTGTGCTTAGTCCCCTAACATCAACCCTAACAACTATTACTCCATAAAGCCCTAACAACTATTACTCCATTACTTGTAAACATGTTTACAAGTTTGCCTCCTTCATGCATTTTATAGAAATAGAATTATATGGTATAAAGCTTTTGGGAGCTGGATTCTTTCACTTAGCATAATGTTTTCAAAGCTCATGAATGCCATAGTGTGTATTCATTTTTGTTTTTTAGGGATATTTTATTTCATGGATATAACATTTTATGGATCAGTTAATCATTTTATAGGCATTTGGGTCATTTTATACCATTCAAATCGTAGGACATTTGCAAGTAGCGGAGACCTTCTATGTTAATTCATTGAATTGAGAACTTTGTTTTTGGTGTGCATTTTTAATCCCAGCACTGGGGAGGCAGAGGCAGGCAGATCACTGAGTTCAAGGCTGGCCTGGTCTACAGAACAACTTCCAAGACTACATGAAAAACCCTGTCTTGAAAAACCAAAATGGGAGGAGGGCGTTGTTGTTACTTTGATTTATTAGTGCCATTTGTTCTTGAGGAAGCTGGCTTCAGCACTCTGGGCCCTTGAGTAGCAGTAGATGGAAGTGAATGAACCTGTTCCAGTCAAGCTTCAGTGTTTCCTTTGTCTTATGATGCTGCAGGTGTTACTGTGTTAGTGGATTTCTCCCTTTCCTAAAGAAAGGACAAACTGAAAATGTTTCCCTCTACTCCATTCAAGGGGAAAGATTATCAGAACTGGAGGATGATGCAGATGAGGATGAAGGTCCTGGATCAGTTATCATGGAGAATGAAAGCTACATGAACCTTAAGAAAAAGAGTTTCAAAAAATATGAGTGGCCTGCAAAGTCAGTATATTTTGAGAACACTAGGATCTGCAAGCAGTTCCGGATGAAGCAGGTACTATAGGAGAGCCAGCCCCTCCTTGAGGTCTGGATGCTGTGGTTTGCAATGAGGGGCTTTGGCTGCCTTTCCTCCTAGCTTCTTATTTACTCTGCATGGTTAAAAACTCCTTCTCTTACCCCTTCCACCACTTTCCCCCCAGACAGAGTTTTTCTCTGTAGCCCTGGCTGTCCTGGAACTCACAGAGATCTGCCTGCCTCTGCCTCCTGAATGTCAGGATTAAAGGGTTTTTTGTTTGGCTGGTTTTTTTGTTTGTTTTTGGTATTTTGTTTTCTTTTTTGGCCTTTTGGCACAAGATCTTGCTGTATAGGTATGAGCCACTACTCCCTGAATGGATAGACTTTTCTATATGCCACTGCAAATTTAGGTGCATAGGCTAGGTACTTTGGGGACACTCCTCAACTGGCAAATATCAAATGCTACGTGTATTCCAAATGTTGTCAGAATCTTTGGTGCAGTAATAGCTAATTTAATATTTGAAGGGAATATTAATACTGTGATTTACATTAGGAAATCCATGTCTAAGAGAAAGAAGAAAGACTTATGTACCATTTTGTATTCTCACAGGATAGATAAAGTACCTAGGTCACATAGATAATAAGTGGTAACAGATTCAAGCCAGCTGCCTCAGAAGTCCAGTTTTTACATGGACATGAAAAATATTTTAAAAGAAACCATAAGTAAATTTGGTTGGAAGACACAGTTGGATGTAAGACAACGGTTAGTTATTGAATGACTTTGTGGCTTAAATTAAATGATGTCTTTACCCTACTGTGATTTTTGTATTTTTATATATTATCAAGTATATATATATACAATATTGCCCGTATATCATTAAAATGAGCATAGTAGTACCACAAAGAAAATGATAGGGATAGAAAAACTAGTCAATTTGATTATCATGACAGATGTATATAATAAAGCTATTTTCAGGAAATGGCATTAGTATAATCCTATATTGTTCCAAAGTACAGCAAATTATTTTCATTTTTAAATTTTTATTTTACCTTTAAAGAGTATTATTATTTATTCCTTTGTGTTGCATCTGTGTGAGTTTATGTGTACCACATGTGTGCAGGTCAGGTTCCTTCATAGATTAGTAGAGAGCATTGGACCCCTGGAACTAGACTTACCTGATGGTTATGAGCCACCTGATGTGGGTTCTGACACTTGAACTCTGAAAGAGCAATACAGGTGGTTCCTAACCACTGGGCTGTCTCTCCAACTCTAAAATTTTATTTTTAGTTAACATGTATATACTTTAAGTATGACATTTCCATTTGTGTATATGATAATGATTAGTGCTTGTCTTAGCTGCCACCTTAGACATTTAACAAGTCTTCAGGAACAGTAAAAAAAAAATCCTTTATGTAGATATTTTGATATATGCAGAAAAAGCAAACCAGTACCATGATTTTTTAAGGCAGGGAATCCAGTCCACACTGGCCAGAACTTATTGTGTGACACAGAATGACTGAACTTCTGTTCTTCCTGCTTTACCCTGAGGCTACGCTGTACAACATGAGAAGTTTCCCTCCTATCTAATGCCACCCTGTACCTAGCTGTCCAGAGTCCACCTTCTCTTCCCCCGTAGTACTAGCATAGGATGCAGTGCTTGGGATATTGACTATTAGTTGTGAAGCTGATTTACATAGTTATGGTGAATGGCTGACAAGAAAGCTTTGGCAATTGCTCTCTCTTATTATTGATCTAGGGAAGATCTGACGTGCTATAGAGCTATGCCATCTACTGCAGCAGCTCCTAACCAGTGTTGGCCATTTACATTTAAATTTACTCATTAAAATAAGCTCAGTTCCTCAGAAAAACTTTCTGTATGTCAAGTGCTCAGTAGCTCCATGTTTCCAGAGTTACAGTTTTGGAGAGTGCATGTGTGAATTATTTCTATGGACATACAAGGTTTTATTGTAGTGTTGACCGAAATATTCCCATTAGGAAGGGTCAGATAACTGCCAAGCAGGAGGCTTATACTTTTCAGTTTCTTTAGAAGTGGAAACCTGTTGTGATTCCACTGTTTGCTCTGCGGACTGAGCAGCTTTTTAAAGTCCCTGCGTTCAGGCCTGCCATGTCTGCACTGAGAGCAGACTACTAAAGAAAGAGCCGAAAGGAGAATCTCACCATCAGGTTCTAAGGTAAGCTTTGTAAAAGGTAACTAACTCAGCTGCTGCCTTCTCCTTGGTTCTTACCAGGCTTCCAGACAATTCTACTCCATTCTACAAGAAAGACAATTACTGCCTGCGTGGGAAGAAAGAGAAACGATTCTTAAAACATTGAGCAAGCACCAAGTGGTTGTCATAAGTGGTATGACTGGGTAAGGTTTACTTCAGATGCACCTGTAGAGTACACATGGGGCAGGAACATTGGCTGTCATGAGCAGGTCTACTTTAAAACACAAAACAGAACTGTAGCTGACGTTATTTGCACATTTTCTTATAATGACATTAAATGATACTATAATGATATTAAATGATATTCCATGTAGATGGTTTTTGTGCCACCTTTGTAGTCTCAGGGCCAAACCACAAAAATCCAAATCTGAGCTCAGAAATTCATCTTGTAGATGTGTGCCTCTGCCTTTGGACTCCTTGAATGCAGAAGTCTAACTACAGGTTTTCACAAAGCCCATGGTTAAATCAGAAATGCAGTTATGTGTCTTCTGTGTTTATCCTGCTTTCTTCAAAGCTTGTTTCGGTTTTCTTTTTAGCAACAATTTCAGTAACATGGTTTTTGTTTGTTTTTTTCCTGTTCCGAACTCTCAATGGAAAGCAAACCTGCTTATCCAGGACAACTCTCAGACTTAATATTTTATTCAGGATTGTACTGAGACTCAATTAAGATAGTTATAATTTTATATCTTCTAGTTTCTCATAGTTTTTTTTTTTATTTCAGTCTATTTATAGTCAAATCAATGTACATCAAGTAGACTTTAAAACATGTTCGTGTGCATTTGTGCGTGAGTGCGTGTTTCCGGGTTTTTATATACAGGTATACAAGCTCATGTGTAGAGGGGACATAGGAGGAAGTCTGGTAGCTGGCTCTGTCACTGTCTGCCTAGGCTGGAGGCCAGCAAACTCCATTGTCCATTCATCTGCTGTCCCCTCCTTACCCCAACACTGGGTTACAGGAGCATGCACAAGCTTGTCCAGCTTTTTACTGGAGTATGAGGGTTTAAACTCAGCTCTCCATGTTGCACAGCAAGCGCTCTAACCCACTGAGCCATCTCTCCAAGCCCCCTAGGATACTTAAATCATAAGCTAACACTCTTTTTCTCGGTGATCCATATCTAGAGGTCATATCCCTAGGGGCATTTGTTGATCTTGATTGTGTCTGTTTCGTGGCCTCTGTTTTGTAAGTGCTATCAGACTATCATTTGAGTGCCCTGTTCCTAGGATTTGTTAGGTCTGGGTACTGAGTAGGTGGTGGCACTAGGCACTAGCTGAACAGCGTGGCTCTAGTTAGCTTTAGACTCTTGTTGCCTGTGCTTGCTTTGTTAACTAGCCCTTGAAAACTTCATTTTAGGACTCCTTTGTTTTGACATACAGATGTGGGAAAACCACACAGATTCCACAGTTTATTCTGGATAATTCTCTGTATGGACCACCTGAGAGGGTTGCGAACATCATCTGTACCCAGCCCCGAAGAATCTCTGCGATCTCTGTTGCTGAACGTGTCGCTAAAGAAAGAGCAGAAAGGGTGGGTCTGTCTGTGGGATACCAGATCCAGTTGGAAAGTGTCAAGGTATGTATGCTCTTCTTACTCGATGGTAATGGGAATTCAGACACAGAGAATTTGGGGGATCTGGAGACTGATAGGCAGTTAGGGATATGTACCTGCAGTTTATTAACAGGCACCTTCAGTGGGGTTGAAATCACTTGAGAAACATTCTGATATAGGAACTATTATCTGATTGTACCAAATATGCTTTATAAAGGCTTTCTATTCTTTTTAAAACTTTTTTAGATTTATATATACTTATGTTATATACATACATATATACATGTTTTGCCTGCATGTATGTCTGTGTATTATGTGCGTGCCTGGTGTTTGCAGAGACCTGGCATAGCATCCCTGAAACTGAAGTTATGGATGATTGTGAGCTCCCCTGTAGGTGCTGGGAATCAAACCTGGGTCCTCTCCAAGAACAAGTTAGGTCCTAACTGATGAGCCATCCCTCCAACCCTGGCTTTCTATTCTTAATTAGCAGAAGTTATCTTGCTTAAATCTGAAGTAAATGTAGACTTGACTTAGACACCTCCTGTAAAGAAATGTTTTATAATGAGGCCTAGTGGTGTATACCTTTACTCCCAGCACTTAAGAGACAGAGACAGAAGGATCTCTCTGCGTTCTAGGCTATCCTGGTCTACATAGCAAGCGCCAGAACACCTAACACTATATCCACCCTGTTTCAAAAAACAAACAAAACAAAGTTTTATAATAGTATTTGGGTGTTGTTTTTGGGTTTCTTTTGGCGTGTTTTTGTTTTGTTTTGTTTTTGAGAGTCTTAGGGTTTTAATATGAAGCAGAAGAGAATGTATTGTTAACCTTAGCTAGAAACCATCATTACCATCTCATATTAAATGAAATTGCTAGTGGTCCTAATGTACTTTCCTGCTCATTCAGTTTGGCTTGCCAATGGTTGCTTTTTAAAAATCTCCTTTATGTGTGACATTGTTCTCTTCTATGTAAGTCCTCAACCACCAGACTGTTGTACTGCACCACAGGCGTGCTGCTGAGGAGACTGGAAGGTGACGCAACTTTGCAGGGGGTCACCCACATCATTGTTGATGAAGTTCATGAGAGGACAGAGGAAAGGTAAAGGGAGGAAGTTCCCTCTCCTGTAAAATGAAGACTGGCTGATCACTGCTCCCTGCTTCCAGTTGAGTTTCACAGGCGCAGTAGTGGAAAGCCACAGGGAAGGCTAAATCAGAGGGGAGGAGCTACTTTCTTGATGTCCAAGGTCTGTAGCACAGTGGTGGGGAGTGCGCCCATCACTAGGAGAGAGCCTCTTGGGCATCATGCTGTATCCCTGAGAATTGGTCCATATGTTCTTTTGATCATTTCTAAACCTTCAGTATTAACTGTATCATGCTGACATCTAGTGCCCAGTGACGTAGTAGTTGCTGAGGATACAAGCATAAGAGGTTCCTCGTCATCTTGATAGTCTGAGAGGACAAAGAAATGAGAAACCATGGAAAGTGACACCATAAGATGGTTAGAGACCACATTTCCGAAGAGATGACAAATGGTAAACTGAAGTATGAAAGGGAATCCTATCTAACACTTGGGAACAAGGGCAGCATAGATGAGAATTTGGCAGTGGGAGTGGCCATGAGGGGCCAGTCCTGAGGAAAGCCAATAGGGCTGAGGAGTAGCAAATGAAAGAGAAGATGGCAGGGGAAAGAAGAACAGACCCAAACCTTCAAAGCCTTATAAACCAAAATAAGGCATCTAGAATTTATTTTAATGAATTAGAAGTCATTAAAAACATTTTTAGAAACTGAGCAAAAGCCACATACATGATGTTAGTCAGTTTATTGTATAATGATGTTCTGAAAGAGTGGCAAGCCAGTGGGAAAGAAGGTTATGGGAGCAAAGGGACCCCCACCCAAAAAACCAAACTGTTATATGATAATACCCTGAGAAGGAAAGTTCTAAAGTGAATCTGTTAGATTACAGAAGCTGGAAGTGCCAAGTTACAAAACTTAGAAGAAAATTAAAGCAAAAAACTTGAAGATTCAGATAGTAAAATGTTTCTAATAATTAAACAGAGGTGAGGCCTGGAGGCACACGCCTTTAATCCCAGCACTCAGAGACAAGTGGAGTTCAAGGCCAGCCTGGTCTACAGAGCAAGTTCCAGGACAGCCAGGGCTACAAAGAGGAAAAACTGTCTTGAAAAACCAAACAGAATATGAACAAAAGTTACTTTACTAGAAATCTTTCAGATGTTTCCAGATTATATCTTATAGAAATATGTATTTATTTTGAAAATTAATAAACATTCTTTTAGTACTTGGTATGTCCTGAACATTGGAGTAGTAAGCAACGTCACCCCAAATCCTTGTCCCTGGGAGTTCACACCCTGTTGCTAGGGGAGCCCAGTAATAAAGTAAGTAAGTAAAATACAAAGTATTAAGTTCTAAGAAGAAACGAAATGCATGATGGGATGTGGGGTTCATTTGAAATGTTAATAGGTTAACCAAGGAAGGCCTTGCTGACCATATGTTTTGAGTAAAGGCTTGAAGGAAGTGAGGGGCCATTCTGGCAAGTTACTGACATGAAAGACCCTGAGCTGTCCTTGGGGACAGCAAGAGTGGGGTCCTGCTGTTCACTAAGGGAAAGCAGTAGCACATGAGGGTGGAGAACAGAGAGCCAAGTTAGTAAGCCCTGCACTGAGAGCTGACTGCAGAACTGAGCAGATGTCACCTGGGGTGGACATCTGAACAAAAGTTGCAGTCAGCTCTGTTGATCATAGCATGCAGAAAGCTGAGAGCTAGCCTAGACCTGCCAAGAATGTTGCTTGGAGTACTGCTCTTCAGAAGCATGGTCACTCCACAATTACGGAAGATTTGGAAGTATGATTTTCACTAGCAATAGGCATACGAGTGTTCATGTCATTGTCTAGATCCCTAGCTTAACTTTTTAGCAACTGCACACTATTTCATAGACTGGATGCTGCTACAGTTTGCCATTTCTGTTACTTTGCGTTTACAAACAATGCTATAATGAAAATCTTCGTATGCACATTTTGTATACCTTCTGATATAAAGAATCAGAATGATCAACTTCAGTGATAAATCCTATTTGTATTTTGATTGGCATTGCACTGAATTTAGTTGAAGAGAACTAATGTTCAGTATTTTTAAATTTTGAACTGTTCACAACTAGGACTGTGGCACATATAAGTTTTACATGTTTCCTCTAAGTCTTAAATGCTCCAAATACACAAAAGTCATTAGTTTTCACATGTCTGACCCATGGGTGTCTTTTCTTGTCTCTAGTGACTTCCTACTGCTAGTTTTGAAGGATATTGTATCACAGAGACCATCCCTCCAGGTCATTCTCATGAGTGCAACTATGGATACTGGGCTCTTCTCAAAGTATTTCGGCTATTGCCCAGTTATCACTATTCCAGGTAAGCAAAGCACACTGTTCACCAGCCTCAATCTGTTGTTGTGCATACATTCCTTTAAGTGAGCAAGGGTCACTACTTCAAAGTGCATTCAGAACAGGTATTTACAACAAACACCCAAAGTAAAGCTGCCGAGGAGGAGGTCATTTATCCACTTGCCAGATTTTAATCTTGTGTGTCCTAATTTTTAGGATTTCTAGCATTCCATCGCGTTTAACATCAAAATGTTTGTCTTTAGGAATAGTCCATTGTAAAAAGGGAAGATATGTCCATTTATACAATACTTGTTCTCTTATGAATTGTGCTCTAAAGTTCCAGATACTGGTCTACTCTGAAAGAACATGACTTTGGATAGTCTGTTCTCTTGGTGCTTTCACAGCCTCTTGATGGGATAATTACCATTCTGTACCTGGGTTTGTCCTTCTACAATGGACTGATCCACAGGGAGCAGTTGGAAATGCTGACTGAAATAAATTATTGGAGCTTGTTTTGCAAATGGTGGCAGTAGAAGATGAGAGCATATGCTGGGTCTAAAATACAGTGATGAATACTTGAGTCTCTGTCTGTGCGGAAAGGTGGAAGGAAGAAAGGTGTAATGGGTTTTAAAAATCCCATTATTATCATTTCTTTCCTATCCACTTCTGTTCTCTCTACTAATTAGAACTTATGACTACCAATTTCTGTCATCAAACCTTTTTAAAAATACTTTTATTCTGGGTGTAGTGACATATACCTTTAACCCCAGCACTTAGGATCAGAGGCAAGGGTATCTCTGTGAGTTCAAGGCCAGCCTAGTCTACATAGTGAGTTCCAGGGCAGCCAGAGCTATCCATTAATTAATGAACCATGTCTCAAAAAACAAACAAATAAAGTACTTCCAAAACCAAAAAACTGACATACTTTTATTCCAAATATTGTTTTAATAGATAGATAATGTGTATCAACACACACATACAATTTCCAGCTACCTTATTGGGTATTCTGATACCTTTCTAATTTATTTTCTTGTTCTTCTAGGTCGTGCATTTCCTGTTGATCAGTTTTTTCTGGAGGATGCGATTGCCATGACGGGGTAAGGAGGATCTTGATTGAAGTTCATCACAAATCTTTGAAAACACACTTCTAGTTTATTTTCAGTATGTCAGATACTAACCTTCCTTTTTAATTATCTTTAGTCTTTCATTTAACTTTTCTGTTGAGTATCTTGTTTTCCTTTCTGTCAGCAAACAGACTTTTTGTATTTAAGTCCTGCTTCTTATTAGCTAACTCTGACAAGTAGTTGAATATCTCTGCTTCTCAGTTTTATAATGTGTCAAATGGGTCTGTTAACATTAGCACTTCCCTGGGTTACAAGGACTGTAAGGAGTGAGGAACTAATAGATTACTAAACAAGGGTAATAGCAAAAGAGCACTTGCTGCTCTTCTATGGGACCTGAGTTCACTCCCCAGCAACTAGGTTGGGTGGTTCACAGTTGCCTGTAATTCCAGCTCCAAAGATCTGATTCTCTCTTCTGGCCTTTTTAAGTACCTACTTGGCTAAAGATTAAAACTTAAAATAAAAAAAAAAAAAAAGGTGTTTAGAATTAGAATTGTATGTGACACATAATACTTGCTTTATAAATGATAGCTATTATCATCATAGTCATACTCTCAGGAACCTTGCAATATATGCTGAATTTTAGGATGTCTGTGCAGGGGACTAGAAAGATATCTCAGTGGTTAAGAGTATTGTCTACTCTTCTAGAGGACATAGGTTCGCTTTCCAGCATCCACATAGTGGCTCACATCTATCTGTAACACCAGTCTCAGGGAATCTGGCACCTCTGGCCTAACTGACTCAGAGACTTAATATAATTTATAAATGCTTGGCCAATAGCTCAGGCTTATTGCTAGCTAACTTGTACAGTTAAATTAATCTATATTTCTTATCTTTGCTTTGCCCTGTGGCTAATGCCTTATTACCTCATTCTCTCTACATCCTGCTTCCTCAGTGGCTGGCTGGCATCTCCTCTGACTCTGCCCTTGTTCTTCCCATCATTCTCTAATTTGGTTTCCCACCTAGAATTTCTGTCTGGCTTCCAGCCAATCAGCATTTTATTAAACCAATTCAAGTGACAAATCTTTACAGTGTACAAGAGGATTATTCCACAGCACATGGCCACAGGCATATGCCCACATGCAGATACACGCACTTAACAACTAATTAAAAATAAATCTTAAAAAATATTTTTTTAAACTTTATTTATTTATTTATTTATTTATTTATTTATTTGCCTTGGTGTTTGCCTGGAACTGGAACTACAGACAGTTGTTAGCTGCCATGTGGGTGCTGGGAATTGAACCCGGGTCCTCTGGAAGAGCAGACAATGCTCTTAATCGCTGAGCCATCTCTCCAGTCCCTTAAAAAATATTTTTGAATGGATGTTTGTGAAGGAGGAAGTTGGGTGGCTTAGAGGGTTAAGTACGTGGCACCAAGCTGACAGGGGAGTTTGATCCTGAAACCCACATAATAGAAAGAGAGAACTGACTACATGAAGTACACAAGTTGTCCTTTGACTCCATCCAGGCAGGCTTAAGCACACACACACACACACACAAGACAACCACAAAAGGAAGCAGCACCTATATATTGTCAGAATTGGGTAGGAATGGTAATTTCTGTTGTATACAAACATTTCTCTGTGGCGGTTTTTGGCCTCGATCCCTCCAGCTTTGATCCTTGTTGTGTTTCTTACCATTAAACCCATCTTTGGTGGCTGTCACATTCAAAGGATTTTAACTGTCATTTCTGTGACAAACACTTCCAGATCAGGGTCTTTATTCCTAACTACTAACCTTGGGGCAAAAACAGCCCTGATGTTTGCCAGCTTGTGGTATGAACCTGAACATCAGACTGCTGTTTCTCAGACAGCAGACTGTCTCATCTTCTCCCTCCCTCTCTTTTCCAGCTCACTCTTTAACCCTCAGCCTAAGTGCTCCCTTGATGACATTTCCATCTCCCTGTTTCTTATGAACCTTTGGTGCTTTTTTTCAACCTGTCCTGCAGAATAGTGACTGTCCTGGTCTTACTGGTTTACAAGTTTTTTGAAAGGCTGTTTACTTCACACACACACCGCAGCACACCACACTGCCATGGCCCCTACCTAACACTGCCATTTGTTAAATGTTAACCAAATGAAAACTGAATGTAAAAGGAGAAGGTGGCATTTGGTAGTGGGGAGGAGTTGGAGGAAGTCAAAGATTATAGAATTATGACATTTTAGACTTCTAAAAAAGCCATAGGATCCTTTCTGCAAATAAAGTCTTGTAAAGAGTCATAAATACTGAGAATTGAAATGAGAATTATCTGAGTGAGCAAGCAAGGTAGGAGGAAAAACCACTTGGTCACACTGTCTCCTAACCCTTACCTTTCATGGGGCTTCTGAGAAACCTTTAGACCTCCAGGGAAAGTAGCTTCCCACTAGTTATGTCCATCAGTACTCACAAGTGATGAGAAAATAAGGCCTGAAACTGACGCTCAGAAGTCCTTAGCTGGTGATTTAGTGGTACACCTAGAGCTTTTAGTAACAAATGTATACTCTTTTCACTTCACCATACTAGTATTATCTCTAACAAGTACTAAACTGTCTAATCAGAGTCTTGCAGCCTTTGAAGATGGTCTTGTAGTAATATTCATAAAAGAACTGGTAATTCAGGCTTACGTTTGGTTGCAAAGGGTGGAATTAGCTAGAGCCTTTGGGGGGGGGTGTAAGATTCTCAGAGAAGGAATTAAAAATAGGGGCACTACAACTGAGAACATGGCTCAGATGTCCTCTGAGTGTCCATGCCATTCCTCCTGGCTAGCACTTTGCTCCATAGTCTTTTCTGATTTTCTAGACAAAACTATCCAGGAACAGGGCACAGGCAGCAGAGTCCTGGACTGTAGGGAAGTGACACATGAGCTGAACAAGAACACAGTAGCATTCTGCTGGGTAAACAGAGTGGGAGAATAACTTCTTTCTTCAGCAGGAACACACTCCCAAGACATACTCCTTTGTCTTCTCCCTCAGATACGTGTTACAGGATGGGAGCCCATATATGCGCTCCATGAAACAGATGGCAAAGGAAAAGCTGAAAGCCAGACACAACAGAACTGCAATGGAAGAGGTGGAGGAGGACCTGAGGCTGTCCCTGTACCTTCAGGAGGAGGAGGAGTCTGTCAAGGACACCATACCAGACCAACAGTTAGATTTTAGGCAGCTCCTGGTCCGCTATAAAGGTAATGTGCTTCCTCCGGGAATGGTATTAAGTGTGCCAAAAGCTGCTTGCCATTTCTTTCCCACCATAATCCAGAAAAAGGAAAATAGGACTTTTATAGTAATATTGCCTTAAATTTGTCAGAACATCTTTAAATTTCCAAAATCAGCAATTCCGAAGCATAGATTACAGCTACCATACCTGCCGATAGGGTTTTTATTATTATTATTATTATTATTATTATTATTATTATTATTATTATTAAAGTCCTTGCTAGGAGAAAAAGGAAAACCAGCTGACCCTGCAGAGGGAGTACCAGAGGCTTTACTTACAAAAGAGACATGAGGGATAGAAGGAAGTAGGAAGAAGAACAGAAGGGCAGCTGGGACTGGGCACCAGTCTCAGCTTTAAGGACAAAGACAAAGTAGTGACCTTGGACTTCCTGTGTGCTCATCTCTGATTATGTGTGTAGCACGCCACACAGGCAGGAACAGTAACCAGGTGCAGTGTGTAACAGGAGGAGGGGATCCCTGACAACACAATAAAATTATTTAAAGGAGGTGTTTTTAAAGCTGTCATTTTATTTGTTTATTTTGATTTTGGGGACAGAAGTTTTACTGTGTTGTACAGGCTAGAGTGGAACTCCTGTTTCAGCCTCCCTCCCATGTAGCTGGGTCCATAGGCATATGCTGTTATGCCCAGCTAAAATATAGTATTTTAAATGTCTGTGTATAGCCAGGAGGTGGTGATCACACCTCTTGTCCCAGAACTCAGGAGGATCTCTGAGTTTGAGGCCAGATGGAGATCCAGGACAGCCAGGGCAACACAGAGAAACCTTATCTCAAATTAAATTGGGACAGAGGTTTTACTATTAAAATCTATCATGTAGGGCTGGAGAGATGGCTCAGCGGTTAAGAGCGCTGGCTGTTCTTCCAGAGGACCTGAGTTCGGTTCCCAGCACCCACATAGCAGCTAACAACTTTCTGTAGTTCCAGTTCCCAGTTCCAGGCAAACATCAAGACAAAATAAATAAATAAATAAACAAACAAACAAATAAATAAATAAGATTTTAAAAAAAAATCCATCATGTATATTGCTAAAGCTGGCTGGTAAAATTTACCCGATCCTTAAATAGTTTCAAAATACCTCTCCATGAGTGATGTAACTACAGAGAGAAAAACAATTAGACAGGAAAGAATATTAATAAATGATCATGTTAGCACCAATAATGGGACAAAGATTGCAGACCTCCGTCATGCACTGAAAATTCAACCTTGTCTTGTGATATTTTAGTCAAAAATGCATGATTTATTTAGATTGTAGGGACATATCAGATAAAGGCAGATAGAGGGGCACTCTACAAAATAACCTTTAAACTGTCAGAGTTGGGCTGGGAAGGATGAGTGGGTAAAAGTGCTTTCTTTTTTTTCTAAGATTTATTTATTATGTATGCAGTATAAAGAAGTGGGCACCAAATGTCATCATAGATGGTTGTGAGCCACCATGTGGTTGCTGGGAATTGAACTCAGGACCTCTGGAAGAACAATCAGTGCTCTTTTTAAGAAAAAAAAAAAACTTTATTCATTTATGTGAATCTTATGTGAATTGGTGTTTTGCCTACATGTATAACTGTGTAAGGGTGTCAGATCTTGGAATTACAGACAGTTGCTAGCTGCCATGTGAATGCTGGGAATTGAACTCAGGTCCTCCGGAAGAACAGTCAGTGCTCCTAACCGCTGAGTCATCTCTCCAGCCTGTAAAAGTGCTGTCTGTACAATCCTGAGGACCTGAGTTCAGATCCTAGGAAGCCACATAGAAACCAAACATGTCCGTGAGTGTCAATATGACAGGAGGATCCTGGGGCTCACCAGAGTCAGTCTAGCCGACACTGGGCTTCAGCTTCAAGGGAAGACTAAAAAACTGAGGAGGGATGGGGAGGCAGAAAGATCCTTACTAGAGCGGGTGGGGACAGATATCCAGGTGTGGAAGAGGTTCTTTTTTTTTTTCTTTCATTTTTTTCAAGACAGGATCTCACTATTTAGCCCTGGCTATCCTGGAATTCACTCTGTAGACCAGGCTAGCCTCAAATTCACAGAGATCCACCTACCACCTCCTCCCAGAGTGCTGGGACTAAAGTCGTGCACCACCATGCCCAGTATTGAGAAAGTTCTTCAATTCACATGCATCCTTCAAGGAAGAGCCATGATTTCTGTTACTGTCTCAAAGGGACCTACAGTTTAGCACTGTTGTGACAATGCTAGTGGACAGCTGTGCTCCGTTCGTGTCTTCCTGTGGTGACTGTCACCTGTGCTTCCTGGTGGTCTGACTCACGGTTTGAGTGACTCTGGAAGGGGTTTCTAAAATGTGTCTGACTGAACATTGTTCTAGATCTCAAACATTCAGAAACTATCTGATGGTGGGAGGGACAAAAGGAAGTTAAACATTCTAATGGGCAGCGCTTTCACTTTGGGTCAGTGCTCCAGAAAACAAAGTACTTCTGGGCTGGGGAGGTGGCTCAGTTGGACCCTTGGGTTTGCTCTCCAGCAACAAGAAACCAGGTGTGTGCATACAGTCTCAGCACTTGAGTTGGAGGCAGGACGATCAAAATTTCAGTCATCCTTCTCCCGATTTCAAGGCCAGCCTTCTAAAACAGTGAAAAAGGTGCTGGAGAATGGCCCACAGGTTAAGAGCACTGGCTGCTCTTCCAGAGGCCCTGAGTTGATTCCCAGCAACCCACATCCATCTATATGAGATCTGGTGCTCTTTTCTAGCATGTAGACGTATATGCAGGCATAACACTACACAATAAATAACTAAATCTTTTTAAATTATTTATTCATTTTCAAGTTATTTGCATCAATTTTTTGCCTGCATGTATATCTTGTGTGAGGATGCCAGAACCTAGAGTTACAGACAGTTGGTGAGCTGCCAGGTGGGTGCTGGGAATTGAATCTCTGTCCTCTAGAAGATCAATCAGTGTTCTTAACCACTGAGCTATCTCCCCAGTTCAAAAACAAAGAAATCTTAGGAAAAAAGAAAGAAAGAAAGAAAGAAAGAAAGAATAGGAAGAAGAGAGAAAAGAGAAGTACTTCTGTAAAGCAGCATTTTCTGAGGGGATAAAAGAAAATGTTCACTAAGTAAATAGGTTAAATGTGAAGTCCTGTGCTACTAAACCAACCCAAGATTCACCTACCTGCAGGCCTCAGGTGTGATTATTGTGATTTCTACCTTTGTTTCAGGGGTGAGCAAGTCAGTCGCCAAGACAATGTCTATCCTGGACTTTGAAAGGGTCAACTTCGACTTAATAGAGGCCTTGCTAGAGTGGATCGTGGATGGTGAACACTCCTACCCGCCAGGTGACAGCCCTCCTTTCTAGGTCCCAGTGAGCACAGCAAACACTGTGCAAGTCTGGTCCTGAGTGAGCTCTGTACAAACTGCACACAAGACCATAGGGCACTGGGTAGGACCCCAAGCTTTGGGGTCTGATAGATTTCCTAGCTTCCCTATTCAGGGATCTTATATGCTTGACTAAATCCTTATCTTTTCTTAATTTTAATTTCTTTGTAAAATGAAGACAGTAGTAAACCTTGTGTAAGGCTTTCTCAACTCTTGAAAGAACTAAGTGAGCTAGGGATGCAGCTTGGCGGTGAACAGAGCAGAGGTTTGAACCCCAGCATCATGACATACAGAAAAGTTAGGGCTAAAACATTTAAAAGCAGAGGATGGTCAGGTGGTGGTGGTGCACACCTTTAATCCCAGCACCCAGGCAAAGGCAGGCAGTCTCTGAGTTTGAGGCCAACCTGATCTACAGAGTAAGTTCCAGGATAGCAGGATACACAGAGAAACTCTGTCTCCAAAAAACAAAAAATAGAGAGTGAGAGATGACACAGTAGTTAACAGCACTGTTGCTCACCTAGAGGACCTGAGTTCAGTGCCCAGTATCCATGCTGGAGAGCTCATAACCTGTAACTCCAGCTCCAAGGAGAACAAGGCCTCTGACCTCCAAGGGCACCCATACTAACTTGCATATATCCACATACAAATACATAATTTATATGTATATGAAAATTAAAAAAATAAATCTTTTAAAATAAATAAATAAAAATAGGGCTGTGTCTGTAGCTAAGCTGGTAGCATGCTTGCCTAGCATGCAGAATGGCTCTAGTGTCTCATAAACCAGAATGGTGGTCCATGGAATCCCATCACTTGGGAGCTAGAAACAGGAGGATCCAAAGTTCTAGGCTATCCTTGGTGTCATCCTTTCCTTCCCCTACTGTCCCCATGCCGGCCATCTTCTCTTCAGTTGCAGTCCAGGTCTTCTCTTGATGGAATCCTTCACATTTATACATGTCCCCATTGTAGACTATCTCATCTTGTTCTCACTCTTACTCTGTCATAACATCCAAAACAACTAGTATTTGATACTGTCTAAAATTATAGTTTACTGATCCATCTCCTTCAGTAGAATATGGACTTAAGTACATGGATGTTGCCAGGTGTGGTTATGCACACCTTTAGTTCCAGCACTAGGGAGGCAGAGGCAGGTGGATCTTGAGTTTGAGGCCAGCCTGGTCTATATTATAAGTTCTAGGACAGCCAAGGCTACACAGCCAGGCTAAATCCTGTCCTGAAAGTGTGTGCAGTGTGGGTGTGTGTGTTGGTGGGGGGGGGGGTTCTTGTTCACCCTGTATTTTTTAATCCCCAGAAAAGTGTTTGAAACATTTAAATATAGAACTTTTTTGCTGTTGTTTTGGGGGTTTTGCTGTTGTTGTTAGGTTGTTTTTTGGTGTGTGTGTGTAGTTTTTTTTTGTAGTAATTGTGTTTTTATTTATTATGTATACATTGTTCTGTCTGCATGTATGACTGCATGCCAGAAAAGGGCACCAGATCTCATTACAGATGATTATGAGCCACCATGTGGTTTCTGGGAATTGAACTCAGGTCCTCTGGAAGAACAGTCATCTCTTCAGCCCTAGAACATTTTTTTAAGACAGGGTCCCAGTAGACCATGCTGGCCTTGAACTCACAGAGAGCCACCAAATGCCTTCCAAACACGGGGATTAAAGGTATACACCACTATGCTTAGTTAAAACAAATTTTTGTTGAAGGATTGGGTGATTGAGTGGAAATAAAATTCAATAAAGATCAATAAAAGACCTTTTATGCTTTGTACATATTAAGAGAAATGATAATGGCTACTCTCTCAACTTTATCATCATGTGATATTTTCTAAGGAGATTTGAAAGCCATGTAAATTATTAAGTTCCTTATTTCTTGTCTCTGGGCTAGTGGTCAGGTGTTGCTAATACATTGCTGATGGAATGGTGCTGATTTCATTCCAAAGAAAAAGATTTACTGAAAACAAAATTCACAAGGCATGGTGACACAGGCTTTTAGTCCTAGCCCTTCAGAGGCAGAAGCAGGCAGATCTCTGTGAGTCCAAAGCCAGCTTGTCTACAGAGCAACAAAGCAGTTCCAGATCAACTAAGGCTGCACAGTGAAACCCTGTCTCAAAAAAATAACAACACAGAATCAGTAATGTATTTGTGAATATCAGAGCTAGCTCTGACAGGTGGCCAAGAAATGAGGGAGGAATAGAGCATAGTAAATAGGTAAAAATATAGACAAGTTTCCCATCTCTCTGTAGATTATTTTACTACTCTAAATCTTGTGTCATTTTAGTATAGAGGAGCATGGGAAGTGTAATGGAAAGAGCCTGGATCTGGGGCCAGAAACTGAACATTTGTAATGAGGCACTCAGTTTAGCAGTTCTGGCCTAGCTAAAGGACTAAGTCATGTGTTTCTTACTGAAGGGTGGCTAGAATGCCAAATGAGCTAATGTGTGTGAAAAAGAACATCAGCACGAGACCTCTGTTTGGCCCTCCTCTATTTTTGTGTTGATTTAGATCTCTTCTTTGTTTCATGGAGAGAGTAAGCATGGCTGTAGGTAATAAGTTCTGGAGGCCCTGTTTTGCAGCCATGCTACACAGCTGACCTAGGCAGCCTGCTTCCATCTGTGAGATGGAGGGAGACGTTAATGAGGAGGTTATCAGCTGCTTCCAAGAATGAAGCACAAAGGAGAAAGCCAGGTGTGGAGGTTCATGCCTGGAAGACCAGCACTTGGGAGACTGAGGCAGGAGAATCAACATGCTTCAGGGCCAGGCTAAACTACCAAGTGAGACTCTGTCTCAAAAACTACAAAATAAAGTAACGATTGGGGAGGGAGTGCTGTTGGGACTGTTACAGATACACTGTAATCTGTTATTGTTGCTTATTTTCCTTAATGGACAAGTTAAAGATTATCAATGGTTCATAAGACGTGGCTAATTAATATATGATCTCTTTCAAATGTGTCTGAATTTAGATCAGAGTTTCTTTTTATATTAGCCAGTAAAATATCTAGATTCATTAACAAGAAAATCTTCATAACCATAGAAACATGTCAATGGCCAGGGCACCAAGGAAATATGTTGAAGAGCTTAGTCAAACCTGATGTGTACAAGGTGTTGGTTTGGTCCTCAGATGATGCACACACACTTGCACACATGCACGAACACAGAGCTTGGCTAGTTCTTCTTCTAACTTAAGGCATGCTTTTCTATACCTCAGTTTTCTAGTGGAAAAGAGTAACACTACTCTACTTTGTCCTTATTAAATCAGAGTATATACAGAAATGTGATTTCATATTCGTTTAAATACTGAGGCATTACAAAAAAAACTGATAGTGAAAAATGATCAACTCATTGGTTTAAAAACAGCCTGTAACCTATACTATTTTCATTGATCATTTATCTTGTCTCTTTTTTTAACCCAGGTGCTATACTTGTGTTTTTACCGGGGCTAGCAGAAATCAAGATGCTTTATGAGCAGCTGCAGTCTAACTTTCTTTTCAACAACAGACGCAATCATAGGTAAATCACTGGCTTTTAGCCATGGTCATCCACCGCAGCCATCTACAAAGACCAGAGCAGAAGGGTCCTATGGTCCTCACCGACCTTAGACCATGTTGTCACCTCTCAAACATGTGCTTCTTTATGCCAGCTGGAAATGGGCAGATCTCTGTGCTCCAGGAAATGTCACACCATTCCACCAAGGACTGACATTTCTCTCCACTTATCATAGTGACTCAGCAAATTTGCATGTAATTTCAGTTGCTAGATCCCTAAAGAGGAGGGGAAGGTGGTGAAAGCCAGCATTAATAATAACAAAGAAATGCTGTCATTTTTACCAGTCCCTGGATATGCCTTCACATACAAGGGCAAAGCTAGCTAACAAATACTCCCTAGAATTAGCAATTACTGTAACATGCTCCCTCTTTGCTCTCTCTCTGGACTTAGGTTTGTTACTTACACTAACCATTGATTCCTCTTGACAGTTTACTACTGAATTAACCCCCAATGTTTTCCAAATTGTCACAAGGTTTTTGTAAGATCAGAAGGAGCCTCACACTGAGAAGAGCTGGGCCTTGAGGACTGCTGAAGTGATTTAATTAATCGCAGTAGAAATTTGCCCACTCCAGTTCAATTTACATGTGCATGCCAGAGCCCTTACTTTGGTTTTACTTCTTCCTAGATGTGTTATCCATCCACTTCACTCCTCGCTATCCAATGAAGAGCAGCAGGCTGTGTTTGTCAAACCTCCAGCAGGCGTAACTAAGATTATAATCTCCACCAACATTGCGGAGACGTCTATAACCATTGATGATGTTGTTTATGTCATCGATTCCGGGAAGATGAAGGAAAAGAGGTATTCTCTTTTGGTGAGGTAACAGAGGTACTACAGACACGTCATTTAGGATAACATAGCTGTTAAGGGTCGATGCTAAGCTACTCTATAAAGGAGCATTGTGTGTGATTCCATGGCCAGCATCATGAATGTTAAAGTCAAACAAGGATGCAGAATTTAAAGTTTTACGTCAGAAGTAATGGATTCATTTTCCTATATGATTTTTTTTATGTGCTTGAATGAAAAGGAAATGATTAAAGAAAATGTGTGTAGTAGTGTGTGATTGCATCTAGATCAGTACAGGTTATAACACAGTCCTAGAATACACAGCACTTGTCTTAAGTAATAAAGACTATTTGTCCATGTCTAGTAGTGTTGACAACATTCTTAAAAGTAACACAGTGATGTACTTGCAGGAACATGTTGAATCCCCAGAACCACCGGGAGGAAGGGAGGGAGGGATAGAGGAAAGTGGGGAGAGGACAGAAGAAAAAGGAACGGGGGGGGGGGGGCTGGAGAGATGGCTCAGTGGTTAAGAGCACCGTCTGCTCTTCCAGAGGACCCGGGTTTGATTCCCAGCACCCACATGGCAGCTAACAACTGTCTGTAGTTCCAGTTCCAGGCAAAACACCAATGCAAATAAATAAATAATAAAGTTTTTTTTTTTTAAAAAAAAAAAAAGGAAGGGGGGAGGAGAGAAGGGAGGGGAAGAGGAAGCAAAAGGAAAAGCTAGATGTGGTGGCAGCTCTGGGAAGGGAGAACAGGCGGATGACTGGAACTCACTGGCTGGCTGGCCGGCCGGCCGGCCTACCCTACTTAGTGAGAGAGAGAGCACAGGGCCTGAAGAATTACAGCCAGGGTTATGCTCTGACATACATACACCCGTGTATACTTATACTCACACCATAACTCAATCTGATATTTCCTTTTCCTTTCTAGATATGATGCCAGCAAAGGGATGGAAAGCCTAGAGGACACATTTGTATCTCAAGCCAATGCTCTGCAGAGAAAAGGGCGAGCTGGCCGTGTTGCCTCTGGAGTCTGCTTCCATCTGTTCACAAGCCACCACTACAACCATCACCTTTTAAAGCAGCAGCTACCAGAGATACAGCGAGTGCCACTGGAGCAGCTGTGCCTGAGGTGACATCCTGACTTGGGTGCTTCCAACAAGTCTACGCTTCTCGTTCTATTTACGCTTCATGTTCTCTTTTTCCTAGGAGAAAACATTTTGCTAAGAATAGAGTAGATGAGCTCATTCATTTGCAAATAACTCATGTCACATGCAGCCCTTTCCTTTTAAATTTCTGCACATGGGGAGTCTCACATTTGCAAACCATGACCCTACAATAAAGCTCAAAAATGCATTTCCAAGTTAGGAAGTGACTTGACTTGTCAGGAATTAATATCACTTTATTCCAGGGGAAAATCTACAGCCTCATTATCAGTTAAAGAAAAGTAAACAAAACTTATAACAACACTATTAGCTAATAAACAAATGTCGTAAGGTGGGATTTGAACAGATTTAGTGTGCATACCTGTAAACATATGGCTTTTCTCTGCCCTGCCTGGCCGTGCAGCCACTTATAAAATAATCACTCAGAGGCTTAATATTCATTACAAGCTATTTAGTCTGTGGCTCAGCTTATTATAGCTAACTCCTACATCTTAAATTAGCCCATTTCTATTAGTCTATGTATTGCACGTGTCTTGTAGCTTTACCTGTGTTCTATTACATCTTGCTTCTTGGGTAGCTCACAGACTCTTCCACCTCTACCTCTCTTCCCCTGTATCTTTCTGTGTTTGGATTTCCTGCCTGGATGTATTTGGCCAAAGTGCTTCTTTATTAACCAGTGGTAACACACATATACAAAGCATACAGAAAGACCATCCCACAGCACACACCTTTAATCCCAGCATTTAGGAGGCAGAGACAAGTAAATCTCTGTAAAATTGAGGCCAGCCTGGTCTACAGATCTAGTTCCAAAGCAGCCAGGACTATACACAGAAACCCATAAACCCTATCTGGAAAAGCTTTTTTTACAAAAGTTTCAATTCAGTGTTTATGAAAAATAATTGCTTGGTGATATATATAAGAAATGAAAATTATCCATGCTTTTTTATTCAGTTGTTAACGTGAGGAGAAAAATAACCAAGGGGTAAGGATTTCTTTTATAAACCTCTTTTCATTTCAATTTTTTTTAAGTGCTAGGGTTGAACCCAGGACTTCGTAAATGCTAGTCAAGTCCTTTGCCAGTTAGAATTCCAGCTCTATAGCTCTTCCTTCACATGGGGGTTATACTATAGGAAACAGGAACACTGTGTCCACAGCTAATCTCAAAGTGAAAAATCAGGAAAGAAACCAGGCAGAATAGCACACAGAATGGCACACCTATAATCCCAGCACCTGAGAGTAAGGCAGGAGGGCCCTGGCTTTGAAGCTCGCCACATCAGGTGTACAGTGAGAGCCCAGCTCAAAGCAAATGAAGGAGAAGCAGTGCGGAGGGGCTGGTCCTCTGCACTGAGGTAACGGGGGAAGGATGAGAGAAGGGAAGTGTAGCACATGTAGCATAAAAATTGTATTGAAATACTCGATAGTAAGAAGAGCCTATATTTCAGCATAATTCATCTTTTTTTTCCCACTTGAACTTTCAGTACATTCATCACTGCCCATGCATCACTTTAGTGAACTACCTCAAGTGGAAATAAAAGGAGTACCAAATACATACACTAATGAAAAGCCTCTGTAGTGTCTAAGTTGTAGTATATTGTAAATTATAAGGCCAGGCATGGTGGCATACACCTTTAATTCCAGCAGAGGCCGAGGCAAGCAGAGCTCTGAGTTTGAGGCCAGCCTGGTCTACAGAGTGAGTTCCAGAACAGCCAGGATACACAGAGAGACCTGTCTCAAAGAAAAAGAGGGTGGGGTGCACTTTCTGGATCATGGGATAGTTGTAATTTCAGGCTCTCTGAGGGCCTCTTCCAGCTGTGCCATTTTGCATTCCCATCGCTGGTATATAAGATTTCCACATCCTCACTAGCACTTCTTTGCTATTTGAATTCTCCTTCACAATTTGAACCAGTAGTTAAGAGAAAAAGACAGTTTTGAAAGTTTATAGAAATTTTTAAATGTGACTAAGTTCAGAACTTGGAGTGCTTCTGTAGTTCATTGCTAAGAAAACTAGAGACCAAGAGACTTTGAAATGTCTTTCAAGCCCAGGAGATGGTGGCTGTGGCAGCCTTGCCTAATCCTTCCAATGGGGAGGCTGCTTCTATTTGTCCCCAAACCAGAAGTACTATGTGGCTGCTTTTCTCAGGAGGATACAGTCAGCTGAGTAACTAAGGGCACTTGCTGCTCTCCCAGAAAACCTAGTTCAGGTCCCAGCATCCTCTGCAGGCAGCTCCTGACAAAGGATCCTACACCTCTGGGCTCTGATGTCACCTGCACTTATGTGCCCATACTCACATGCAGACACACAATTAGAAATGATTAAAACCAATTTTTTTCCCCAGAAAAAGCATTTATCTTTCTCATTCAAGAAACAAAAATTATTTCTTTGCTTCATTCTATCAGATATCGAATTTACAAATTATGATTTTCTTTTCTTTTTCAGAATTAAAATTTTAGAAATGTTTAGCTCTCATAATCTTCAGTCTGTGTTCTCTCGGCTCATTGAACCACCACATACTGATTCTCTTCTTGCCTCAAAAATGCGGCTGCAAGACTTGGGAGCCTTAACTTCGGATGAAAAGCTGACCCCGCTGGGTTATCACTTGGCCTCTCTGCCAGTGGATGTGAGGATCGGCAAGCTGATGCTTTTTGGGTCCATCTTCCGCTGTCTGGACCCTGCTCTCACCATTGCTGCCAGCTTGGCCTTTAAGTCCCCTTTTGTAAGTGAGCATTTGTCTAAACTGGCGTTTATGTGACAGGTCTGGAAGATAGCTTTAGGCTTCAGAGGTATGTAAACCATCTAAAAATTTGTACGTGTGATGTGAAATTTCCACTTAGAAAGATCTATATCCGCCCCCCCAAAAAAAAACTTTGGGAATTACAGGTATAGCTATTAAAATAATGTGTTTTTTGTTTACTATTGCTTATTATTTAAAAAATTAAAAACAGTAAACCAGCAAGATACTCCTAGATAATTTCAAAAGTTAATGAACATGTTTATCAATTTTAAAAAGTAACTTTTGAAATATAATTTGCACATGCAGTCCACCCATTTATAAGTATGTAAATCAATGGCCTTTAAGAGTTAAAGTGTAGTACTTGCTAGCATGTATGAGGCCCTAGGCCCAGCTGTAGCACAAGGCAGGGAGATGTAGAAGCAGTCATTCACTGTGACCTGTGGGTTTGTATAGCCATCCCACTAGGACCAGCCTAAGCAATTCGGTGAGTTCCAGGCCAATCTAGGCTACAAAATAGAATCCCTGTCTCAGAAATCTAAAGAAAAAATAAGTTGGGTGTGAAGATGCATATTCTGGAGGCAGAGGCAGCATGACCACCACAAATTCAAAGTCAGCTTAGTGTGCATAGCAAGTTCCAGGCCAGCCAGAGCTTCACAGTGAAAAAAAAAAAAAAAAGTGGGGAATATGAGGAGTGGAGAGATGGTTCAATAGTTAAGAGCACTGCTTGCTTTTCCAGAGGACCCAGGTTCAATTCCCAGCACCCACATGACAGCTCACAGCTGTCTGTTAACTACAGTTCAGGGGATGTGGCACCCTCACACAGACACATGTAGGCAAAACCCCAGTGCACATAAAATAAAAATAAATCATTACAAAAAGAAAACAAATCCTAAATAAATAAATAGGTCTTTGATGACTATATTTTGCCATTTACTACTGAAAGAACAGAATTGCTTATCTTGGGCTCATTCTGAGCTCAGGGAACAGAAAGACCATTCATTAGCTTCACTATCATGATGGTTTGAATGAGCCTATCCGTGGAGTAGTGCACTTTGTACCATACAAGCTGCTCTCCAGGTAGTGGGTTTCAGCAGCAGGGAAATGCCATTTGAAACCTCAGCTAAACTGTCCTGAAAATCCATTTCCCTCATTTAGGTGTCTCCCTGGGATAAAAAAGAAGAGGCCAATCAGAAGAAGCTGGAATTTGCATTTGAAAACAGTGACTATCTGGCCCTTCTGTGTGCATACAAGGTAAGGTAACCTCGGGGCTTAGGTTTGTAGCCACAGTTGGCACTAACATCAAAGGAAGTTCAGCTTGATTCTCTCCACAATTTAGGGATGGCAGCTGAGCACAAAAGAAAGTGCGAGAGCGAGTTATAGTTACTGCAGACAGAATTTCCTATCCGGAAGAACTCTGCAGGTGAGTTGCTGTCTGCCATTGTGTCCTTCATTTCCACCGCGGTTGCCCAAAGTTTGACAGAGGGCTGGCAGCTTCACCTCACTTGGCCTGTCTGAGCATGCTTGGTTTTCTTGGCTCAGGAAGGTGGGTTCCTGAACTAGGTGACATGAGGCTGTCAGTATGAAACTGTCACCTGACCTGGTTTTCACATTGCTGAATGTAGGCCTCATTATTGTAAGGGATGGAGCAGAATATCCGCATGGTGAGGATGGGTGCTTATTAGAAAGAAGCCCATTGCCCCAGTTATTAGAGCTGGTATTAACCTGGATCCTTAAAGCCCTGAATTGTGTGCCAAATTATGTGCTTATATGTATGCACATTGTTCCCAAGCTATTACCGATAGCTCTCACCACACTCTCAGTGGGGTCTGTGACCATCCCTAACCCCCCAGCTCCTCGGGGCAAAACCAGAAAATGAATACCCAGTAAGGTTTTCTTGGTTAACTTTTCCTTTGTCCCTGGTGAGCATAGAAGTCATGCTGGAGCAGATAGATTTCTACAAGCTTGGTTTTATTAAAGATCTGGAGGCTGGAAGCTCTAGACATAATAGGATATAAAATCAGTGTTCTTGGGACTTCTTCTTCCTGCCTTTATTTCTTTCCTGTGCCAGAGTAGAGAGAGACCTTACCTGTTTTGTTCAGACTGCTGACAAATTTGGGTTTCCAGCATGCTGGGCAAACCCTCTACCACCCACATATGCCTCCCATTTTTAGTGATGGATGGGCTCTCCCTGTGTTGCTGAGGCTGTCCCCAAACACCAGACCCACGGTCCTCTTGCCCATCTCTGCCTTCAAGTAATGAGACTGCAAACATGAGCCACTGTATTTGGTTCTTGCAGCCTATATTTGAGAGAAGCCACAAGGCAAAGACTTTTGTACTTTTTAGCGTCTAAATCTAAAACACTTAATAACATCCATCCCCAGAATCACCTGTGATCCAGTAAAACCACAAAGTAGAAAAAGGAGGAAAGATCTGCACCTGAGTTCCACTGAGAGAAACATCCACTCAAGGTTCAGCTAAGGAACCTTGGATAGAAATGCAAATGAATCAAAAACTAAAACAACAAACAGTACCACAAGCAACATAAATTACATTTGTTTTGACCATCCCAAGAATTTGCAAGAAAATCAGACCTACCACATCGCAGTTAAAATATATAAAATGTAACATGGTGTTCAAGAAATGATCATCAGGGTTTTCAAAGTCTTTGGGTTTCCATGTGCTCACTCCATCTATCACTCTGTAGTAAGTGAAAACCACTTTTTAAATGACAGCTGGGTGGTATTGGCACACACCTTTAATCCCAGCACTCCAGAGACAAAGGCAGGCAGATTTCTGAGTTTGAGGCTAGCCTGGTCTACAAAGAGAGTCCCAGGATAGGCTCCAAAGTTACACAGAGAAGCCCTGTGTCAGAAAAAACAAAATTAAATAAGTAACCAAAATGAGAGATAAGCGTAGCCCTCTGTCTTGTTAGCTTGTCTTCCCTCATGGCAGACACTGAGCCCTTCACCTTGATATGTCACTGCTGTGTCTTTAACGTTTGCCCTTCTTTCAGGAAATGGCCAGCCTCAAACGGCAATTCACTGAGCTGTTGTCTGACATAGGGTTTGTGAAAGAGGGACTCAGAGCGAGGGAAATTGAAAAGAGGGCCCAAGGAGGAGACGGCGTCCTGGATGCCACAGGAGAAGAGGTAAGGAATGTGTCCTTGCCTTGTTTCCTTTCATTCCAATAGCATGTGACTGGAACACAGACTGTGGCTCATGGCCGCCCTTCACTTCAGCCCACAAAGGTCAGCCAGCATTGAAGAGATGGGGAGTGTTTCTGTTTGGTGTCAACATTGTTTTGTTTTTAAATTTCACACTTGTTCTTGATAATTCTGTAATTAACAGAGGAGTCTAGTAATGTTTTCTCAAAGCAGGCCAGCTTTTCCCAATAGTATATTAGGTGTAATTATAGAAAGTACTTCTTCCAGATGAATGTGGTCTAAAAACGCTTTGCAGGAGACTCTAAATGTCTCACACAACAGACTCTTTCTCCGTGACACTTATCAGTGCTGCCTGTGTTTGTTTGCTTAAACCTGTACAAAAAGAGTTCACTTAGATAATGCTGGGAACTTCGGGGCTTGGCACCAGTTTTACCTTGGCTCTGTCGAGGGCCCCTTTACCCTCATCACAATGAAGAACACTAACTTCATAACTACTTTGCATGTCTAGAATCATGGGCTCTTTAAGATCTGTCCTGTGTGACTATGGTCTGGCAGATCGTTTTCTGCTTATAAAGAAATTTTATAATTGATAAGAAGGTAGATAATGTTTTAGTTTTAAGATAGACATCAAACTAAATATGATGGTTAGGTGTGGTGGTACACACCTTTAGTCCTAGCACTTGGAAGGCAGAGGTAAGTGGATCTCTGTGAGTTTAAGGCCAACCAGGGCTACATAGTGAAACTCTATCTCACAAAGAAAAAAAAGAGAAATATGATGGCAAACATATTATGTGCTAAAACATCTCATATGAATAATGCTGTGTTTCTCTCACAGGCAAACACAAATGCTGAGAACCCCAAGCTGATATCAGCAGTGCTGTGTGCTGCTCTGTATCCAAATGTAGTGCAGGTAACAGTACACTTTTCCTGAACCTTCCTATGTCTTATTTTATGAGTAACCAAAGGATAAACTTAAAATATGCTCACTAGTCATCTTAAAGAGATTGCACAGACCACAAGGTTTCCCAATTTTATTTATTCTCCCAATCTATAAGGACACATATTTTGTACAAAATGAGGATGTAAATGAACCTACAATGCACACAACAAAGAGTGCCCAAGTTTAGTGTCAAAGAAATACAAATATACACAAAGAAATAATCTGTTTACTTTTAAAACTGGCACACAAAAAAATTCAATGATTAATACTGATGCTGAATGAGTCCTTAAATTACCACTGTGAGTGAGAATAAAATTTATATATCATCTTAACTGTGCTGTATTCCTAGGACTCTTAGAGAAAATTTGCAAGTATGCACAAAGATACAGCCAGAAGAATATTTACTCAGCAAACCATCTAAATTTACAGTAGTGTGTACTGGGTATGGTGATGCACACCTATAATCACTGCACATGAGAGATGGGGGCAAGAGGATTAGAAGTTCAAAGGCAACCTCAGTTATATAGGTCAAGGCCACATGGACAACATGAGACCTTCTCTTAAAAAAAATTTGACCACAGAACAGATGGATCTCTGTAAGTTCAAGGCCTAGTCTACAGGGCTACACAGAGAAACCCTGTCTTGAAATAGATAGATAGATAGATAGATAGATAGATAGATAGATAGATGAATAAATAAGGGAGTTTAATAGTGAAATTATAGATACTTACAATAAGATATTACGATATGCTGTGATTTGGTATCAAGATTTGATAACAAATCTTGAACAAATACTATAAATGTGTTCAATATACAAAGTTTAAAAAGCAGCTATACAGCTAGACAGTAGTGGTTCATTCCTTTAATCCCAGCACTAGGGAGGTAGAAGCAAGCAGATCTCTGTGAATTTGAGGCTAGCCTGGTCTACAAAATAAGTTCCAAGACAGCCAGAGAAACTTTGTCTCAGAAAAAGAAAAGGAAAGAAAGCAGAGGAGAGGGGAAGGGAGGGAGGGGAGAGGAGGGGAGGGAGGGGGAAGCCAGCTACACTACAGTCCTGGGCCAGAGATGGCTCAGTGGGTCAGTGGGTAATGGCGCTTGCCTTGAAGCCTACTACGTGAGTTTGATTCCTATGACCAACTGTTCTGTGACCTCCACAGGAGGATTACAGGTTTGAGACCAACCAAGGCTACATAGTAAGTCCCAGGCTAACCTGGGCTGTACAGTGAGACCCTGCCTTGAAAAAATGAAACAGAAAAAGAAACAAAAACTATCCAAACAAGACTTGTTTGTGCCAAAGGACAAGTCCTGCAGTGAAAATATGTGTATCTATTTTTATAAATACTTGTATAGGTCAAGACCCCAGAAGGAAAGTTCCAGAAGACCAGTTCTGGAGTTGTTAGACTGCAGCCGAAGTCAGCTGAGTTGAAGTTTGTTACGAAGAATGACGGATACGTGCACATTCACCCTTCCTCTGTGAACTATCAGGTCAGAATATTTCCAGGGCACACCCTCAGATGAGACACAGGGTCTAGAGCACACAGGCCTAGGCTGTGGCTTGCAGTGTCCCCGGCAGCATGTGGACTCAGAAGACTGAGTCTGTATAAATAGACTGACAAGTTACTTCTGCAAAGGTGTTCCATGTCGAGGGAGAAAACTTTACTGTATGCAAAAGTGTTCATCCTGCGCTCCCATGAAAACGTGCTTTGCATTGCTTTAAGAAGTCATGAGCTAATTACATCATCAGCATGTTTTTGCCAAACCTTTAGTTCTGTCTTCGTTCAGCTGCTGCTGTGAGGCGGCTGCCTTCCCTATAGACTAAAGCCATGCGTGGTCACAGGAGCCTAGTCTTCAAATCCAAAGGGTTTCACCTGGTCCTCAGCAGACTTGCTTCTTACTTGGATTTGACATTGCGGACTTCCCTCCTCTTCAAATCATGTCCCCTTTGCTCCTGAAATATCCCCTTCTGTCCCCGTCACTGTCCTTCCCCCTGTCCCCATCACTGTCCTTCCCCAGGTCCCTTCCTGTCCCGGTCACTGTCCTTCACCAGGTCCCCTCCCGTCCCCGTCACTGTCCTTCACCAGGTCCCCCCCTGTCCCGGTCACTGTCCTTCCCCAGGTCCCCTCGTGTCCCCGTCACTGTCCTTCACCAGGTCCCCCTCTGTCCCGGTCACTGTCTACTCCTGAGCCCTCCCAGGGCCTGCTGCCATGACTGCAGCTACCCCTATATGCTGACCCCAAGTCTATCCAGAGCTCAGCAGCTAACCTTAGTCACCACAGATCAAACTCATCATCTCCTTGTCCACCATTGCTTCTGTGAATACCTGTTCTGGTAAATGCCACCATCTGAATCAGAACCCGATGTCATAAAGATTCTGCCGCTATTCTCCATATTGATCAGTTGGTAACCAAGCTCAGACTGTGCCACTTTTTGCCTCTTCTCACCCCACTGCCATGTCCTCAGCAAATCCCAAATATCTGTCGCATGCCCAAAGTACTGTAACAATCTTCTGGAACTCTCTCCAGCCTTCTGCGTTACTCTTGTGAACTCTCAGTCCTTTTGTTAAGGATCACAGAAAGAGTCTACTGTAGACTCTCACTTGACCTTTCCCTTCTGGCCCCTCAAAGCCCGCTTCCTCTGTCTTCCTGTCTGCTGCAGCAGAGCATACAGTGGAACAGTGTCCCCTGCTCCAGCAGTCTGAGGTCATGGTAAGAACACACACTGCTTCTGTCCCCAAAACTTCTTTAAATGAACAGAATTTCCTAGTGTCTCTCTTTTTTAAAGATTTTTTGTTTGTTTATTATATATAAAGTATTTTGCCTGCATGTCAGATCTCATTCTAAGTGGTTGTGAGCCACCATGTGGTTGCTGGGACCCGAACTCAGGACTTTTGGAAGAGCAGCCAGTGCTCTTAACCCTTGAGCCATCTCTCCAGCTCCTCCTTAGTGTCTCTTTCCGTCTAAATTCCTGTCTCTACTGTTCCACTGCCATGGAGAATAAATTTGTCCACTACTCTTATTCCATGACTGTCCTGGAATTATAAGCTGCCGGAAGGTAGGAGCGTGGAGCCTTTTTACATTCCGAGTCTAGCATGGTGCATGGCTGAAAGTAGAGGCCCAGTGAAGCTTTCAGGAAAGATGAAGGAGGGAGCGCCCAGCATAGCAGTGCACGCCTTAGTCTCAGCACTAGGGAGGCAGAAGCAGGCATGGTCTACACAGGGACCTCCAGGACATCCAGAGCTGCACAGGGAGACCCTGGCTCAACACAAAAGAGTCCAGGTGGGATGATGTCAGCCCCGTGATGCCATTGAGGAAAGTGGTGGTAAACCATGGGCAGGTCCTCCTCAAGCTCAGAAAGTCATCTACACATCCATGCTTTCCCCGCTAGACTGCCTCTGTGTTGGGCACTATCGCAGGCCATGACTGTTGTAGGCCATCAAGGACAATAAGTGAGCAGGGTCCTTCCTCAAGCAGCTTGTTTTAGCTGGGGAGATAGGTGGGAAATAGGCTAATACTGGTCAGTGACAAATGTCCTAGAGAAAAAGAGAAAGCAAATAGCAAGACTGAGAGAGGGGCCCTTTTCTACAGGGCAGTCTAGGAAGAACTGTGAGTTGAAAACAATCAGATCCTGAATGAAAAGCAAGCCATACAGATCTCTAGGAGAGAACATTCCAGTACAGGAAATAAGTAGCAAGAGCATGAGGTAAGGGAATGTTTGAGATGTTCCAGGGTATGCAGGAAGGAACAGATAATAGAGTTCAATGAGATGTCTGGTCAAGGTAAGAGTGAAGGAAGGTCAGCAGGGACTAATGGGCAAGGGGTGGGTCTCGTCAGCCCTTGTAGGCCATGGTAGGGAATATATATATATATATAAATATTTATTTTATGTGAATTGGTGTTTTGCCTGCATGTATAACTGTAAGGGTGTCAGATCTTGGAACTACAGACAGTTGTGAGCTGCCATGTAGATGTTGGGAATTGAACTCAGGACCTCTGGAAGAACAGCCAGTGCTCTTAACCGCTGAGCCATCTCTCCAGCCCAGGAATTTATATTTTTAATCCTTTGGGGAATTATTGTAGTGCTTTGGCCGTAGTTGAAAGATTACTGTGGCTGCTGTGTGTGCTGTGGCACATGCATGCACTCACCTGTCCACACATACAAATAAATAAAAATAGTTGTAAAACATATTTTGAAAACTTCTCTTGGATACCACCAAAATGGTTTTTTAATATTGTTTTTGTTTTTTGTTTTGTTTTGTTTTGTTTTCTGAGGTACTAGGGATTGAACCAAGGGCCTTATGCATTCTAGGCAAATGTTCTATCAGTGAGCTATATTCCCTGCCCTAGCAATAAAATGTTTGCTGAGTGTTAGATGCTTATTAGATGTCTAAATGGATAGTCTAGTGGACATAAAAACATGAAGCTCGGGCTGGAGAGATGGTTCAGTGGTTAAGAGCACTGGCTGTTCTTCCAGAGGTCCTGAGTTCAATTTCCAGCATCCACATGGCAGCTGACAACTGTCTGTAATTCCAAGATCTGACACCCTTATACATGCAAGCAAAATATCAATTCACATTAAATAAGTAAATATTAAAAAACAAAAACATGGGGCTGGAGAGATGGCTCAGCGGTTAAGAGCACTGACTGCTCTTCTGGAGGACCCTGGTTCAATTCCCAGCACCCACATGGCAGCTAACAACTGTCTGTAGTTTCAGTTCCAGGCAAACATCAAAGCAAATAAATAAATAAAGTTTAAAAAATAAAAAAAAAAAAAAAAACATGAAGCTCATGTTGGAAAAAGTAATTGGGAGTCCTTATCAGCAGCCTTGAAATCCACAGGACTGATGGGAATCATTGTCATCTGGGGTTTTATGTTACAGGTCAGACACTTTGACAGTCCCTACCTGCTATACCATGAGAAAATCAAAACTAGCCGGGTGTTTATCCGAGACTGCAGCATGGTGTCTGTGTACTCCCTGGTCTTGTTTGGAGGAGGCCAAGTGAATGTGCAGCGTCAGAGGGGAGCATTTGTTGTCTCGTTGGATGATGGTTGGATCCGGTTTGTAGCTGCCTCCCATCAGGTAAAGGAATAGTTAATCTGTTTTTAAAGATTTGGGTCAGGAAGAGCTTCAGTAATGTGAAATGAACAACATTCTCTCAAGATGAGGACAACAGAACTAACAGACGTCAAGAGAAACCAACATGAAGCAGAGAAGCACCCTAATAATAGTGCCAGGAAGTACCCAGGGCAGGGACACCTGGAAGGGTTATAATTGATGTAAAGGTTTAAGGTCAGAGTCTCAAGTGTTTGGAAGGCTGAGGCAGAAGGATTACTGTGAGTTTGGGGACAGCCAGAATTACATAGCAAAGCCTTGCTTCAAAAACAAAAACAAGCAGAACTTATAAAGAGAGTGTGTTGGAACTTCCGTAATATTACACAACTAAGCAAAAATAAATGGATAAAAATCCCCCTGATTTTTCCATAACCATGAGAGAAAAAAGTGGTCAGACTATGTAGCTCATTGATAGGCCTAGTGTTTAATCTGTTTAATCTCCAGAACCATAAAATAAAGCAATAAATAATAATTAAATAAAATGAAAGGAACTATGTATAGCAAAAGTCCCAGTCACCAGGAAGCTGAGGCAGGAGGATCTGTTGATCCAGGCACTTAAGGCTGTCCTGGGCAACATAGGAAGACTTTATCTTTTAAAAAAAAAGCCTGAGAGTATACCTCAGTGGTACAGCATGCAGTCAGCATTTATAAGGTTTTGTATATAATACCCCAGTACTACCCAAAAAAAGTGAAAAATAGGTGAGAGTAATCTTAATATATTTTATTTAACCTAATATACCCAGCATGTTTTAATTTCAGCATATAATCAATATAAGAAGCTACTGAGTTATTTTACATTTCTCTTTTTATATTAAGTCTTTTTTTTAAAAAAAAAAAAAAAACCAACTTTATTTATTTACTTATTTATTTGTCTTGGTGTTTGCCTGGAAATGGAACTACAGACAGTTGTTAGCTGCCATGTGGGTGCTGGAAATCGAACCTGGGTCCTCTGGAAGAGCAGACGGTGCTCTTAACCGCTGAGCCATCTCTCCAGCCCCCATATTAAGTCTTTAAAGACAGTTGTGCATTTACACTATTGGTCCAGCTTACTTTGAACCAGGCATAGTTTATATGCTTATTAAATAACCAAATGTGATTAGTGTCTATCCTAAATCAAGGGGCCAGGCAAGGCTGGCTAGGTACAGTAGCTCAATGACAATGAAGACCCACTCTGCTTGTGTGAGCAAGATGGCAGCAGTAGATCCTGGCTTCACATCTGTACAACATGCCATCCCAAAGAGGAAACAAATCTCCATGCCTAGAAGAAGCTTCATTAAAGCTTCCCTCCTAAAGTGTGGCGGTGGCATGTTCTTATAATCCCAGAACTTGCATGCCCAAGTGAGTGGTTCATTTTGAGTGTGTGGCTATCCTAGGATACACAGTCAGTTCAAGGTCACATAATGAGACCCTAACTCAAACAAAACAAAAAACCCTTGCACCATGGTTTTTCATTTTCTGTCTAATCAAAAAGGAAGGCTTCAATTTCAACATAGCAAAATTACATATAACAAAACAGCTATCAAACAAGAATTACAGTTACAATATTTAGTCTATTTGTATTTAGCAAATTAAAGAAAATATTCTATCACCTACCTTATCCTTTTAAGTCCAACTAAAGAAGACTGTAATTATAACTAATCTTCAACTCCTTCAAAGACCACAGGATATAATGTTACCTGAGTAAATAGGAATTGCATTGCAAGCAACCTCCAAACTCTAGAAATGACAGAAACATCTGGCTACCTGGACAGTCACCCAAATTTTCTTTGTAATGTTGGGGCTTCTATCTTCAGCCTCACAAGCCTAAAGTCTCTGGCAGACTTTTTAGTGAAGCAGGAAATTTGAAGGACTGTTCCATCCATTTTGGCAAGGTTTGTCCGTCGCTTCTCCCTGTGTCCTACAGAATGTCTGCAGTCTTTATGAAGCAGGAATCCGAAGAACCATCTCAGCTTGTTCTGCCAAAGTTCAGAGGTCATTTTCCTATGGGTCCTGCATGTCCAGTTTATACAGCATACTGTCAAGCAATCAGGCAAGAACAGTCTCTTGCCTGGTGGCTAATTTTTATCACAAGGAAAGTAAATTCCATGTGGAGTTTCTTCAATGACCACCATCCTCTTGAAGTATATTGATACTGCCAGGATCAGACATGTCTCACTGACCAGAAATGTCTAAGTTCTTAAAATATTTTAAATGCCATATTCTGTACGTGTTTGAAGATTACCTATCAAATTGAAATATATCTTTGTATACCTAGAAAACATAACTAACATGACTATAATTGATTATCATAGATGGCTAACTACTAATCTGCATTTCTTAATTATACATTACAATTTTAAATGAATTACGTAATTATGTCTTAAAAGTAGAAATATAAGTACCTTTGTGGTCACCATTTGTAGCCTGAAGTTTCTGTACGCTGTGAATTACCATTGAATAATAAAAGAACTCTTTTGCCCTATGGCAAATCAGTTTATAGGCAAGTGGGAACAGAGACAGTGAGATCCTGCTAGTTGCTGGGGGGGGGGGGGGGAGAGTTCACAGGCCGGGGTGAGGAGATATAAGTTCAAGGCCATCCCAACTACATGGCAAGAGTTTACCTCCAAATAAATAATAGATGTGATAGAGGTAAATTAACAATAGACATGTTTGTAATGATCCTCATTAGTATGCTCATTAGTATTAGTATGATAATGTGTTCTAAAGTAATCTCATGATAATCATAATTTCCCTATGGAAACTTCCCCTTGCTCCCAGCACAACAGCTAACCCAGTACTTTTGTTGCAGGTGGCTGAACTGGTGAAGGAACTTCGCTGTGAACTTGACCAGCTCCTCCAGGATAAAATTAAGAACCCGAGCATGGACTTGTGTACGTGTCCTAAGGGTTCTCGGATCATCAGCATGATAGTGAAGCTTGTCACCACACAGTAAAGCTGGGCCTGGTTCCTGCTCCTCACCACCCCTCCTTCCCTGCAAGTCACAGCAGCACTTCTACCTCGGACTGAAGACTGGCCCTGGGGCCGCCCTTGGGGGGAGACAGAGCCCGAGTCCTGAGCCAGCTGAGGTTCCACAACTGGAGACCTGTCCACACTTGGTGTTTCTGCAGACGTGGGGACACTCCCAGCACAATTTGGAGTGTCAGTGTAGGACTGTCTGAAATCCAGCTTGCCTCTGTTACAGTACCAAACTGAATGAAATTCACCTCATAAGTCAAAAGTGAATGTTAAATAGGAGTTTCTGTCTTAACCTATGTATTCTTTTTCTCCTACTTTTTATTATGCATTGTCTGTACGTGGTTAATTCTGTTCTCCTGGTTTTTATTGGGCATGAGGAGGAATGTTTGGGTTGATTTTTCCCATTGTAATAAAGGCTTAACTGAGAGACCTCTCTCAAATGAGAGAAAGAAATCATGTGAGTAAAAAAATAAAAATTTCATTTTAGACTTGGCTATGGAGTAAACTTATTTGTAAGGGATTTTTTTATTTTTATTCATAAAAGATCAGCTTTTTAAAAAGAAGTAAAATCCTGCTTCAAAAGAGAAAAATGGGGCTGGGAAAATGGCCCAGTGGTTAAGAACACTGGCTGTTCTGCCAGACTGGGCTTCAGTTCCCAGCACCCAGCGGGCAGCTCACGGCTGTCTGTAACTGCGAGGATCTGACGCTCTCACACAGACGACATACATGCAGGCAAAATGCCAATGAACATAAAACAAAAATAATTTTTAAAAAAAGGAGAAAAACTCACCAAAAAGCAAGTTAATTAGTTCTGTGAGGGCACTAAAATGCAAGCTGTTCTCCTGCACAGCAGAAAGACCCTCATGTTTTCATTGTCCAGCTTCTGCATTTCAGAATCTTTACTTTGAGTGGAAGATGACTGCAGTTAAGAACACTTGCTCTTCCTGTGACCCGAGTTCAATTCCCAGCACCAGTGTAAGGGGGCTACAACCACTTAGACCTCCAGGCTCCCACACACCAGACACCTCAGTGACCAATGTATTGCTTTAGTTAAAGTTACCAAATATGTCTTAGTTTCAACACATTTGAAGAGCTTAAACTAAGCAATATTTTTGGCATCTGATTTGCTTTGCATAAAAAAAACATACAATGTGCAAAAAGCACCCTCGGTATTCAAGTTCTGATTGGCTACTGAAAGTAAGCTCTCGTTACAGAGTGAAGGATGCTAGACCCCTTAGAAGAAATAGAAAACTGTTATTCCTCCAAATGACTTTTTAAAAGATTTATGTTTGATTATGTGTTGGGCGAGGTGTATACACAAAGTGCAGATGCCATTAGAGGCCAAAAGCATTGGATCCCTGGAGCTGGAGTTTCCAGTGCTGAGTCATTCAACATGTGCTGGTACCAAACCCAGGTCCTCTGCAAGAGCACTATGCAATGTTTGTTGTTTTTTGACACAGGGTTTCCCTGCATGGCCCTGGCTGTCATTGAACTTCACATGTAGACTAGGCTGGCCTCCATGTCAGAGTGTTGGAGTTAAAGCCATGCATCATCACCACCCAGCCTACAGAATGGCCTCTTAATCAAGCCGTCTCTGCAGCCCAAGTAAGAAGCTTTCTGTTTGATTTTTTTTAAAAAAAAAAAAAAGATTATTATTTAAAGATATATAATATCTTTATGTATATTTATATATCTTTATATACACTTATATAAATTATATGAAGATTTATTCATTATGTATACAGTGTTCTGTCTGCATGTCTACCTGCAAACAGAGGAGGGCATCAGATGTCATTACAGATGGCTGTGAGCCACCATGTAGTTGCTGGGAATTGAACTCAGGACCTTTGGAAGAGCAGTCAGTGCTCTTAATTTCCAAGCCATCTCTCCAGACCAAATAAAGTTTGTTTGCTTGATTTATTTTAACAACTTTTGACTCTTGCTGTTACAGCAAAGTTCCTGCTGTCCTGGTGAGAACTATCTGTTCAAAGTCGACCTGCAGCTTTTAACATAAGTTTACAGCAGTGAGAGCATCTAGAGGAAATCACAAAACACCCAGGCACTAAGAGTTCTTGCCCTCCAGGAGGCTGGTCATTTCTAGGTGCACATATCCATAAATACTGTCCTGTAGCTATGTCTGAGAAACTGTGTCTTAAAGCATGAAGAAGAAATAAAACAGCCTGGGGGTGGTGTGCACACCTTAACCCCTGGAGGGGTGCACACTCTTAACCCCTGGGGGTGGTGCACACTCTTAACCCCTGGGGGTGGTGCACACTCTTAACCCCTGGGGGTGGTGTGCACACCTTAACCCCTGGAGGGGTGCACACTCTTAACCCCTGGGGGTGGTGCACACTCTTAATCCCTGGGGGTGGTGCACACTCTTAACCCCTGGGGGTGGTGCACACTCTTAATCCCTAGTGTGGGGGGTGCACACTCATAATCCCTGACAGTGGTGGTTCACACTCTAAATCCCAGACTTAGGTAGGAGGCAGAGGTAGGCAGCTCACTTGAGTTCCAGGCCAGCCTGGTCTAAAGAACAAATTCTATTACAGCCAGGGATACACAGAGAAACCTATCTTGAAACAAAACAAAAAGTAATAAAAATTTACAATGGAATTAGGAAATGCATACTTCTTTGCAATTAATAATCAGAATGTAGTATTGTATTTTGAGGTAAAATTAGATTTCTAAGCACTTAATGTAAGTTTATGGAGAGATTGGTAAATGGCTTCTTTAAATGTTTTCCTACAGTGGAGCTAGAGAAATAGAGTACTCACTACACAATTAGTTTACACTGTTTTGTGTTTGGTCTGAGATGGTTTTAGTAATCAAGAACAGCTTATACCATCTGGTAGGCGGGGTCACAGCATGGCGACATGGCTCCCTTCTTGGCTTCCATACATACATGCCATCCATATTAACAGAGGTCAGTTAGCTGGTTTTTTATTGAAGAGAAACAGCAGAATGGAGCAACAAATCTCACACTGAAGAAATTTACATGTTTGCATTCCTCCGAGAGTTCCTTTTCTCTTTATTATAACCTGTTCCCTGGCAAGCAACAAATTTTAATCTTTTTCCTTTCTTTATATATCTGAGTAGTTTAATTTGAATAATACATGTAAGTACAGCATGTAAATCTGAGTCATATGGTAAATGTCAGCTCCTTTCTAGGCAACAGTTTAAACATGTTCCTAAAATGTCAAAAAAAAAAAGTACTTTGTAAAATTAAAACACTAAAATAACAGTGTTCAGAGGCTGGGGAGATGGCTGTCTGTAATGTGCTTGCTGCATGAAGACCTGGGTATCACATCCCCAGCACCATATAAGAAACCTGGCAGTATGTGTCTATTCCAGTGTTGATGTTGAAAGGGTTGTTGGTGGAGACAGGTGAACTGCTAGAGTTTACTGGCAATTCAGATTAACCAAACTGGAGGACTCTGCCAGGAACCCTTACACCAGGGTGAGTGTGTCTCAGACACCATGGTGGAGGTTATGAAGACTGTGTGGCACTGGGATCAAGGGTATGAACTCCAAATGTTCCTCAGCCTGGATCTGTGGGGACTCTGCTGTCATATATTCTCTTAATTGCAAGACCTGAAAGGGATCACACTCTGCAAGTATCTTGTGGGGGTCACCCAGGTGCTGTTACTTGAACACTCGTACCCCACCTCCACCCCTGCAGGCAGACGCTGCTTTTCCCTTCTAATGCATTACTGAAATTAATCCTAAATCCTGGAACTTATTCCTCTACACATTCAAGGGAGAAGGTACTTAAGAAATTTAGCCAATTGCTTTCAGAAGTTAGATTCTCATTAACCTGCACCCCAGGCTCTCACATATGCACTGGCATCCTGATCATGAGCCTCTCAGAGGACTGTGTGACCCTGATGGAAACAGATAAGAAAACTTTCCTGTCACAGTGACAGTTTCAAACTGTTCTAGGGTGGTAGGCTTCTTCTTTGTCTTGGTCTCCTCCCCATCTCAGATGGGGAGGTTGGTTGGGTTTTGTTTGTTTTGCAGGCTGGGATCTGAACCCAGATCCTGTACCTGCTAAGCAAGTACTCTGCTACTGAGCTGTATCCTCAGCCCTTGTCGTCATTGTAGCTTTGAGACAGGGTCTCACTGTGTGGCCTGGGCAAGTATGGGACTTGGGGAGGGGGCCAGAGTGAGGGACAGAGGTCAACATCAGGATTCTCTCTCTATTGCTTTCTGAAGACAGGGTCTCTCATGGAACCTGGAAGGTACTAATTCATCTAGATTAGCTGGTCATCAATCTCTAGGGAATCTACCTAGCTATCTCTGCTCCACCCAATGTTGAGGTGACAGATTCACAAGATTGCCTTTTTACAGGGGTGCCTGTGCAGCAAGCACTTCACCTACTGAACCATCTCAAAAGAAAAAAAAAGGAAAACTGCCCTGATAGTCACTTGTATGGTGAAACTTCACGCCATTTCTAAATTACCACCCACTGAGATATCTAACTTTGTGCTTACAGTGACTTTATAAGAATGACTCATCTTAGTCAGTTCTGTTGCTGTGAAGAGACACCATGACCATAACAACTCTTTTTTTTTTTTTTTTACATTAACAGACCTTTTTATTAAGTTTTTCTACAAGAAATAACACCAAATTGTTTAGCAGAAATCTGTTCAACTGAGAGGTCAAATGGATCCAAGGAAAATGAGAATTAAATACATAAATTAATCAAAAGGCACTATTATGACACCACCTAAAGCCGACCACCACAGTAGTAATAGGCTAAGGAAGATTGCACTACAGCAAGTTATCTAAAGTGAAGGTTAGCAGTTACACAGCAAGAAGCAAGATCATGGTACAGTTATCACTGTGTTCAAGATATATGGCCAGGAAAAGGTCAAGATGGCTAAAGGTCAAATGGAAAGGAACAGATATAGTGAATTCAAGCTATAGACTAAAAAGAGATGGCTTCTTCCTCCCAAAAGCTAGTTGCTACGTTGAGCTACCTACCCCTACCTAACAGATTGCTCAACTACTACTGATATAACTACTATATTTAAGGATGCTGTAGTATAGCACAAACCTCTGAAAATTTATCACATATAGGCTGATTCAATACAGTGATGCTGAATGAAGAAAACCCCCAAAGCATTCACAAGCAATGGAGTATGAGCTTTGTCAATCACATCCTAAGGACCTTGTGGGATACTCTCAACAGTTTGTAGTCTTTCAGCAGCTGAGCTCTAATTAAGCTGCAAGGCTCACAAAATAAACAAGAAAGCCAGGATGAAACACAATGCAAGTAGGGCATCCTAGCAATTAGTCACAATCTGTCTTTTTCCAATTTAGGCTAAATTCTAATGTATCTAATGTGAGATGTAAAATGCTACACGGAAGCAAGCTGGGTCTTCAGCTGAACTCACCAAATATCAAGAAAAATGAGGGATGGGGCTGGTTTTATTTTTAAAATGCTTCAGAAGTTATAAAGGAACATGGCTGAACAGGTAGGAGATAGACTCTCCATTGTGTGTTCTCCTGATGGCTTCTGCAAGGATCATGGAGATGTCAATCACCTGGATCTTGGAGCAGTGTTTCATCTTCTCTTCCTGGGGTATGGTATTGGTGGCCACTACTGCTTCAAAGCCTATATTGTTGATCCGAGAAATGGCTGGGCCAGAAAAGATTCCATGAGTCAAGATAGCATAAACTCTGGTAGCTCCTGCTGAGAGAAGCTTGTCAGCAGCATGACAGATTGTACCACAAGTGTCAGCCATGTCATCCACAAGTATAGCCACCCGATCCTTCACATCCCCTACTAGCATCATGCGATCAACTTCACTGGTCTTCTTCCGTCCCTTGTGAATCAAGGCAAAATCCACATTCAATCGGTCAGCAATGGAGGTAACTCTCTTGGCTCCACCAGCGTCAGGTGAGACTATAATACAATTTCTCCACTCAGATATATTCTCCCTTATCCATTTTAAGACAGCTGGCTCTGCATATAAATTGTCCACTGGGATATCAAAAAACCCCTGAATTTGAGACGCATGTAGATCCATGGTGATAATATTATCTGCTCCTGCTACAGATAGCATATTTGCAACAAGCTTCGCTGAGATGGGAGCCTGGCTCTTAGCCTGGCGGGCATAAGGGAAACATGGGATGACTGCAGTAACCCGGCTGGCTGAAGCAGTCTTGCAAGCATTAATCATGATCAAAAGCTCCATTAGATTGTCATTTATCTCACCACAGCCACTCTGAACAATGTAGACATCCTCTCCACGTACACTCTCTCCAATTTCCACACAGGTCTCCTGGTTGTTGAATTTCTTAGTCACCACCTTGCCAAGCTCCAGGCCCAGGCGGTCAGCAATTTTCTGGGATAATTCCTGGTGGGAGCTCCCACTGAAGATTTTGATATTCGGCATGTTGGGCAGGCAATCAAATAAATGCACTCTTCACTCAGTGGTCACCGCCGCTGTAGAGAGTGGATCCGAAGTCAGCAGGTAGCCTGATTACTAACAGGACAGCCTGGCTACTCTGCCATCTTACATTCCAGCCGACAACTCTTATTTAAAAAAAAAAAAAAAAAAAAAAAAGCATTTAATTGGAGGATTGGAGGATTGCTTGGTTTCAGAGGCTTAGTTCATTGTCATAGCAGGAAGCCTGTTGGCATGCAGGCAGACTTGGTGCTAGAGTTCTACATCTGGATCTGCAGGCAGCAAGAAGAGAGACACTGGACCTGGCATGGGCTTTTGAAACCTCAAAACCTACCACTAGTGACACATTTCTTTCAACAAGAAGGGCATTGCTCAATATCCACCCCCACCAGTACTCCCTGGTAACCAAGCATCCAAAATATGAGATTATGGGGGCCATTCTTATTCAAACCACCACACACCCCATAGGCTCATGTATTTGAATGCTTTGTTACCAGGGAGAACTGTTTGAAAACAGGGAAGGGGGGCTGGAGAGATGGCTCAGCGGTTAAGAGCACTGACGATTCTTCCGGAGGACCTGAGTTCGATTCCCAGCATCCACATGGCAGCTAACAACTGTCTGTAGTTCCAAGATCTGACACAGTTATACATGCAGGTGGGGCACCAATTCACATAAAATAAAAATAATAAATATTTAAAGAAAAAAGAACTGAGTAGTCTTACAACAGAAAGGTGAGGGAAAAAAAACCACAGAAAATACACTTACTGATGCCTCCATCTTGGGTTTTATTGAAGTTGATGGAAGTGGATCACTTTTCTTACATGTTGAATAAATGTATATCATAGAGATTTGTGATGATTGAAATGAGTAAACCTTAAATGCAAAATAAAGAAGGAAAAAAGAAAAGAAATGAGTAAACTTAGCTCAAGAAACCTCATTTTGTAGTCTAGTAGCCATTTTACAAAAAAGGTAGAATAAGGTCGGGCTTGCCCAGTTCCAAGCAAGAATGAGCTAAGCACTATCTAAGGACACCTGGATGATCCAACCCTAAGGCAGTAAATGGCCACTCTAGGAAGGTGGGGTCCAGGAATGTTAAGCTGTAAAAAGTCCCTAAACCAATCAGCAGCACACTTGCACTCTTGTCCCCAAGTAACCCTACCGTGTGGTTTTTGCCTATAAAAAGCTTGTATAATTTAGGGTGCCCAGCTCTTCCTTGCTTGATACAACAGACAAGCTCCCTGCCTGGCTTGTATCGTGCTGACAATAAATCTTGCTGTTGCATTTCAGATATCTGTCTCCAGTAGTCTCTCTGGGAGTCAAGCTTGGGCAGAACAGTGATAAATTATGTATCTAATAAAGTTTGCCTGTGGATCAGAGGACAGACCCAACCACAGAGTTAGCCATAGAGGTCAGGCAGTGATGACACACACCTTCAATCCTAGATCTGAGTTGGTAGAGGCAACTGAGTTGTAGATCTGTCTGAATCTCTGTGAGTTCAAGGCCAAACAGCCAGGCAGTGGTGGCACACACCTTTAATCCCAGCACATGGGATCCCATGCCTCTGCCCTCAGCACTTGGGAAGCATATGCACCTTTAATCCCATAGAAAGTTTGAGAAAGAAAGTGATATGGCTGGATAGGGAAAGGGATATAAGGGCAGAGGAGGCAGGACTGTGGCCTTCCCTTTCGGCCTTTGGGTCACCTTCACTTCCCCATTCAGTCAGAGGATTCCTGGAGACAGGACCTTCACCTTTCAGCCCAGGAGTTGGCCAGGAGAAGTGACTGTGGCTTGTTTTTCTGTCTCTTTGATCTTTTAGCATTTGCCCTAACATTTGGCTCCAGGTTTTTATTATAAGATCAATTAGGATTCATGCAACATAGATTATCCATGCATGTCTTCCTTCTGCACTGAAGCAGCTCAAAAGACTCACTCACTTGCACCTGAGCTTTGAATAAGTGTTTCTTCATTCACTTTGAATAAGTGTTTCTTTATTCTGTCCTTGGCCTTCAGATATGTTAAACACCAGACATTGCAGCACACACCTGAATACACTCTCCAGAAAAAAATAATCTAGGAGTTTTATTTGTTTACTGTGTGTATGAATGTGTATGTCCTTTGGTGTAAGGGGGGCGGGATCACGATTGACACATTTTACTGGAGATACCCAGTGCCATGTAGGACACTGAGTAGTGTGTCCTGGGATGCTACAAGATGCTAATAGCTCTTTCTTTCAGCTATGACAAACAACAATGACTTTGGACATTACCAAGTGTTCCCTAGGGAACAAAATTACCACCAGCAAAGATCAAGTTTTTGATTTTTTTTTTTTTTCAAGACAGGGTTTCTCTGTGTTACAACTGTCTCTGAACTCATGTTTTAGACCAGAATGACCTCAAACTCAGAGATCTGCCTGCCTCTGCCTCCTAAGGACTGAGATTAAAGGTATGAGCCACTGTGGCCCAGTGTAAAGCCAAAGACCGACCACATACATATGCTAATGAACATGCGAAAGCACAGAGGACTAAAACAAGCTTAAAGGGACTTCCGTGTTGACAAAGAGATTCTAACCTAAAAAGGATGCTCTAAAGCCAGCAACACGAGACTTGAGAGCCAATCAGGAAGTGCCAACACAGCAGAAATCAGAGACTACCAATCACGGATTTCCAACTTAAGCCCTTACCCTAAAATAAAGCAGCCTGCTTGCCTACTCCCAGAGTTGGCCTCATTGCCTCCTCCGTACCTGGCGGAGGGGATCAGAGGAGTGCTGGGTGGTTAGCAACAAGCTACCACTACCCGGCTGAGATCAAGCTTTAAACATACCAAAAAACGACATTTTGGAAGCTGTCTAGATGATTTCCGTTGGTAAGCGCATTGACTGCCAAGCCTGCAGGCCTGAGTTCAATTTTAAGAACCAACATGGTAAAAAGAGGGAACTGACTCCAAAAGTTATAGACAAGATAAATGTCTTAGTCCAAAATGTCAGGATTGCCAAGGGAAAGAAAACTCTATTTAAATAAAATAAGATAGATAAGGAATCATTTATAAAGTATAATGTCTGGGCTGGAGAGATGGCTCAGAGGTTAAGAGCACTGACTGCTTTCCCAGAGATCCTGAGTTCAATTTCCAGCAACCACAAAATACACAACCATCTAGGATGACATTTGGTGCCCTCTTCGGTATACTGTATTCATAATAAATAAATAAATCTTTTTTTTAAAGTATATCATCTTATTATTCAAATACAAATTGTGCCAATAGATGTCTTCAGAAATGTAAATATGTTTTTAGAATACTAACCCTGAAACCTCTGCCAAAGCAACTCTAATGAACATGCTCTATTGGGCAAACAAGGTAGCTCAGTGTGTAAAGGAACTTGCCAAACCTGCCCTGAGCTGGATCCCCAGGCCCATGAGATAGAGGGAGATCCTACCTGCTCATGCTGTCCTGTCCTCCACATATGTGCTGTGGCTCAGGCAAGCGTGCACACACACAAATAAATTAATTAACATGTTATATAAGTCTATATATTGTATTGCTGGGATAGAAGTGTAAAGGTCAAGAAGATATGTACAAATAGGAAAAGAGAAAGAGAAAGGAATAGAGAAAGAAAAGGAAAGGGAAGGAATAAAGAGAAAGGGATTTTAAAAAAAATGATCTATTAGTTCTGATTTTTTTTAAAAAAAATCACTCATTTTAAAAATGTAAAAATATGATTTGTATGTGATTGCTGATACCAATAATTGGCACTGCAAACTCAAATTATCATACTTAGGCCCACATTATGGTATTTAAAATACACACACCCTTACCTTATCTCCATGCTAACTGAACAAAGTCCAATCTAGTAGACTTTGGCTGATCTGTAACACCTAACAGAAACCTTAAAGTCCAGGCACAGCAACTCATCCCTCCCAAAGTCGGCTAGAAAAATCCATTGGTTTCAAGGGTTGTTTATTCCTAAAGCTGCCAAGGTGTGGTGTGCTCTCTGGAAAACAGATGTCAGAACAATTCAGGGGCCATGCTACATGATGAGCACTAAGGGACTATCACATATAATAAGGAAACTAGCTGATTACAGATCCAGAACAAAGCAACTGGTAATTGGAGATGTTTAGTGCCCTCTTGTCTGAAAGTCACCTGCACAGCTCTGCATTGACACTGCAGCTGCCCCCAGTTATTTCTATGATCTTTACACCACCTTTTCCTACAGTGAGCATAGCTAAGAATAGATTAAACTGAAGCATGCAATCCCATTAGTCAACAGAAGAGACAGTTTATAACCCAAGTATATTGCAGGGCTATCCTGAAACTCACAGCAGGGCTGCAGAAATGCCTCCCACATCTGTTCTGAATTTCACTTAAAGCAACGTATTTAATCAGTTGCTGTAGATCAGCTAACATGCTAGAAATTTTGAACACAGCTGAACAAGGACACAGAACAGATATGAAGCTTACTGGAAAACACTCAGTCTGGAACATAACTTAGCCACATGAGAGCCTCTGAGGTGGCAGAAGAACCTGGGTACCTATTTGTTGAACCTAAAAAGAAAGGAGGTAAAGGCATCAGGTTTCCTAACCCTGCTTTTCCATTCTCAGGGCCTAGGAATAGAGCCTAGCATGCAAGAGGCTTTTGGTTGGATCCCCAAGCTCTCCCTATCAGAAAGAAGGTATGCTTGTTTAATGGAGTTATGGTGTACTTGGGAGCAGGAAGAGGATTGTTGCAAGTTTGAAACCAGCCTGGAAAACACAGAAAGACCAAGACCCTAGTTTAAAAAAAAATAAGGCATTAGACTTGTACACATAAAAATACAAAGTATTGCAGCCCTCTGCCCTCCACCTGTGGGCGTATATTAACAACTACTAAACGGCCAGGCACATGCCTTTAATGCCAACACTCAGGAGGCAGAGGCCAGCAGATCTGAGATCTGAGTTCAAGGCTAGCCTACTCTACAGAGTGAACTCCAGGAAAGCCAAGGCTACAAAGAGAAACCCGGTCTTGAAGAAAAAAAAAATATCTGGGAAGGATGTGGACACAGTCAGAGAACTCCTGCAGGGTAGGTGGAACGAATGTAAAATGGGCACTTGACTAGAATGCTCCATAAACTGTTAAAGTTTAACCCTTCCTCTTCATAGATATCATTTTATGTGTGTGTGTGTGTGTGTGTGTGTGTGTGTGTGTGTGTGTGTGTGTGCGCACATGTGGCAGCCAGAGGTCAAAGGACAATCTTCAGGAGTTGACTCTCTCCTTACACCAGGAGCAGGAGGAAACTCGTTTGGCAGCAAGTGCCTTTACCAGCTGAGCCATCATAACCGAGTCTTAAAGAATTAACTCTTTGAAGAAAAATGTGGCTTTTCTAATGTCCTTCTTTGTGATGGAAACTTTGATTTTTTTGTTTCATTTTGATAAATTTTTTTTTTAAAACTTTATTTATTTATTTATTATTTATTTGCCTTGGTGTTTGCCTGGAACTGGAACTACAGACAGTTGTTAGCTGCCATGTGGGTGCTGGGAATCGAACCCGGGTCCTCTGGAAGAGCAGACGGTGCTCTTAACCGCTGAGCCATCTCTCCAGCCCCTCATTTTGATAAATTTTTATCGATATACATTTTAAATAAAATTGTTCAGTACCAAAAAAAAAAGAAAGTTAACTTTGTCAGGCATATTAACACACGCCTGCAATCTCAGCTCTTGGGAGGCAGAGTCTGGAGGATGGGGCATCTGAGGCCATGCACAGCTACATGCAGTTTGAGACTAGCTTAGGCTATGAGACCTTGTGTGTGTGTGTGTGTGTGTGAGAGAGAGAGAGAGAGAGAGAGAGAGAGAGAGAGAGAGAGAGAGAGAGAGAGAGAGAGGAAAGGGAGAGGAAGGGAGAGAGACAAATGGATAAAACAGTAATGAAAACTACAAGGCAATACTTTCTCATCTGTGTGGTACATGCACATGTGCATGAGAGAGGGGTGTGTACTGAGGTCAGAGGTTGAGTCAGGATGTCTTCCTCAATCACTTCTCCATCTTATATTTTTAGGATTTATTTATGTATGTACCTCAATATTTGTTCGTGTATCATATTGTGCAGGTGCCCAAGGAGGCCAGAGAAGGGCATCAGAACCCTTATTCTGGGTTATAAACCACTGATGTGAGTCCTTTGCAAGAACAGCAAGTGTCTTAACTGTTGAGCCATTTTTCCAGTTCCACCTTAACTTTCAAGACTCCTGAATCTCTAAATCTAAAACTTACTGTTTAAACTAGACTGGCTAGCCAGCAAGCCCTAGGTTCTGCCTGACTGTGCAACCCAGGACTGGGGTTATAGATTCATGTCTCCATATCAGACATGAATGCTGGAGGCCCAAAGCCAGGTCCCAATGCTTGTGGGACAGGCACATCACTCCCTTAGCCACCTGCCAACCCTGGGATGTTTTCATAAGACATGCACAAAAAGTCTTTTAATGTTATAGTATTTTATAAAAAAAAAAAAATCAACTACATTTAGAAGTAGGAGCAAATAAGTATGTTCAACTTAGACTGCTCCCCCAGTCTACTGATTTCTCTCAAGTTCTGGGCAGGAATTAGATAGTAATTCTTAGCCCGCACTAGCATCCCACAGTCTGTTTCACAGTATCGCACATTTCTATCACTACTCTTGAAATTAACAGTTGACTGTGAGGGCTTCTAATTTTTCAATAACTTTATTTTTAGATGTAAATATACTAGGGTGGGATGCTTGCAGGAGACAATTCTCTGCTTCCACCTTGTGGAACTCTGCTCATCAGGCTTGGTGGCACGTATCCTTACCTACTGAGCCAGCTCCAACAATTTAAAAAACTTAATTTTTGGAAAAATCTATTTCAACTATTTCTCTAAGAAACAATGGAGAGGTTTAAGAAATCAAACAAACACTGTATGGGAAGAAATTACTATAAACTTTGCTTCTAAAACTATCTTTTAAAAAAGCTCAAGTTCGGGCTGCTCTTCCAGAGGTCCGGGGTTCAATTCCCAGCACCCACATGGCAGCTCACAGCTGTCTGTAGTTCCAGTTCCCAGTTCCAGGCAAACACCAAGACAAATAAAAGAAAGTTTAAAAAAAAATTATGTATATGTGGGTGAATATGTGCCTATGAGTGCAGGTGCCCACAAAGGCCAGTGTTAGATATACTTGGAACTGGAGTTAAGAGTTGGTTGTGTACCAATTGATGTGTGTGTTACAAATCAAACCCAGGTCCCAGGTATAGAAGAGTAATATGTGCTCTTAACTACTGAGCCATCTCTCCAACCCAAGTAAAGCATTGTTGATATATTCAAAGACAGCCCTGGCTGTTACCCAGAACCAGCAGGAAATGGAGCTAGCTTTGAGAGACTGCCTCTGCAGAACCTGTAACTCCAACCAACTGCCCTAAGGTCAGAACCAGGTGAGCAAACCTCTCTGGGAATATCTTAGCTGAGGCACTGGGAATAGCAGTTTCCAAGGCAGAGAGGGTCATTTGCCCTCTCCAGCACTCAGGTTTTATTTGTAGGCAGATTGTTTAAACAAAAGATTCAGTTGCCAAGAAACAGCATGTCCCCAGTAGACTAGTTTGACAGCAAATCTATCTACCAACACTTAATGCCCCAGAATCTGTCTCTGAGCCAAGGCCAAGCCTGAGTGATGCTGCAGTTAATTTCCTATATAGCTTCTCCCTTTCCAAGGGCATCATCTGGTCAGAATCATTTCCATGATTGAGTCAGTTATTTCCTAGTCTTCTTCAATTAAAATTTAATTCACTGAGTTTTGCTTTTAAATGATGGTACTTCAAAGCTGTGAGGATAAGCCAGATGTGGTGGCCCACACATACAATCTCAGCAGTCAGAGGGCTGAGGCAAAGAGATTGTGACAAAGGAGAGTCAAAATCAGCCAGGGCTATATAGTAAGAATCTGTCTCAAACACACACACAAAAGGAAAGAAAAGCCACATCTGGGAGTCTGTTAGAAATAGATTCTTGCCTGTGTGATGGTACAGGCTTGAGGCTGAGCTAACAGCTTCACTGAGTTCCAGGCCAGCCTTGGTTCCAGGATTGGAGGAACAGTTCAGTGGTTCAGAGTCTTCTCTTGCAGAAGACACTAATTCAGGTCCCAGCATCCACAACCACCTACAACTCCAGATCCAGATCTGACGCCCTCTTCTGGCCTCCAGGGCATGCAAACCCATGGTATACATTCACACAGACACACAAATACACATAAATAAACAACACAAATCTTTTCTCCCCCCCCCCCAAAAAAAAAGAGGACATGGTGCATGCCTTTAAATCCCAGCACTCAGGAGGCAGAGGAAGGTGGATCTTTGTGAGTTTGAGGCCAGCCTAAACTACACAGTAAGTTCCAGAATAACCAAAGCTACATAGTGAGACCCTGTCTCAAAAAAAAAAAAAAAAAAAAACCAATAGCCAAAACTTTCAATCATAAACACACTCTATATCAGCAAACTCTGGGTCACTAAAAAGAACTAAAACCTGTAATGGATTATTTATGAAGAGAAATTAGCTCAATGTTGGCAGTACAGCACAGTAACATGGCATCAACTCCATGTGGTCAAGGCTGGAGCATGTTAACATAAGTGCTATTTCCCAGATGCACCACACCACCATACCAAAAAGCTTATGCCATCAAACAAAGTCTGAAACCAGGTCCCACAATCCTTCTTTAGGGCATACCTTTGGGGACCTACAGATTTTCCTTTATGTCTAACTCTCCCCCCTTTTAAATGATTTACTCCCTTTTGTTTTATGTGCATTGGTGTTTGCCTGCATGCATGTCTGTGTAAAGTGTCAGGTCCCCTGGAACTGGAGTTGCAGACAGTTGTGAGCTGCCATGTGAGTGCTGGAACTTGAACTTGGGGAACAGCTGTGCTCTTATTGTTTTGAGCTGTATCTTTAAAGTTAAGACGTTTCTGCCACAAGAACTGTAGTGGGGGGCACAAGCCACAGCTTACTCTAATTCAAAAAAACTATGCTGTTATCAGTCTCAAAGACAAACATTTTAAGAACAAAGAGATATGGCTAGTTCGAGGGACCCGAGGCTATGATTTTTACCTTAATATCTTATATTGAAATTTGTAAACTTATCTCACATTGTTACACTTATTCAAAATGCGTTCATACTTTACAAAAAGGGTAGTTTCTTTTCATCACAGAGAAGCTCTTTACAAGTATTACCTTCCAGGGCTGGAGAGATGGCTCAGAGGTTAAGAGCACTGACTGTTCTTCCAGAGGACCTGAGTTCAATTCCCAGTGACCACATGGTGGCTCACAACCATCTATGATGAGGTCTGGTGCCCTCTTCTGTAAAACTGTATGCATAATAAATAAATAAATCTTTAAAAAAAAAAAAAACCAAGTATTACTTTCCTATGTTATTTCAGTGCATGGGATGCTATTCTTGTAACCTTCACTTCCCAGGGAAATCAGCACTCATCTGATTTGACCTAAACAAAAATTTAACATATGCACACACATACATCCCACATATGCTTTTGAACTGAACTCCTATAATATGATCAACTTACATTCCAAGCATTTAATACAAAACCAAACAGTGAAGTCATTTGGATGAGTGTGTTAACAGTGCTTGACCTCTCACTGGGAAGCTGAAAGATGTCCTTGAATAAGATCCTGAATACGGGACAGAATGATCTCATTGGAGCTGTTGCAATTTTCTGGAGCATATGGCGGGTCAATAGTGAGAACCCCCGCCACACAGAGAGTCCTTTGTGCATCTCCTTGTTCAGTGACAGGAATGTGGTTCTTCTCAAGCCATTTCTTTAGGCTAGTCTTTCTCTTTTCCAGATCCTCGAGGCTGTATCCTTTACAATCTCCAGATGTGAACAAATGCATCAGTTTCTCCCTTATTCTGTGGTCCCCTTCATTCACAGTTTCCACAGTCTGCACAGAATGTCCCATAATTCCAGTCACAGACAAGCTGCCATCTTCAAGGAAGTTCACGAGGACAATACTTTAAGAAAAAGTAAATTCAGAGAAGATTTGAAAAAAAAAAAAAAAAAACCACTAAGAACTATGAAGAAGCAATGGACTGAAAGGCATCATCAACCCCAACAGGCCACCCAAACAAGAGGAACCAACTGTCCCCAGTGAAGATTAACCATTTCACACCAAATGCTTTCACTTATTCCACAAGCACTCACTGAGATCCTAAACATCTGTTTTACCTAGCTAATTGTCACAGGACACAGCTAATGTAGCACCTAAAGAGTGAATGGGTTAAGGTAGGAGTGAAACGTAGTTCACTGGCAGAGTGTGTGCTTAGCATTTATGAGATACTGGATTTGCTATCCAGTTCCAAACAAAGTTGTTTTTTGTTTCTGTTTTTTCTGGTAGGGGTGGGTTAGACAGGGTTTCTCTGTATCCCTGGCTGTCCTCAAACTCGCTTTGTAGACCAAACTATTCTTTTTTTCTTTTTTTTTAAATATATTTACTTATTTATTTATTTAACGTGAATTGGTGTTTTGCCTGCATGTATAACTGTGTAAGGGTATCAGCTCTTGGAATTACAGACAGTTGTTAGCTGGGACTCGAACTCAGGTCTTCTGGAAGAACAGTCAGTGCTCTTAACCGCTGAGCCATCTCTCCAGCCCAACCAAGCTGTTCTTAACTCATAGGGATCCAACCTGCCTGTCTCCAGTTGTGTGCACCACCAAGCCTGGCCACAGATTTTTTAAAAAAAGAAGATTTATAGATATCTTAAATATGTATAAGACAGGTATACATTTAATTGTAGAATTAAAAAACAAAAAGCAAAAATAGGGCTTTGAGATAGCTCAGCAGAGAGTGTTGTGTTCCAGGAGCGAAGAATCCCAGCACACAGCAAAAGCCATGTGGGTGCAGCAGCACACCTTGAATCCCAGCACATGCAGCAAAGACAGAAAGAAGCTCCCTAGAGCACAGCAGCTAGTTAGACTACCCACACTGGCAAGCTCTCAGTCCGAGTGAGAAACCCTGCCTGGGCATACAGATGGAGAGTAACTGGGGACATCAATCTCAGGCCCCATCCACTTATGCACAGATGTACATGCTTAACTGAACACATACCACACATGAATATGCAAACATACACACACATATAACACATACACATTAACCTGTTTAAAAATAAACTTTAAACTGAATACACCAAAGTAGACACTTTTGCCAAATCTTAAACATGTACTTGTTTGGGGATGACTTCTGACTAATGGAGGTTATAAAGACATTACGAAATACCCATTCTCTCTTCACTAAGCTTCCCTGAGCTAACATCGTGCATATCAACGTACTTCTGTCAAAACAAGAATTCACATTAACTAAACCACAGGCACTATTTAAAACTGAGTTTTCCACTGGTGGCTTTTTTCTGTTCTAGAATCTAATCCAAGATCCTAGGTCACATTTAGTTCTCATGTTTCCCTAGTCTCCTCTGATCTGTTTTTCCACCTTTATGTGCTTCCTATGATCTTGAGAGTTCTGAAGGGTTAGTGAAGTGTTTTGTAGAGTGTTTCAATTTTTGGTTGTGTGGAACTTTCTTAGTTACACTAAGAACTAAGGCTTTTGGGAGAGTAGGACAGAAGTGAAATTCTTAAAAAAAAAAAAAAAAAAAGTCTCTTTGTAGCCCTAGCTATCCTACAACTGACTATGTAGAGCACACAGCCTCAATCTCAGAGATCTGCTTGGCTCTGCTGAGATCCAAGTTGTGTGCGACTGCCCCTGGCTTCAGATGTGAAATTCTTTTGTTATAACATATGGCACATTAAGTATTTTAGTAAAAATTTTGGTGTTTGTGTTCATAAGTAGAATTAACTTTAATAGTTTTCTTTAAAAAAAAAAAAAAAACCTGCTCTCTACTTCTGATATCAAGATCTTATTAGCTTTCGCTTGGTGTGATAGTTCATGCCTTTAATGCAAGCACTCAGGAGGCAGAGGCAGAGGCAGGAGTATTTCTGTAAATTTAAGAGTAGATTGGCTGGGGCTGGAGAGATGGCTCAGCGGTTAAGAGCACCGTCTGCTCTTCCAGAGGACCCGGGTTTGATTCCCAGCACCCACATGGCAGCTCACAACTGTCTGTAGTTCCAGTTCCAGGCAAACACCAAGGCAAATAAATTATTAAATAAAGTTTTTTTGTTTTTTGTTTTAAAAAAGAAAAGAGTAGGTTGGTCCACAGAGGAAGAAGAAAGAAGAGAGAAGAAAAAAGAAGAAAGAAGAAGAAACAGAAAAAAAGAAACCCTGTCTCAAAAAATAAACAAATACTTGGTACTCCAAAAAAAGTATAGAATTTGTCAGTAAATGGTGTGAGCACCTCCCCCACACCACCCTCTATGTATCCTCAGCTTTTTTTTTACTTTTTGAGACAATTTCTCACAACTGGATACGGTGGCTCGATCACACAATCTCAGCACTTGGGATGTGGAGAGCAGAAAATCAGGAGTTCATGTTATCCTCAGCTACACATTGAATCTGAGGCCAGCCTGAGTTATGTGAGACTTAAAAAAAAATGGTCTTGGCGTCTCACACCTTTAATGTTAGCATTCAGGAAGAATCTGAAGTTTTAAGGTCATTTTCAGCTATATAGCATGCTCAAGGCCAGCCTGGGCTACATGAGACCCTGTGAAAGGAGAAACAGGAGAGAATTTCTATTTTCTATTCCTATAACCTAACAGCACTGAGGCTCAAAAGCAATTCTTATGTGTGAATAACACTTCATTGTTGTGCCTTATCATCCAGGCAGCACACAGCGTTGTCACTTAGAGAAAGTTTAGATGCATACTCACTTGGCAGAGACTGGGTCTGTAGTTACAAGCCATCCTTTATACTCCTTCTCACTGGCTATCACTCTGACTTCTTTATAAACATAGTCTTCCCATTCTAAGGGACTTTTCTTCATCCACTCACTCATGGTTACCAGCTGGCTAGATCTAAAACCATTACATGTTAGTGTTAATCACTATGCATATTCCACACAGGCAAATGTCTTAACCCCTAAATCTCCATTCTGAAGGATGAGATTGTAACTGGCCTCAAATTCCTAACAAGTTTCTTTCTTTCTTTCTTTCGTTGTTTTGTCTTGAGACAAGGTTTCTATGTGTAGCCATGGTTAACAATTTTTTAATATTTATTTATTATGTATACAGTATACAGAAGGTACCAGATCTCATTATAGATGGTTGTGAGCCACCGTGTGGTTGCTGGGAATTGAACTCAGGGCCTCTGGAAGAACAGTCAGTGCTCTTAACCTCTGAGCCATCTCTCCAGCCCCCAACAAATTTCTTAATACAAGCTACTGGTCTTGGTAGCTACTCACACCTACAGTCCTACCTGCAGTTACCTACAGTAACACTGGGACCACCAATTTGAGACAGCCTCGTTAACATAGTGCGCTTCTCCAGCTTCAAAAAGGGTCAACAAACAAAAGGCCCATTTTTGGTACAAGAAACTCATACTGTGACTGGAGAATTCTATGAATTTTATTTTATTTACTTATTTAACATATTTATTTATTTATTTATTTATTTTACCGTATCCAGGAAAAGAGAGGTTATTTATAATTCAGCCTGGGCTACAGTAATACCAAATGGCCGCCAGAGCAATTCTGAAAATCCTCTGGCATGTCCATTCACCCTCTTCTACCAATTCGAACGCTGCTTTCCATCTGGCTTTGAACTCTGGCCCATGGATACTCAAAACCCCAGCTCCGCTTTCCTCAGGTAAAAGGATTTCGTTCTAAACTTCTTACGGGCATAACTGATGAGGATTTCTTGGACTCCCACCTACTCTCTCTAAACCAGAGAGTCTCGGCAGCGTTTGGGTCAGCTGCTTATTCCCGACAACCTAGAAAATCGCCGCAGAAACGCACCGCCACCTTCCCACTCCGGTTACACGCGACAGAAGGGCCTCAAGTCGGCCCGCCTGAGGCCAGCATGCTTTGCGCCCGGCGTCATTTCCTTCCCCCAGAATCCTCTGTTCTGTAGTCCTTTGCCTCCTTCCTTGCTACGGGGCGAAGTCACCAGAGCTGCTGTATGTGCACTAGGAAACCTTACTTCTCACTGCCACCGTGAACAATTCAAGTTCAAAACCCCGATGCACATAAAATAAACCTTTATTTAAAAAGAAAATATTTCTAGTTTTGATGCAATGTTTTCTGCTAAGAACTAGTATATTTTTCAGAGGAGTCTCATTAGCTCATTGGCCTTTCACTTGCTGTGCAGCTGAGGCTGGCCTTGAACTCCTGATCATCCAACTTCCTTTTCCCAAATAGTGGCATTGCAAACATCCATTACCAAGCGTGATTAAAAACTGAGATTTTTTTCTTTTTTGGCTTAGCAACCCTCTACACAGCCCCTTGAGAAGTAGGTAGTGTATGTTCATGTCTTTTTAAATTATTTTATGTGCATTGGTGTTTTGTCTGCATGCATGTCTGTGAGGGTGTTGGATCTCCTGAAACAGGAGAAACAGTTGTGAGTTGCCGTGTGGGTGCTGGGAATTGAACTTGGGTCCTCTGGAAGTGCAGCCTGTGCTCTTAACTGCTGAGTCATCTTTCCAACCCTGTTTCTTTTTAATGCACGAATAAGTAGAATTGTAGATAACAGTTTATTTTTGACTATGGAATGATATAATTAAATCAATGCAAAGAGAAGAGTGGTGGTGCATGCCTTTAATCCCAGCACTTAGGAGGCAGAGCCAGGTGAATCTCTGAGTTCAAGGCCAGCCTGGTCTACAGAGTAATTTTTTGGATAGCTAAGGCTACATAGAGAAATCCTGTCTCAGGAAAAAAAAAACAAAAAGTGTACTGCTTTTCCAGAAGTTGGGTTCCGCGCACCCACATTAGGCAGTTCACAACTACCTGTAACTCCTCTCTTGCCTGCATCCCCCACCTCATACACTAATTAAAAATAAATCTAAAAAACCCAAGCATGTCTAAATCTGAAGTAATTTGAAACCTCATTGTGCTCCATTTAATTCTTTCACACAACACCCATTGAGCATTAAGATAATGTGTTTTAGCTATGCAAACTTAGGAAAGTTTAAAAAATACATTATTTTTGGTGGGTGCTAGGGATTACTCATGTTAGGCAAACACTTTTATACCAAACAACATTCCCAGTATCAATTTCATTTTTGTTTTATTTACCCAGGGTCTCCTATGTAGCCCAGGCTTATTTAGACTTGAATCCTCCTGCCTCAGCCTGTGCATGCTAGGGTTATAAGCCTGGACCACCTTGCCTGGCTCTTTCCCAACATTCGTTTCAAGGGGTAACTATAAGGATGGAGGATGTACTCAAACCAGCTGATGGTCTGGAAACTGGGGACTAGTTTTTATCCCTAAGGCAGGTAAAACAATACTGAGTCCCAACTCTGTAACCTCCACTTGCTCTCAGGTTGGCCTATCGAATGGATTGATGATGTTGAAAAGCTGGCTGCTCTTATATAGAAATTATGCCTTAGAGCGGACAATAACAAAAAGGATTAGTCAGTCACTGACTTTTCTCCCAAAAGCCTCACCTTTTCTTTCCTTAAAAGAGGCTTATTAGGGCTGGAGAGATGGCTCAGTGGTTAAGAGCAGCCAGTGTTCTTCCAAAAACCCGAGTTCAGTTCCCAGCACCCATATGGCAGCTCACAACTGTCTGTATGTAACTCTAGTTCCAGGGTCTCCGATGCCAATGCACAGAAAATGAAGTTAAATAAATGACATATCATTAAAATGTTTTATTTTTAGTTGCTTGTGGTGTGCCTGTGTTTGCTTGTTCCTGTGCATGTGAACACATGTGGGAGTGTATGTATATGCCTATGCATGTGGAGGCCTGAGTTTGATATGAGCAGTCTTTGATGGCTTTCTACTTTATTGAGGCAGAGTCTCTTAGCTGAATAGAACTTCTAGACACTGGCTCATCTAACTAGCCAGCCTGTTCCTGGGACCCCACCTCCTCCTATCTCTTACAGGTGGGCTGCCACTCAAACCCAGAATAATTTACCTTGGTTCTGAGAAGCCAAACTCTGGCCATGCTTATGTGGCAAATGCTTTATTTGCTAAGCCATGTCCCAGTCCTTTTTGTAAAAAAGATTTATTTATTTATGTATACAGTGTTCTTCCTGCATGTATACCTGCATGCCAAAAGAGGGCACAGATCATTATAGACAGTTGTGAGTCACCATGTGATTGCTGGGAACTGAACTCAGGACCTCAGCCTGTGCTCTTAACCTCTGAGCCATCTCTCCAGCCCCTTCTTTTTTTTTTCTTTCTTTTTAACCCAATGGACTGTCATCCTCTTGATATCCTCCAATTATCATCCTAGGGTTTATATATGGATGGAGACTTCTTTCTTCTCTATCCTCTGACAAATTTAAATTCACATTAGAACTATTCTCATGTAAAAGTGTAAAAGATATTCCTTATCGCACTGGGGGAAATCACCTTTGATATAAAAGTCAATGACAGTGATTATAAGGGAAAACTTTTCAGAGTTTATACTACTCAGGGTGCTGTTATTTTTGAAACAGGAAGGTACTGAGGTCATTTCTTTACCAGTTAAGCATTCATTATTTTATGTGCAGGACATATCTAGTAAGAGTCTAAACCTTTGGTGGTTTTAAAAGTGTTAATGTAATAAACTCATAAATATCTTTGCAATGTATAGCATTTGCCTTTTCTTTTTCAAGAATGTGCATCACTCCAGTTTTCAGTCTAAGCATTGCATTTTATGGAGAAGGAAAAAGAGAGAGGGCAAAGAAATGGTGTATCCCTTCTTATTTACTGATCAGATTCTTAGCAGCTGCCTCTTGGATTTTGGTTTTTCACAAAGGAATTACTTTTCTACCCACTAATTACTTGACTGATTAATTGTAGATATTCCACTCATACTAGACAGAAGCACACGGGATTAAAAATCACTTTTCTAATTTAGCTATTTGTTCGAGGGCAATGTGAGCCCTAAACTGTAGCCGGGCTTCCATGGAGTAGTCTTTATAGTTCTTTATGTGGTCTAGGTTTTTTGTTGCACTGGCATAATCTCCTTTCAGATAATGCAGCATTCCCAGTTCGTAGTAACTATAGGGCACCAAATATCGGTCATACTTTAGCATCTTCTCCTTCTTGATAACCCGAATGAAGTAGTGCTCAGCTTTCAGATGTTTGCCCAAGTGCTTCAGGCAGAGGCCCTTCAGCAAATTCAACAGGCTCATGTCATCTACACCATACTCATGACTGGGATTCTCATTCAGAAGGTCTTTTCCTTTGTCAATTATTGACAGCCAACTTGAGATAAGTTCTATTTTCTTGCTCATGACTCGGAAGCCGCTCCAGGCATAAATAAATTCCAGAAGGGGTTGTGCTGTAAACCAGCCCGTGGTAGTACCATAGCGCTGACTTTTCTCAGCAATAAACTTTTCTATTGGCACAGAAGATCCTAAAATTTTCATTCTCAGGCTATCCACATGTAAGAAGACAGAATTCATGCTCTCATTTTCTGAGTTCACATAGTTAGGAGGAAGTAAGGCCAGTATTATAGCTTTGCTGTATGCATATATTGCCTTAGACCACCTGCTATGTTGAAATAGTAGATTGGCATAGTGGTATGCCTGCTTCCAATTCTGCAGAAAAATATGGCACCACATGAGTTCCCAATAACAGAGGTGATGGACCTGCTTCCACTCATTCTGAGTAATAATGCACTCTTGTAATTTTAATTGTGCGCTCTCAAAATTTCCATTCAGCATGCTAAAACGTGCACGAAAAAATTTAAGTACAACACAGTTGGGGAATTTTTCCAGGTAGATGAGGAAGAGACTCTCTGTGGCAGAAGTGGAAACCTTTTCAACACCAACGACCACACGCACATAATTGTAATAAAAGAGAAGAGTGAAAACACTTAAGATGTTATTTATGTGAGGCTGGGATGCGCTGTCGTGAAGCAAGGCCAGGCCTACCTCTCTGTCACCAGAATAGCCAACAATATTAAGAAGTTTAAGTGACCTTGGCGGCACAAGGGAGAACATCAGGTTGAACACCCCAAGTCCAAATTTCACCCCTCCGTCCAGGTGTCTGTAGGTTTTACTTTGGTTGTCAGGCATAAATTCTAAGACCTGCTGGCAGTCTTTGTAGATTTGATAGCTTGACCCAAAACTGAAGCCGCTTTTAAGAAAGTTCAGCAAACTGTCATCCTGTATAAATGTGATGGCTGACTTCAAGATCAGACACTCAGCATAACAGACTTCTGCATGTAGTTCCTCCTCTTTGACAGACGTTATGCCCTGCCTACTCACTAGGCGAGATAAAGTCATTATTCTGGGTCTTTTTCGAAAATTGTTGCAGGTTTTCAAAGCTTCCTTTGCAGTAGTCATTCCGATCTGAATATCATGGGGCTCAAAAGTCAGGATGGCCTTGACAATCATAAGCATACTGTATATCAGGGCGTGGTATGGACTGTGTTTTGACCATGGGTGAATAAGATTGATTGCATCAGAGAATCTGTTATTTAGAAACAAATACAATCCAGTTGTACATTCTTCCAAGGATGATAAGAGGTTCATCGTTGTTGCCACAGGGATAATTTCATGGGCATCCTCAAACTTGTCCTCTGATTCATTTTCTCTTAGACTGAGTGCCCTACTGACTCTGCCCATTCTCTCACTTTCCCCTTCGCTTAGACTAAGGGACATAGTTAGCATGTTCTCCTCATTGTCCTCATTCCTTAGGAACCGTGACATATCTGCTTCCTCGATCAGAGGCAGGAATATCTGAGGTGGACTTGCAATGAGAGCTGCTGCTGCACTCCTGACCAGGGGCTCTTCTTCCACACAAAGCTCAGCTCAAGTGTTGCTGTTAAAATGAAGGCAAATGCAAGACTAGCTGTGAGATGCAGCATTAGGGTATTCTCTATGTTCTATGTCAGACAAGGGGAGAATTGCTTTATGTACCCACAAGATGCACTTCTGAAAAGTTCATCTAGAATGTACTTCAAAAGTAAACCCTTCACAAGTGGGCAGTGGCTTTTATTCCCAGCACTGGGGAGGCAGAGGCAGGAGGATCTCTGTGAGCAGGAGACCAGTCTGATCTACAGAGGGAGTTCTAAGACAGCCAGGGATACATAGGGAAACCCTGTCTCTAGAAACCAAAAACCAAAACCAAAGTAAACCTTGGCAAGCAGCAGGGTTCTTCTGTCTCCAGTTAGTCACTGCACAAATTCCATAAACTCATGCTTCTGTGTATGTTGGGAGTAGAACTCTACTGTGACAGATGCAAAATCTCTCCAGAGAGACAAGAATCTGGTTAGAAAGGATACTGTGCATTTCTCTAGTTCAGACTAGAGAAGGTGTTGTATTGTCCAGTCCAAAAGACAAAGACTGTGAGAATGAGAAATCCCTCACACTATTCTTAGTAGTGTGGAAATATTGTCACTGACAAAAGGTTTTTGTGTATGTGTTCTTGTTTGTGAGGGATATTGAGACAGGGTCTCTCTACTTAGCCCTGCTGTCCTAAAACTCACTCACTGGCCTGAACTCAGAGAAACCCTCCTGTCTCTGCCTCCCAAGTGCTGGCATTAAAAGAATGGGCCCCCATGCCCAGCAAAGAAATGCAGCTTCTAATAAGGAGGGAAAATGGAAAAAATGTCACATTTTTAAAGTGTTGAGGAGTACCATTTCAGAAGTGTTATTTAAAAAAAAATGCTTGTTATACAATGTATGTTTCAAGAAATTAGCAGATATAATCAATGACCTTTGAAAAGCAGAGTTAATCACACACATCCCTGTTCATGGGAAAGCCATGCAATGCATTGAGAATAAAACTTACTCTTGGAGTGGCAGTGGCAGTAGGTAGCGCTGAAAACATAGTATGGTGGTAGAGTTCTTACCCAACACACACGAGGCCCAATGTTTCAAAAGCAAAAGAATAGAAAATGGAATTAAGAAGCAAAGCAAGGAAAGTGATTCCATCAAGGTTATCCAGAGGCACAGAGGTGACAGCCATATTCAGTCTAAGGACAAAGTTGCCTTCATTCTGGCCTTAAAAAAACTACTTTCAATTGATATGCCTCAGAATCTCATTCTCAGGGCTGGAGAGATGGCTCAGTGGTTGGAAGTGCTGACTGCTCTTCCAGAGGACCAGGGTTCAATTCCCAGCACCCACATGGCAGCTCACAACTGTCTGTAACTCTAGTTCCAGGGGATCTGTTACCAATGCACATAAAATAAAGTTAAATTTAAAAAATACACTCAATTATTCTCTCTCTCTCACTCTCTCTCTCTCTCTCTCTCTCTCTCTCTCTCTCTCTCTCTCTCTCTCTCTCTCTGTGTGTGTGTGTGTGTGTGTGTGTGTGTATGTGTGAACTCACAGTGATCCTTCTGTATTTACCTACCATATGTTGCATATGCTGGGATATAGGCACGTGCTCCCTCACTTGGCTATTTATTAATCTATGGTAGAATCCAATCATTTCTAGGGACTAGATAAGTATCAAAGGAAAGTCAATGGTCTTAAACAGTGCTTCTTTAAGTACAGCCAAAAGTTACCAGTGAGGGTTCCATAAGTGAATCCTATGTCTGAGGAGCAATATCTTGCATGGAGAAACCATGAAACTTACATTGTTCACAGCATCCTAAGCAATTCTGTAAACATTAAGTCCTTATGTAAAAATAGTTTTAAGGAGTTTCACTTGAAAATGCTCCAAGAATTGTCCTATTTTAAACTACGCAGTTCACTCTTGGGACTATCCCTAGCTAGAGGGTTCGCTCATTCCAAAATGGTGCAGAATAAACTATTGAATCCTAACCCTAAAATAACATAGCTCTGAGCTGGGTAGTAATGACACATGCCTATAATCACAGCACAAAGGATTCTGGGTAATAAATTGCTTCATGGGGGGGTGGACAAAACATAACAAGGTGTTCCTCAGGAAATCTGACAGACTCCCAACCATCTTTTGCATTAGTTTTCTTCTCATAGTTTTACTACCACACACATCCCCATGCCATCCCCAGTCTTCTATGTTCACTAGGGCTGTCCTCAAACCCAGGATTCTCCTAACTCTGCTGGCTCAGTGCTGGAATCATAAGGAGCTGCCATGCCCTGTTTCTTGGAATGTGGCCAAATCACTTCGAGCTCATTCCTGCTCTCTCTACCTTTACACTGTTTGAAGTGTCTATAGTACTGCAGCTAATCATTGCTTACCATAGGAAAAAACTATACAGTCTATAAACCTTTCCTTCCCAGAATTTCTTTTTTTTTTTAAGATTTATTTATTTATTATGTATTCAGTATTCAGAGGAGGATACCAGGGGCTGGAGAGATGGCTCAGCAGTTAAGAGCACCGTCTGCTCTTCCAGAGGACCCGAGTTCGATTCCCAGCACCCACATGGCAGCTAACAACTGTCTGTAGTTCCAGTTCCAGGCAAACACCAAGGCAAATAAATAAATAATAAATAAGAGGAGGATACCAGATGTCATCATAGATGGTTATGAGCCACCATGTGGTTGCTGGGAATTGAACTCAGGACCTCTGGAAGAGCAGTCAGTGCTCTTAACCTCTGAGCCATCTCTCCAGCCCCACTTCCCAGAATTTCTAAAAGCACTCTGGAGGATTGGATGATTGTGACATATAGGAAAGGAATAAAAGGATGTAGCTGAACATGGATATTTGGAGTAAGCTGCAGTGCATATATGTACATGTATATGTAGAGCATACACACATTCTTACAAATTATTCCTATTTGTTTTGCAAGACAGGGTCTGTCTGTGTATCCTTGGCTGACCTGGAACAATGTGGATCAGTCTCTGCCTCCTGAGCACCCTGCTAGATTAGTTTATGTTAAAAAGAGAAAAAGCTGTACAAAAGATTTAAATTGCTTGTCTTGTTTCAGGATTTTCCTCTTTTGACCTAATGGTGACAATAATTTAAAAATGAAAGTAAAACAGTGAAGGAAGCAAGATTTCAAAGTGAACTTTCCCCTTGTCTTTCTTCCATGTGCCACAGGCAGGAGGTGCAATCTTCACTACTGTTTAAACAAACCAACCAAAAAAGAGAACTTTTCCCTCAGTGTTCCAGAAGGTGGGAGTGAGAAGATCTTTCAATAAAAACAAACAAACACAACCACCAAAACCAACTGTTTAACTCTTATCTGGAAATGTTAAATTTAGTATATGATGATACATTTTGAAAACTGATGTGAAAAGATTTCAAATATTCTACACTTCCTCCCTTTTAAATTAAAAAACAGGGTCTTCCTATCAGACAGGTTGGTCTCTGATTCTCCTGAGTCAGTCTCCCTAATGCTGGGATCACAGATGTATATCACAACATTCAACTTTAAAGTGGTAACTGTCAAGATTTAACAACCACAACATATTAAGAAGTACTCCACAGCTTATATTAGCAAATGTTAGAATATTTGTTGACTTAAGTAGATTCATTTAAACTGAAGCTGGAGGCCAGGATGGTGGTACACAAGTTTAATCCCAGCACTCAGGAGGCCAAAGCAGGTAGATCTCTGTGAATCCAGCCCTGTCTGCAGAGGGAGTTTCAGGGTACTACTCAGAGTAAACCCCCCTCAAAAACCAAACAAACAAATAAAAAAGTGAAATTAATAAGGCTTTATGGAATTGCTATTCCTTTGGGGAGTATAAAATCTTTATAATTATTGTTTAATGCTTTTCAGAAGAGAAGCAGATAAAAACAAAAACCAGGGGTTGGGGATGTAGGTTAGGCTAGAAGAGTGTTTCCCAAGCATGCAAAAAAGCTCTGGGTTGTACACAGTGAATCTGAGGTCAGCCTGGACAGAAGGGAACCCTGTGGCAAGCAAGCACAACAGTAAGACTGAGGCAGAACAAATACAATATACTGTATAGACCTTTCTATTTTCTCTCCAAACTATGATTTGAAATATTTGAAAATCAATGTATATATAAATTGGTAGTATTTAAGGTGCTTTTCATAAAACAGTCTTTTGACCAAGTAGGCCCCCTTTCTCTGTACTCTGCACCTGCATCTTTTATCTTTTTTATCTTCATTTTGTGTGAAAAGATACATACAGAATGAAGATGAATAGATAAAAATACACATACCTAAGGATTTCCTCTTTTATGTGTAAAATTTGCAACTCTTGAGTATTCCAAGCATCTATGACATAATGTCTATATTTTTTTGGTGGTTAATAAAAAAAAAACTTCTACTTTTAAAGCTGGTTTCTGGCAATCACATTGTGTGAAATCAAAGGCAATATAAAGGTAAGTGGCTGAGCTGCAAGGTTTTAAGTAAAAACTCAAATGCAACTTTGAAAATTCCAAAACACTAGAAGGGAAAAATACTTGGTGCGCTTCAGATGCAAGTAATTTAAGATTGTTGCGGCTCAGTATGCTTGCAAACTTTTAGTTTTGACCAATATTAACATTGCCAGAAATTCTTCTCCCCCCCCCCCAACTCTATCCCTTTGTTCAGCAAACTCCCAAGGATTTAGACCAAACTCGGTGACAAATTAGTGACTGACTGGTTAAGGGACTGTTCGTCAGTCGGTGCAAACAGGAGAGGTATTAACTAGGGTCCCTGGAGAAGTCACCCTTTTCAAGGCCTTGCGATGCAAACCATCAATAGCAGAATGGCGGGTTAAGGGGCACTTTCAACTCTGGTCAATCTAATTACCTCTGATGAGTCTCAAAGATCACTGAGTAGAAGACTAGGCCACCAAAACGAAAGGTGGAGACAGCGACATCAGCGGTTAAATTTTAGATTTTCACAGAACGGTCTAATGCACCTGTACTATAGTTACTGGGGTTGTCAGTTCCTAGATTAAAATGAAGAGGTTGAAGGGTTGGGAGAAGGTCTGGAGGATCCGGAGGGTTCAGGAAAGGGGAAGGGGAGGGGAGGGAATAGGACGCCCGCCCGGAAGGCCACAGGTTTACGGGGCGAGATCTTGGCGTTCCCATGGAAACGTATCCCTCCGCCCGCGTCTCGAGTCGGCCCCTTAGTTCCCTCCGCTCCGCCTCTAGGCTGTTTCCGCCCAGCTCCTTTGTGCCGCGCAGAACGTTAACACAACGCATGCGCAAAAAAAAAATCCCCCCCCCCCCGCCCGCCGCATATAAAAGCTCGAATCCGGCCTCTTCCTTGTAGTGCCGCCGGGAGTGTCGACGAGGGAGGTCGCTCCGCCGCTTCTGCGCTACTCGAGCTGTGACCACTACGAGCTAGTGCCGAGTACGCGGGGCCGGCCATCATGTCACGTTACGGGCGCTATGGAGGAGGTAAGCGGTAGGACCAGGGGACGATGGTGATGTTGGCGGGCTGGGCAGAGCGAGGCCTTCGGGTCGGCGCGGCGGTTGGAGACGGTTATTCCGCGTGCGTAATGGCGGCTTGGGCGCACGCTGTCCGTAGCCGGAGGCCGCGGGGGCGGGGAAGAGGAGGGAGAGCGGGACCGGAGGACATGTGTGTGGTGCGGGCCTCGGATGCTGAGACGTTTGGGGCTCTTGGTCAGACCGCAAGCTGGTGGGACGGTCGCCGGTGTGGTGTTGCCCTTCTCGGCGCTGCCGCCAGCCTTCCTCCCTCCCCTTCAGCCCCCGCCCTCGGCAGCCGCGGCTGCCATTTTGAGCACATTGACGAGCGTGGTGGCGCATTTCCTCAGCGCTTTCCCGCCACTGGAGCGGGGAGGTGAGGGCGTTAAGATCCGGCTTGGATTGCAGACGGGTCGGAACCGGCAGCTGCGAGCTGCGCGTCGCCCCAGCAACTGGTTGAGTTGATGGGAGGAGAGATCGTTGCGGGGATTTTTTTTTGTTTTTTTCCGTAAAGCCGTTTCAAGCGTGGCTTCTGGCTCCGGGGCGGGGATTTGGGTGAGCCTGCACCTGCTGTGAAGACAGGAAACGGTGCGGGCCTGCTTCCCCGTAGACCTTTATCTCACCGGCCCAAACTGCGGAGCCCGCGCGCTCAAGCGCGCCCCGGGCTACCGGCATCTGGGGAGGGACACCCCACGCCTTTAAAATAGCACGCTCCTTTGCAGAGTTCCCCATGTTTCCGTCCTATGAGAACACCAGAACTTGGTCACGAGTCGGGCTTTCTCGGGGTAAAGGCTACAATTTAACCATTGGAGAGCTTCAAATAAAAGGAGCCAGGCATGGTGGCGCATGCTGCTTCAGGGAGGCATGAGAAACACTTGAGCGATGTATAAATATTTGGAGTAGATCACTTACTGGCTGAAAGTCTCCGTGAGCACCCCAAACCGAAGCGTGTTTTATGCAGAGCTTTAAGAATGGTCTGTTGTGAAGAAATGAATTCAGACTTGATACACTTGGAATAACATTTGTCTGTTCGCATTTTTAAACAGAAACCAAGGTGTATGTTGGTAACCTGGGAACTGGTGCCGGTAAAGGAGAATTAGAAAGGGCATTCAGTTACTATGGGCCCTTAAGAACTGTATGGATTGCCAGAAATCCTCCAGGATTTGCCTTTGTGGAATTCGAAGATCCTAGAGATGCAGAAGATGCAGTTCGAGGATTGGATGGGAAGTAAGTGGGCTATCTAAAACTAAGATATTCCTACGGGCTAGGTTGTAATCTTGGCTGATCATAATTTAACAGATGTGGAGAACTAGGGTGGGGTGAGTAGGGAATTGTATTTTTGATACTGTCTCTTCAGCCTAGACTAGCCTGGAACTCACCCTAATATAGCTCAGTTAGTGGTTGGAGTCATCCTCTCTGGTGCTGGCACCTGATAATTTTTTAAGATTGAAGAACAAAAGTGGAATTGGAAGAGATTTGTAAACATAGGCAAAGGGGTGGGGGAAGGTGAGTAGTTGTTCTTTTAAATTTGGAAGTCATGTGAATGTTTTAACATTGGTGCTTACTGTTTTGTAGGGTGATTTGTGGTTCTCGAGTGAGAGTTGAATTATCAACGGGCATGCCTCGGAGATCTCGTTTTGATAGGCCACCTGCCAGACGTCCCTTTGATCCTAATGATAGATGCTATGAGTGTGGTGAAAAGGGACATTATGCTTATGACTGCCATCGCTATAGCCGACGAAGAAGAAGCAGGTATTTAATTAATAAAGGAATGGTTGGTATTCTAGTTAATCAAAGTAATTCTTTTATTAGCAAGGCAGAAACTAGTGTTTTTCTATAAACTTGAATGTTAATTGTACAGGTGTATTTTACAATTTTTGTTTAATTAAAAATGTTAATATATTAATAATCAACCTGGTCAAAACCTTTCAGGTTTCTTCGTTTGAGTCAGTCGCCTTGATTCAGAATGTCACGAGCCTTATGATATCATGCTGAGGCGCCTTGCAAATCCGACAATTAAGATCCTCCTAGACCTTGAGGTGATCAGCATAAGAGGCCAGATCCCCTCGAGTCATCTACACCTAGCTTCACCTTATTCTTTAAAGGGCAGAAAATTTGAGTCGGTGATCGCCGTAACAGTAAATTTGGCTTACAATTGGGGCCCCCCTCCGCTTTAGAAAGAGGAACACCAGATTGACCACATTCCCAACTAGAAAAATCTTCTTGCGTCAATCAAGCCTCACCTGGCTCTTTTGGCTGTCAGTTTGATCGTCGTTAGATTGAAGAAAACATCTAGATGCAGCGATCGGCTATAGATACTTCTAGATCGTCTAGATCTACTAGACCTACTACTAGACCATGGGCCAAAGAGGGTCGACCTGCAAACTTGCAAGGTTTATTTTAAATACACATTATGGTGTTTTATATTTTGTAATTCTAAGTTGTAATTCAGCTTTTAACAAATCTTTTTTTAGGTAGTAAAAAAAAAAAAAAAAAACTTATAGGCCCAGAGTTTTTCCAAATGAGATACTAAATTTTAAATAGTTCTGAGATTTGATTTCAGCAAAGGTACACAAACACTAAAACCGAGTTATCGTCTAATATTTTGTGTGTTTTCTAACTTGAAAAATAGGTCAAGATCTAGATCACATTCCAGATCCAGGGGAAGACGATACTCTCGCTCACGCAGCAGGAGCCGGGGAAGGAGGTAAGAAATCTTGTAAAATCAGGGTTTTTTTTTTTTTTTTTTTTTTTAACTTTATTTATTTATTTATTTGCCTTGGTTTTTGCCTGGAACTACAGACAGTTGTGAGCTGCCATGTGGGTGCTGGGAATCGAACCCGAGTCCTCTGGAAGAGCAGATGGTGCTCTTAACCGCTGAGCCATCTCTCCAGCCCCCTTGTTTTGGTTTTTTGAGCTCTGGTATCCTGCAACTCCTATAGATCAGGCTGGTCCTGAACTCACAGAGATCCCCTTGCCTTTGGCCTCCCAAGTGCTGGGATTAAAGGTGTGTGCTTCCACCACCCAGCTAAAATTCAAGTTTTAACACTTGGGTGATAAAAGAAAAATGACAACAGAACTTTTAATTTTTAGGTCAAGATCAGCATCTCCTCGAAGATCGAGGTCTGTGTCTCTTCGTAGATCAAGATCAGCTTCACTTAGAAGATCTAGGTCTGGTTCAATAAAAGGATCGAGGTATTTCCAGTATGTAACACATTTTTCCTGCTTACTTGTAGATGGATTGTCACGTCTTAATGACACGGTGAAGTATCTTAATTGAGATGCTTCAGAATATTTGAGGTGTATTCTGTTAGATAAACTCTCCTAGCACATAGACTGAACCCCAGGGGGACTATACTACTTTGGCCTGGGGGTTTGAGGTGCATAGTTGGGGTTCATACCCCATCTCAGAAAGAATAAACTAAATTCCAGTGACTAATTGGGTAGGCATGATAGTAGCTGGCTGAAGAAAATGTTTGGCTACATAGCTTGCCGTCAAGCCTGTTAAATTTAAGTTTGATCCTAGAATCCAGAGGGAGGAGAGAAACAATTTCCGCAAGTTGCTCTGTTTTCTCCTGGAAGGTTTTGGCATTCACCTACTCAAAAAATATATTCAGTAAATGTAATACAAGATTTAAAACATTTTTGGAATGAGTACATTGAGACTCTGGAAGTATATACAGGATCTATCTGTCTGTTCCTTGAGTGCTGGAATTAAAGGTGTATGTCACCATACCAGCTTAATAGATTCATTTGGATACAGATTTCATAAACAAGGAATCTGTACTACAGATAAAGCAGTTATATATAGAAACCACTGGCCTTTACAGCTGTTTAATTCATAAAAACTTTAGCTAAAGTAGTTCTTGATTTATCAATTTAAGAAAAAAGATAGTTAACCTAATTTGGTTCGACAAGTTCCAAATATAACATGTAAAGTCAGCAATTTTCTCAGATGGAACCCTCTGTTAATCTTGATTATTAGTGTTTGAAAATGGGACTTTAGCACCTGTATGGGAATCTATGACATAAGCAGGTATTTGAGATAGTGGTTGTCTTTATATTTGAAATTTCTACGTTTGATTATTCCGTACTTACTGGATCCATGCAAGGCAATTGTCTTAGCTCCTCTGTCCTGTCCTCTACTTGGAATGGTGCTCAGTTACAAAAAAGGTTTGTGTGTAATTGTGTTTCCTTTCCTTTTTATTAAGATCCCGTTCAAGGTCGAGATCAAGATCCAGGTCTATTTCACGACCAAGAAGCAGGTAGGGTAAATTTTTATTTTAGTGCTCTTAATTATATGGCACCAATATCCAAAGAGTTCAAAGTATTCTAAATTACTGAAATTTGGGTGTTAGCCCAAAGCCTAAATATTAAGGTAGAAGTAACTACCTAATAAAATATTGTTGACCCCAAATAACTTCATTTATACATGCTCTTATTTTTTACTTGGCTCAATTTATGTTACGAAGAAGTTAATGTTAAGTGATTTAACATGACTTTGGAGGTTAAGAGGCCTTAAAAGTAGATGTATAAGAAGCATTTTGAGAAATTGCTTCACAGCAAAGATGTACAAGATGAACTAAAATAATGCAATTCACTCATTTTATGGAAATGTAGATCATTTTAAGTCTTTTTTAGGGGGCTGGAGAGATGGTTAAGAGCACTGGTTGTTCTTCCACAGGTCCTGAGTTCAATTCTCAGCATCTACATGGTGGCTTACAACCATCTGTAATGAGATCTGGTGCCCTTTTCTGGTCTGCAGGCAGAACACTATACATAGTGAAAAAGATTTCCTTTTTAAAGGAAATGTGATAGGCCCTGAAATTTTAGCTGCAATGTGACATTTCAGTTGTAATTTGGGGTGGATTTTTTGTTTTTTTTGGGTTTTTTTTTGTAGTACTGTGAGGAAGAGATTTCTTAGTACCATTTCTTACTAGAATTTTTCATGTTTTGACAGCCGATCAAAATCCAGATCTCCATCTCCTAAAAGAAGGTAAGCAAAATTGTTTGTTGCCAAATTTTGTCAAAATTTTGGCCTACTTTAGTCTTTGAACTCTTTTGGAGAATTGGTGCTATATAGATTGGGTATTGATACTTGTAAATGGTGCCTTTTCATTCTGTATTAAAACTAGTTAGAAATAAAATTAAGGTGTTTTTATCCTTTCATGTAGAAATGTGTGTATAATGGCTAAAAAGGATATGTACAGATAATAAAAAATACAAATCTTAAATAGTTGCATATTGAAAGCTAAATGATTCTTACGTAAGGCCCCTTAAAATGACCCACCCCTAAAACTTCAAATAGTTGTCCTATTTAATGTAAAATCTTTTTTTTTTTAATTCTTTTTTTTTAACTTTATTTATTATTTATTTATTTATTTGCCTTGGTGTTTGCCTGCAACTGGAACTACAGACAGTTGTTAGCTCCCATGTGGGTGCTGGGAATCGAACCCAGGTCCTCTGGAAGAGCAGGCGGTGCTCTTAACCACTGAGCCATCTCTCCAGCCCCTTAATGTAAAATCTTAATGTTGAGCCTGGAGAGGTGGCCCAGTAGTTAAGAGCTCCTGCTATTCTTTCCAGAAGATTCATAGTACAATTCCTAACCACCCATGTCAGGTGGAGATGTGATACCCCTGGCCTCCAGGCATTGCAATCATGTTCACATAACCAACACAGGTAATTAAAAAATAAGAATCTTTAAGAATGAATACCAAGGGCTGGAGAGATGGCTCAGCGGTTAAGAGCACTGACTGTTCTTCCAGAGGTCCTGAGTTCAATTCCCAGCATCCACATGGCAGCTAACAACTGTCTGTAATTCCAGGATCTGACACCCTAGAACAGGCAAAACATCAATTCACATAAAATAAAAATAAATATTTTTTTTAAAAAAAGAATAAATACCAAGAGAAAAGAGATGTATAGATTTGTGTTAGCCCTTTGGCCATAGGAATTTGGTCTCTATAAATAAATATATTGAAATATTGAATTGTTCTGACTTATATACAAGAGAAAGCTTCATTACACTAATTGGTTCCACACTTAATGTTTTTCTTTTTAGTCGTTCCCCATCAGGAAGTCCACGAAGAAGTGCAAGTCCTGAAAGAATGGACTGAAGTTCTCAAGTTCACCCTTTAGGGAAAAGTTATTTTGTTTACATTATTATAAGGGATTTGTTATGTCTGTAAAATATAACCTAGGAAGGATCATCAACCATCTAATCTAAATGGATCTGGGTTATTAGTCTGTAAAACTCACAGCAGTTAAATAGTGTTTATGTTGAATGTATTAACATCTTACAGTCTGAAGATGTGAGTTTTTATTTGGCACATTTAAATAAAATGTTTCTAACTAGATTTTTGATTTGTGTTCAATATTAATACTTTGAAATTTGGTAACATCCAGGTGTTAAAATAATTGTTGTTGACTATTTATATTGGCCTATGCTCAGAGTTTAATGGTGTTGGTTAAGTGTTAAACATCATTAACTGTTCTATACATAATACTGGCCAGGATCTTAAACTCTTTGAAAACTCCATTACCATTGTACCTTTGAGTTAAATGATCTTGTGTCCTGTTTTATAGCATGAATGCATCATGGCAGATCCCTAACTGAGAATTGGCATTAACTAGAAGTTAAATAACAATCTCAAATTGTAAAGCTAGAGGGACCACTAATTAAGCCTACAAATGGGTGCATGACAGGAACTTAGTGTAAATGTCACAAAGTAGAAACTGATTTCCTAGAGGTGAACTTTTATAGTAGCTGTGGGGTTTTTTGTTTTGTTTTTTCAGAATATTAAGTTGGGATGATTTCTGCTCAATGTATACTTTTTCTTTCAAACAGCCAATTTAATACCAAAAATGCATGTTTGAAAAATTGTCTGAATTTGGAACAAAACCCTGTAAACCAGCTTTGCAAAATTATTCAGCCTAATACTTTGTTCCTTTGACTGGATTGCCTTATCCTGTGTAAAGAAAAAAAAAAACAAAAAAAACCTGTTAATATCTGAGCTAGATTTTGCAGTTCCTGAGAACAAACATTGTTCTATTTTGCCAAGCTGGTATAAAGAGATATTAAGAAAAAATGTTAATGAGACAAAGCAGTTTTGTAAACCTTACATATATAGCAGCGTTTCATGTAGCTTCTTTTTGGGTTTATTTTATTTTTTTTTAAATGATATCTGGTAGACCTTAGAATGGTATAGCCAGTAGATTCTTACTCAAACTTTAATTATACTAAACACAAGGACAGTAACAGTCATTTTTGAATGTTTTTGAACGAACTTTTTACTATTTCTTTGGTGTAAAAACAAGTAGCACAGGAGTCTGTCCTTGTCCATTTTAGGCTTTTCCAACAAAGTTGTTCTGGTATTGCAATTTGAATATTGGTCTGCCTCATTTATTTGGCTAAGTGGTCACTAGTATGATAGAAGTCATTTGGATTGTTTTAGAATTTTTGACTGGTGGAATACATGGTTGGTATGAAGCTATGTGTGTAACGGGCAGACTTTTCTGTTGCACTTGGTTAGCTTTGATTGTGTATTGGATGAAAATGAAGTTCAACAATAAATCTGCAGAGATTGAACAAGTAATCCTGATACTTGGTTTTTGCAACTATGGTATCTGAGTAACATTCTAGATATGGTAGCCTGAAGGGATGGGATGGAATAAAAAATTATCCCAGTAAACAGTTCTGCCTTTACAAGAGCACTGGCTGAGTAGGCCAATATGCTTGGGAATATTGGAGCCAACATTTGGAACCCTAGGACTATATAGTAAGTGAGACCAGAGATAGTGACATCTGCATTCTGGAGGATCTTGAAATGGAGTCTAACCTGGACTGCCTCCACCAGACAGGTTTCACTGTGTAGTCTTGGCTGTCCTGGAACTCCTTAGACCAAGCTGGTCTCAGATCCTCAGCCACTTGACTGTCCCCACAGTGCTGAGATTTAAAAACATGGACATCCTTGGCTATAGAAGAAAGGGTACCTAGAAAAACTATATCAAATGATTGTTTTTAATATATAATAGAGGTGCTCAGAGAAGAGTATTGGATTCCTTGAAACTGGTAACAGGTGATTGTGAGCAACCTGATAATGGGAACCAAATCTGGGTCCTCAGAAGAGTAATGAGCCCCTTTGATTTTTCTTTTTTTATTTATTTTATGTACAGTGGTGTTTTGTCCTGATGCTAAAGTTACAGACAGTTGTGAGCTGCCATGTGGGTGCTGGGAATTGAACCTGGCTCCTCTGGAAGATCAATCAGATCTCTTAACCACTGAGCCATCTCTCCAGCCCCCCCCCCTTGATTTTTCATGTTGAAAAGGCTCCAGAATCAAGTGGTAGTTGGCACAAAGTCAAAATGAAGGAAAATGACATGCAAACGTCATTTAACTGCGAGGACAGATTGGTATCTAGATTTGGCTGGGGAGTATTGAGACAAGGCATTGTTTATTCCTGGCTGTCTTTGAATTAGTGGCAGTCCTGCGGCAGTTTTCTGAATATTAGGATTATAGGTCTGTAACCATGCCTGACTCAGGTCTGTATTGGGATGGGAAGGGTTGAAATGAGGTCTCACTGTAATCCTGGCTGATTTAGAACTCAAGAGACCCACTTGTCTTTGTCCCCTAAGTACTAGAATTAAAGATGTATGCCACCACACATCACTGCCGAAGAGTAGCCCAGAAGGACCTGGAGCCCCCTGCTTTTACCCATTTAACTTTTTGAGGACAGTTTTTATAATCCCACCTGTAGTTAAGACTGTTCTAGAGGCAGACCTTGAACACCCTAAATGCTGGGATTTAAGCATCTGCCATTTCTGCCTGGCTTTAGAGCTTTTTATTTGTTGGTTTTTTGAGACAGGATTTCCCTGTGTAACAGCCCTGGCTGGCCTGAAACTCTGTAGACCAGACTGGCTTTGAATTTAAGAGGTCTCCCTACCTCCTGAGTGCTGGGATTAAATGCTTGGGTCACTAGACCTGTCTAGAGCTTTTAATTTTAAAAATGAAGGAAAGAAGCAACAGTAGGCAGGTTGAACACTTGGAGAAAGTTACTTTCAGCAAAATGTAAGGTTTTTATGCTTACAGAAAGTAAATTATTGCAGGAAATTGGCCTCCACAACATAATTGCTGTTAACCCATCTCTCTGGGTTCAGAAATTAGTACTTTATTCTGGTTTATTCATCTGGGAGGAGATGAGGAATGTTATTTGTGGCTTTGAACCCTCTGTTGAGTTGCAGTCTGGGTTCAAGTGATCTTGCTGCTTACGACAGACTACAGATAGGCCAAATCCCAGCAATACTGTTTTCTTTCTCCTTATAACCTAGTATGAAACATTTTAACATTTAATCTCTATTTTTTTATTGTTAAATTTTCTTTTCAGTGCTGATTGGATATTTTACCAGTTCCATTTTCCAGCTGGAGGATGTCTTCCTAGTTTAGGTAAATGAGAATAAAGTTAGTCTACCATTAAAGTATATTTTTGTGTAGACATTTAAATTTCACCTTTGGGTAAATAAGCAAGGAGCATGATGGTGTTTACTTTTGGATGTGAAGGTGAACTGTCACCCAGTTGAACTCCAGCATTAATATGGCTGATCTTACCTGGCTGAGTGGATGACCTCTTCTTCTTTCACACCATGCATGTCTCTTTAAAAGCTGTGTGCTCTGTCCAAGAGGATACTTTTTCCAGTACAGGAAGACAGTTTTCAGTCAAGAAAATATAAGTATGTTTATAAGAACTGTCCAACTTTACAGGAGATGTCTCTAGCAGTAAAGTCCTCATTCTTGGTCAGTATCCTGGATTTTGGCCAGTGTGTAGCGATAGCTTGTTAGAGCTTTTGTTTCCATTACCAGCACTTGCTATGGTGCATCTTGTGTTTTCAACATTTTCTTTAGTGAGAGATATATTAAAGGGCTTTAGCTTTTTTTTTTTTTTTTTAATGAATATGAATGTTTGTCTGCTTGCATGGTGTGTGTACCACATGTGTGTCTAGTACCTAGAGAGGTCTGAAGAGGACATTGGTGAACTGTTGTTGCAGATGGTTGTTACCCATAATGTGGGTACTGGAAACTGAAATCAGGTCCTCAGAGTAACTTTGTAACTAAGAAGCCATCTCTCCAGCACTCCCTTTTTGTGCTTGAAATGAGTCTCATCATATAGCCCTCACTGGCCTGGAATTTGTTAGTAGATCAGGCTGGCCTTAAACTTGGATTGATCCACCTGCCTCTGCTAGGATTAAAAAGTGTATACCACCAAGCCTGGCTGTGGCCATTTTTTCTTTTTTAATGGAATTTGGATTTTTTTTTGTTGTTTGTTTGAGATAGGGTCTCTCTACATAGCCCTGGCTGCTGTCTTGAACTCACTGTGAAGAGTAGGCTGGCCTCAAAATTCAGAGATCGGCCTGCTTCTGCCTTCTGTACTGGGGTTAAAGGTTTGTACACCCGGTCTGGAGATGGCTCAGTGGTTAAGAGCACTGACTGACTGTTCTGGAAGACCTGAGTTCCATTCCCAGCATCCACATGGCAGCTAACAACTGTAATTCCAACATCTGACACCCTTACAGTTATACATTCAGGTAGTACACTGATTCACAAAAATAAAAAATATTTTTTTTTTAAAAAAAAAGGTTTCTATACTACACTTGGCTTTCTGGGAGGGTTTTTGAGGATAGTAACAGGAATCTAGTTCCCTACTGATGAACTTGAGTAATTTCTAATTACTGTTACCACATTTAAGTGAATGTAGTTGCCCAACTTTGCTTGGGTAAGCATCCATATCCAGGATGATCTACATTTCTGGGTCAAAGAATATGTGTACATTTTTATTTTTTGATGAATATTGTTTTCCTGGTAGCAATGTGTAGGCATACCTGAGACTCCATATTGCCTCTGGTAGGCTTTCAAACTTGAATTTTTTTTTTTTAATCTTGAAACTTGATATCACAATGTAGTTTTTTTTCTTTTGAATTAATACATTTTAGTTATACAAAATAATAGGCTTAGGACATTTTCATATGTTTAACAAAATACTTTAATTAGCTTAGTTTCAATATAATTGAGCTTTGCCATCGGGTCTCTTATTTGCATAATTATCCATTCATTTTTCTACATATAAGTCATCCCCAAGACACTTTGTGACAACAGGCATCATTTTGTGTGTGTGGGGGGGGGGCCTCCTTATATTTTATTTCATTGTATATGTGCTGATTAACACTTAGATACCTGGGTGAAAATGTTAATGGGTAAATAGATTTAGTTACTTGAATTCTAATTAATTTTATGAGCTTCACCGTTCACTCCCCCAGAATCCAAGTGTGGAAGGAGAGAACCAATCCCTTCCACTTGTCTCCTGATCTCCATAGGTGCACCATGGTATTTGCATCCATACATCAGTAAATACATAGGGGGAAAAAAGGTCTTAAACAACTTGGGCTCCCTTTAAGCCAAATTTGGCCTGCTTCTGTTTTGTGGAAAGTTTAACAGTTTGAAGTGGTTGAACACTCAGAAGTCCCAGCATTTGTGACCTATTAAGTGAAATTTCAAACTAAAAAAATTCTTTTTTTTTTTTTAAAAAATATATGACTTTATTCATTAAATAAATAAATAAATAAATAAATAAATAAATAAATAGGGCTAAAAAAATTCTTAAAGATTTATTGGAATATATCCAGGCTTTCATTTACCAACTGTCTATGACTTTAAAAAAAAAAAAAATTATACAGTTGCATGCAGTCATTATGTCAACTCATGACTTTGTGCTGACTGGCAAGGCTCAATCATTAAAGCCTAAAATGTTTACTCATTTTGATTTAATAAAGTATTTGTCAGTCCCTAGTTTAGACATTTGTCTACAACTTTCCAGATTTTGAAACAAGATGTAGAGTACCAATATTATTGGTAGAGTTGCCATGGCCCGTTTACCTTGTGTACTTGTAGGAGCCCACATTGTGACTCAGTTCCATACTGATTTACAGAATAAAAGAATCAAGGTGACTCAGCTATTCTAGAGTTCTAATGAGTTCAGCTTGCTCCTTGCTTTGGTCTTCACGACCCCAGGAAAGAATTCATTATCTTAACTGCCCAGGCTAGCAGAAGGCACATGCTATGGTAGTGAAGCTGCCCCTTGCCCGATTCAAGGACAGCACAGGGTTTTCTCATAATTTTTGAATACTTGTACTGTGGTTTGTTTGAATCCAGGCTTGAAAATGTATATAATGTTTACAGAAATAAGCTCAGAGTCTTCGTGGTTTCTAACCATGGGATCACTCCTGGCTTCTTTCTTCTAAATCTACAGCTGAATGTCTTCCTCTATCAACCCCACTGACTCCAGCAAGTACCAACATGTACTGGCCAGTTTTATGTCAAGTTGACACAAACTAGTCCTGTAGGGCTTTTTTTTAAAGAGTGGCAGATGTGGGGTGTGCCATCTATAAGAAAGCAGACTGAACTGGCCATCTCCTGTATTCAGATTGGTAACTGCCCCAATTGTCATTGGAGAGCCATGGTTCAATAACTGATGGAAACAGATGCAGAGACCCACAGCCAAGCACTGGGCTGAGCCGGGGGAATCCTGTTGAGAGGGAGGATTGTTGACACCCATGAGAGGCCTGCCCCTTTCTGAAGAGAGGTGGAGGAGCGGTGCTTGGGAAGGAGGGCCAGAGTGGAGGTTAGGGGAGGGACTGGGAAAGGGGGAGGGTAAACCAGCCAGGATGGAAAATAGATGATTAAAAAAGGAAAGGAAAAAGCATGAACAAATGGAGAGCAAGTTGGTAAGCAGCACCCCTCCATGACCTCTACACCAGCTCCTACCCTGCTTGAGTCCCTGTCCTGACTTCTATAATGAACAGTGATGATGAAGCCTGAGCCAGATAAACTGTTTCCTCTGAGTTGCTTTTGGTCATGGTGTTTCATCACAATAATAGTAACCGTGACTAAGACACCAAGGTAATGCTTCTGGTCTTGAAGACTATTCTCTGTGGCTTATTAAAAAAGAAAGTGCTTGTGAATTAGGGAATAAACACATTTTACATACTTGGCATATGCAATATTGATAACCATAGTGAAACACTTAAGGAAAACCAGTAGGACAATTGCTCTTATCCCTGTTTGTAATAGGATCAATAGACCTTAAAAAGATTCTGCCTTAAAAACAAATACATTATTAGTCATGTTAGTAGTGCAAAGCCCTCTTGGTGATCCTAATGCAGCTAGAGTGAAAACCATTGCTTTGGACCTCTGTTTCCTAAGTGGGAACTGACATTAGCAGCTGCACACAGAGAAGCTAAGGGGCTAAGTATCCTTCTATGCAACAGCAGACACTGTGCTTTAATTTACACCTGGACCAGTAGAGGTCACTGTGCTAAAAGAAATAATAAGCTGGGGAAAAAAAATCAAAACTTAAAATTCTCTTTGAGGAACTTTGAAGCAGTGCATCATAGAACTGATAAGTGTTAAGGCAGCTTGGGCATCTAGCCATGATTATTGCATCAAAGCATCTGAAGACTTTGTTGTTAGGTACATACATCATTTATATTGTTATGCTAGTGAGTGTGTGTGTATACCAACACATGTGGGGTCACAGAACAGCTTCATGAGTAGGTCCTCTCCTACGACCTTGTCTGAGACAGTCTCTGCCCTGCATACACCAGAGTAGCTGACCCACAATCTTCTGGGGGTTCTGTACTGGGGATCACAGGTGCATTCTACTGCACCTAGCTTTCTGGAAATTCTAGAGATTCAAATTCAGGTCCTCACACTTAATAGGCCAGCGCTTTATTCATTTATTATCTATTTCCCTACCTGTCTGTGATTCCAAGATCTGACACCTTTACACAGTTATACATGCAGGCAAACACCAATTCACATAAAATAAAAATAAATATTTAATAAAAAAGAAAGACATCCTACATCAATTTATATTAGCCTACAAATTTGCCACATGGCTCATTAGCTATCCTCAGAGAGCTAATACATCCCATTTCCTCCATGTCTGATTGACAACTTCCCCACCTCTCAGATTCTTCCTCTGAGTTACTCTGCTGAGAGTTCCGCCTCGCCTCTCCTGCCTAGCTATCTATCGGCTGTTGTACTTTTTATTAAACCAATCACAATGACACATCTTCACACAGTGTACCAATACCCTGCAACACTATGGGCATAAACACAAACAGAATTTGACAAGCACATTATCTCTGTCTAAGCAAAAACACTAACAGTGGCTTTCCCAGAAGAACCTTCGATCTTCATAGCCACGGGTTTTTGGATGAGATTCACAACACCAGCTATGAATTCCTTCCTGTGGGGAGGAATTATAATCCAATCTGAAAATAACTGTGCTGAAACAATCATGCCACTATCATACTAACAGGCACATCCTTGTCTGGTATGTTGATAGAGCATAAAGGGCTAAGGTAGGACCTCTGGGAACAGTTATATTCTGGCACTGTGAAAATTAGCCAAGAGGGAGAGGAAGGGGGCGGGGGGGGGGGACTTCCAGCTCAGTCCCAGCTTGTTTTCCCCCTAACATGTAACAGAGTATTTATAAGGTCATACCATCTTGTTTTTTACAGGCAATCAATGGCAAAGGCCTGTATTGTTTTGGGAGTCTTGGCCAACAACTGCTAGGGAGGTAAAGCCATCCTAAGCACTAGATTTTTATTTAAATACAGCTGCTGGAGACATCTTTATCCATTCACAAATTCTTTAACTTTGTTTTACCATTCACAAACACAAGCTGTTGTAAGATTTTTCTTGTCCACCTTGCTGGGTGAAATATCAGAGGACAGAGGCAAACCATGAAGGATTCCTAAGAATTTCACAGTTTGGCCTGGTCCTTGCATCCAGTGTGAGCTTTTTTCCCATCCACATTCTTTCAGACGTGGTGCTTTTCTAAGTCTGTAAAATACTTGGAAGGTAACACATGAGGCCTTACAAAGAGTGGACTAGCTTTCCAGAGGTTCCCTGTTGGCCAATCCAAAGAAGCAACAGTTGGTCTTGGGGCTTAGCAACTAGGATGATACTAAAGTGTTTAGCAAGGTCCAATAGTTCATAAAAAGTTTCATGGATGTACCAGTTTTTTTTCCTCAAGAGGCAAATGTGGGGTCAGTGGTATAAATGAGAGGCACCACCTTACTTAGTGCTATACTATCATTCTCTATGGGCTGAACTGCCTCATCCTAGGAACTGCCTGGAGGCTGTCACACATCATCTCACCTCCAGCAGGCTCCATGGGGCTGACCCCAGCCACTTCCCCTGCTTGCTACCTGATGTGGCTCCTCAGGACTGGCAGGCTCTTAGCTAGGGACTAGGTCTGTTGTCTCTTTATCAGACATTTCTGGCTGCTAAGAGGATCTTTACTGAGCAAATTCTATTTAGTATTATGATAAAACCCAGAGGCAGATATTGGGGAAAAGCTGAAATATCAGAGAGATAGGGAACAAACCACAGCCAATTCTAACCCAGAGAATTTCTCAGGCTGAACAGGGTTTCCATGAGTCTTCAGACTGACCTGGTGAACAGGCCAAAAGGAAGAACTTCTGCCTTATATTTCTTCCCCTACCCAGATATTTTACTTCCTAGAGCTAGGATTAAAGGTGGGTGCCATCACCACCTGGCTCTATTTGGCCTGGAACTCACAGAGATTCCAGAGCATCGCTGCCTTCTAAATTCTGGGATTAAATGCATGAGTCACCACTCCCTGACTTTCATGGCTTAGCTCTGTCCTCTGATATTTCAAGCTACTTTTATTAAATGTACAACCACAGGCCTTGGCCTCAGTGATTACTTTCCATCTTTGGTATACTCTCTAGCAGGAGAGAAATGTACACAGGTTACTCTGGATAGGCAGATAACTGCCCACCATCTCATCCCTGGAATAAACTTTACCTTTTTCATTTATATTTTTTTTCTTTCTTCCATGAACTATTCTCAGGTTTTAATATGTTTCAGAGGCTTTCACAGAGTTGGGCTTTCTGTCAATTTTCCCTAGCTCAACACAAATTTTGTTATATTTTGCGTTTAGGTGACCCAGACAGGTCACATTGTTTGCTTGCTTTGTGGCCCCCTCATTTCCAACCCCACCCCACCCCCATGCCCAGCTGTCCTGGGACTCACTCTGCAGACCAGACTGCCTTCAAACTCACGGAGATCTGCCTCCCTCTGCCTCCTGAGCATTAAGATCAAAGGTGTGTGTCACCACCATCTGGCACCTCCTATCCCTTAAAGATCACATCTCGTCATGGGGCTCAGCAAAGCTATTTGTCTCAAGGTCCAGTCCCAAAGTCTCTCCTAAATTAACTGCTTTTTTATCTCCTGTGAACAGTTTTATTTGGCCTGGTGAACTCCCATCAAACACAGCCTTTTTCATGTCTATTACCTTGGTAATGGCTGTCCTTTCTCTGTTGTCTTCCAGTGTAGCCTGAAGTTTTCCTGTCCCATCCGGACCTGTGGTCCATACAAATCTCTCCCATCGGGGCTGGAGAGATGGCTCAGTGGTTAAGAGCACCACCTGCTCTTCCAGAGGACCTGGGTTCGATTCCCAGCACCCACATGGCAGCTAACAACTGTCTGTAGTTCCAGTTCCAGGCAAACACCAAGGCAAATAAATAAATAAAGTTTTACAAATCTCTCCCATCTCAGGTCCTGCAGCTGCTTGTAAAATAATTACTCAGAGGCTTATATGGTTCAGGCTCATTACCAACTAGCTCTTATAACTTAACCCATTTTTATTAATCTATGTATTGCCACTTGGCTCTGTGGCTTTACCTGTGTCCCATTACATTTTGCTTTTTGGGCAACAGCCTGCAGCATTGGACAGACTCCTCCCTTCTCTTTTATCCCTGCCTGCTGCTAAGCTGCCTTGCCATAGGCCAAAGTAGCTTATTAACTGTTATGGTAATAAAGCATATTCACAGCATACAAAAAGATATCCCACATCACTTCAGTCTCTGCTATTCATGAGGATCTCAGCTGACCATAACCAAGTGTCCCTATGGTTTGTTATGCCAGTATATCAGGGTACCATGTTGTGCTGGGAACTGAACCCAGGACTTTAAACATGGCAAGCAAGCACTCTACCAATGAATCTACATACCAGATCTGTTCTTTCTATAAATTTTTTAATGGCAGAGACTTTACACCCACCCTTATTTTGGTGACTGAGATATATTCAAATTACAAGTGCAAGGTATCTTGTCTTTGACAAATCAGGCCGGGGCTGGAGAGATGGCTCAGCGGTTAAGAGCACCGTCTGCTCTTCCAGAGGACCCGGGTTCGATTCCCAGCACCCACATGGCAGCTGACAACTGTCTGTAGTTCCAGTTCCAGGCAAACACCAAGGCAAATAAATAAATAATAAATAAATAAAGTTTAGGGGGCTGGAGAGATGGCTCAGTGGTTAAGAGCACCGTCTGCTCTTCCAGAGGACCTGGGTTCGATTCCCAGCACCCACATGGCAGCTGACAACTGTCTGTAGTTCCAGTTCCTGACAAATCAGGCCATATCAATCAAGTAAAAAGTTGTCTATTTTTACCAGACATGGCGGCGTAGGCCTTTCATCTCAGCACTCAGGAGGCAGAGGCACGTGGTCTACAAAGTAAACTCTAGGCCAACCAAAGCTTAGTTATATTTTATTTATTTTTAATTATGTGTGTGTGTCTGTGGGGGAGGGTGTGCATATGAGTACAAGTACCCACAGAGTCCAGAGGGGTCAGGGTTCCGGGTGCTGTGAGTTGTCTAAGGTTGATGCTGAAAACCAAATGGGTCCTTTGTAAGAGCAGCATGTGCTCTTAACCACCAAGCCATCTCCTCAGTTCCCATTGTTGTTATTAATTTGGTATACCCCTTGAGGTTTACAAATATTTAATTTTGTTGGTGTTTCTCTTTTTTTTTTTTTTTTTTTTTTTTTTTAATAAAAAACTTTATTTATTATTTATTTATTTGCCTTGGTGTTTGCCTGGAACTGGAACTACAGACAGTTGTTAGCTGCCATGTGGGTGCTGGGAATCGAACCCAGGTCCTCTGGAAGAGCAGACTGTGCTCTTAACCGCTGAGCCATCTCTCCAGCCCCGGTGTTTCTCTTTTTTAAGATTTATTTTTATCTATTTATACAGTGTTATGCCTATACACCAGAAGAGGTGTCAGATCTAATTCTAGATGGTTGTGAACCACCATGTGATTGCTGGGAATCGAACTCAGGACCTCTGGAAGAACAGTCAGTGCTCTTAACCACTGAGCCATCTCTCCAGCCCCAGTTTTTCATTATCAGTCACATTTTGATAATCACGGACTGCCTCTGCATTCTTATTCTAGTATTTCTTGTTTATTTTTGGGTTTATTTTTATTTATGTGTATCTGTGTGTCTCTGTTAACGTATGCCACATGTATTTGGGTGTTTAAAGTGGTGGGATCTGGGAGAATGGAGCTATGCAATAACCAACTTTATTCAGAGCCTCTGACAATTTACACTGAGGGCTAGGAGAGGTCCCATGGGTAAAGTCCTCATAAATTCAACCACAAGCCACACAATGGCAAACACATGCTTTTCCATAGAGGCAGAGAAACATTTAATTGAATAACAACTGCAAGCGATCATGAGTAATCTGAACTCACTCCTATCTATCTGCTACCCCTGGGAGAAACACAAAAATGCATTCGGAGAACAAGTCAGTGTTTTGAGGAAACTGCAGCCCTAAGACTCAGAATTCTCACAATTCTATCCTGGGCCATGTTCTGACAGCCATTAAAAAATTATTTAAGAAGGTCCTAGAAGAATATGATCAAAGAACACATTGTTAGGAGCTCTGAGCACTGACGTATCCAGCCAGTGTGTCTGCTCAAGTGTATGTAGTGAGAAGGAGGAGCAAGGTCACAGCTCCAGGCTCCTAGCTTTTGTTGCCTAGGGCTTTGGCCAGGTTGAGCATTTGCCATCCACCCTTTCCTCCATCAAAATCAGAGGGTCCCAGGCCATCCACCCTTTTCTCCATCATCATCAGAGAGAGGGTCCCAGGCCATCCACCCTTTTCTCCATCATCATCAGAGAGAGGGTCCCAGGCCAGGAGAAAAAGAACGTGATTCATATCTCAGTCTAGGACCTACCCTGCAGACCTGTATTTATCTTGTCCGTTTGTATCACAAGTGAGAAGACAAAGGCTGAGAACAAGGCTCAGTGAGCAAATGTGCTTGCAGTGCATGCATGAGCACTTACATAGAGAGGCCGGGCATGGGCATGTACAGCTGGAATCCCAGTAAAAACAGGTAAGGTTTCCCGGCAGCCAGCCTGACAAAGGGTGAGCTGCAGGTTCAGTGACAGAGATCATCCTCTAGCCTACACACACACACACACACACACACACACACACACAATAACAGAGGCAATCACGCATATACACATGTGTGTGCAACGCATGAATAAACAAGTCTCATGACGTGAGGTTTTGGTTTTATTTCAACTGAGTAGCAGATAATAACATAAACTGTATCTTTTTTCAAAATCAGCAGCATAAGCCTATCACCAGTGATGTAATCATTGAAGAAAAGAGGTGTCTCCAGCCATTTCCTCTCTATGTAGCATCTGCTTCTAGTGCAGTTTAATCCTCCAGGCATTGTTAGTGTGAGGTGTTCCTAGTCATCTCCTGCTTTCTACGCCTGTGCATCTTCTATACCTTAGCTAGGCCTCTAGTTAACCTCAAAGGCAGGGAAATCTAAACTCTTCTGGATATTTCGAGCTTATGGTTTAAGTCACATCATAAAACGATAGTTTAACTCACTCGACTGCTTCTAAAGTGATTTTGTTTTCATTTTTAAGATTTATTTTTAATCCTCTGTGTGGTGCTCATGTAGGCCAGTAAAGGGCACTCAGATCTCTAGAGTTACAGGCAACTCTGAGCCTGACACGGGTGCTGGGGACCAAACTGGTCCTCTGCAGGAACATTGTATGCTTCTCACTGCTGAGTCATCTCTGATGCTTCTAAAGTGAGTCTGAGGAGAAATGTTCTGAGGGAGCAGAGTCCAAACCCCTGCTGTCCTTCAGCGACTCCAGGAATGTCTAGGCCGACTGAGGTAGACAGAGGTACAGAGGACAAGAATTCTCCTAGCTTGAACTCAAGTTCGGGTTAATACTACTACCTTCTGGGGGGTAGTCTGAGGTAAAAGAGGAGACAGGAACAGAGTTCCATCCAAGAAAGGAAGGCTTAGGAAAAACAGACAAGATGGAGCCAGGGTGGAGACATGGAGACTATGACAGCATCAGAGTGTGGGGACCGCTTCCCTACTAGGGTCAGGCCTTAGAGGATGGCATCGGTAGCAGAGTTCATTTGCCCTCTGGCCTGAACAGAAAACAGCTGCTCATTAGAAATGGCCTGAAGCCAGCTGTCGGAAAAGAAAATCAGTATTTAAGATGATTATCATGGCAGCTACAGTAGATATGATCACTCTTAAAGCTTCTAAGGAAGCTTCTCCTAGCTAGGAGGCAGGACACATCTTCAGTCTTCTTTAAGCAGCAGAGAACTTGAACCAGGTGGTATGGTTGTACTCCTCCCCAGGCCTCAGCAGCACAGTAGGGAACTGGGGCTGTGACAGAAAACCAGCAGTTACAGCTTGCCAGCCATCATGGCTACGCCAGCAGTCACATGGGCTGTGCCATGCTTGTGGCCCGGTGCCAGTGAGGACAGCATGTTACGGATTCACACAGCACCAAACCCACTTTGTCAAATTAAGATCTGGCTCCAGGAAGCAATGCCCTGACTTCAAGTTTCATCCCATGGCTGACAGTTTGAGCAGCCGTGTTTTAAGTAGCAGGGAGAGAGGAAGTGAGAGAACAGGAAGAGAAGATTTGGAAGTCCTCCTAGAGTGGTGTGGGCAGGCAAGACGGTCCAGCGGGAAAAGGAGCTTGAGGCCACGGCTGACAACCTGAGTGTGAGCACAGGAACCCATATGGAGGAAGAGAACTGCCCCCTGAAAGCTGTCCTGACTTCTTCCATGGCACCCTCCTGCCCATCTCTGCTCCCCCAGAAAGTACAGAAAATCACTGGGAAGTGACAGGAAAAAACACTCAAAGATGCTGATAGTACCAACGCTGAGCTTTTAACAACAGTTACTTTGCTGTGGGTTTTCTGTGGTTGTGGAAATTGAAAAGCACCAACGTGGACTTTAATTATACAGCATGACTTGAGTGTTGGGACGCGCCACACTGTGTGGCAATGGATCAGACATGCCACTCTTGACAAGCTAGTGTGAGGCTTTACCTGGTTGACTGCATCGGGCCAGTTCTGGGTCTCTAGGCAGAAACCAGAGTGCTTGGGATAGACGGCTCCATTCTTGCCTTTCAGAGTGCCATCCAGGAAGTTACCTGTGTAAAACTGGACGCCAGGTTGGGTGGTGTATACTTCCAGGATCCGCCCACTTCCGGCATGGTGCACCCTGGGGATAAAGACAAGCTGTATCAGAGAGAGGAAGGAAGCTGCCGGGGGAAACAGCTTTGGGATGGGAGTCACACCTGGCCACACAATGGGGACAGGAAGGAAGCGGGAGGTAAGAACAGGATGAAGATTCTGGAAGATTCAGAGAAAGGCAGGTGCTGTTGGCTTCTCAGATGATCGTGGCCTCTCTGGAACCTGGTAACACAGACTGACCGCAGCCAGTCATGTGAGTCAGGGAGGAGCGGTCAAGCTGGCGAGAGCCAATTCTAGGATCCTGAGATTCTTCTGTTGTGATGCTGGACACAGGACACAGGGCCTTGTGCTTGCCAGTGAGCACTCGGCTACTGCTACTGAGATATATTCTCCCAGGGTGTAACCCAGGCTGGCCTGGAACTCACAGAGCTCTACCAGCCTCTCCTTCTGCAGTGTTGGGATTAAAGATTTGTTTGTTCGTTTGTCTATTTATTTATTTACTTTTGTTTTTTTTTCAAGACAGAGTTGCTCCGTGTAACAGCCCTGGCTGTCTTGAAACTCACTCTGTAGACCAGGCTGGCCTCGAACTCACAGAGATCTGCTTGCCCCTGCCACCCACCACCTGGCCTGGGTCTGTACTTCCTTTCAGGGGGATACAAAGAAAGGCCTGTGTCACACAGTCTTACCAGGAAGCAAATCGCACAAGAAATCATCAAAGTATGTTGTTGCTCCAGTGAGATGGCTCAGTCAGTACACATGCTTATTTTACACCCTCGACCCTGAGAATCCATTTCTGAAAGATATCCAGTCCCCTTCCTATCCCCCTTTCTCTGCAATGCATACTACTAATAGTATAATTTTTAAAAATTCTAAATGCAAACTACAACCAAGAGGCTGGAAAAAAAATGTTTGGGAAGAAGGGGCCAGGATTTGAATTAATGGGGACAAGGTTCTTTGAGCAGAAGGGTTGAGGAGAGAAACATGAGTAATAGTATGTAGTAGGAAAGTGTCTTCATAAGGTAAGTGTGTTGCATTTTTCCTACTGCTTTTGCTAACAACTCAAAGACTGTTTGATTAAATAAAATTAACCTGTGAGCAAGAGCTGAGTCAGCAAGTAGCTGACAGGAAGTGGCAGAAGAAACCATGTGTAGCAAGGGGTTGTTAAGTGGGGGCTGAGAGAAGGATATGGGTTTTTTTGGATGATGCCAGCAAAGGGAGATCAGCTACTTGCTGTTCAGCCTCTCTGAGCAGGCAGAATTCTACACCAAACCTTAAATTGTAAGTTCTTCAGATTTAGATAGTTTTCCTTAGTACTATTGAAAGAGTCTGTGCCTGAGTGAGCAGAATCCCCCGGGCTGAAGCCCTTGCTTAAGGGGCAGCCACCACTGATAATAAAAAACAGTTAACAACACAGAAATGACCAGACAGGAGAATTAAGGCCTCTGACAGAAAAGAGGCTTATAGGACAGGCAGAGATGGAAAGCCAGAGAGGATGCTGGGTAGGGGTCAGGGAAGATGTAAGGTTGGGGAGGGTGGATTCTATAGAATTCACTAGGCGGTGGAGGACTTTACATCACTATGGGATGTGATATTTGACCCCTTCTCCATCAGGTGCTGCTGAAACTGTACTAGGGAATGCTCCCCATAAGAACTGCTGTTTCTTCTCCCCTGTGGCCACAGAAGGACAAAGTTCCCAACCTTGCACAAAAATGCTTTTCTTTTGATTCCTTCAGACAGAAATTGTGGTCGAAACCATGGAGGTGATAATCCTGGAGGTGTTTTCCAAGTTCCACTGGCTTTCTTAAGTCGAATGAGGTTCCTCCCACTGGAGCAATGACTCCTGGGAAGAGATTGCAGACAACAGAGGTAGTTATTACCAAGACCAAAGCTTTATACACACTATCTTGAAGGCCAGCTGGTTCTACGTCAATGTGTAGAGATGTCCTGGATCCCAAGGAGAATGAGTTACTGGGTTCCCTGGACTAGAATATGCAACTGATCACCAAATGCAATATCTAAAACAATATAAAATGAGCAGAGGCAGAGGCAGGCAGATCTCACTGAGCTCAAGGCCAGCCTGGTCTACATAGTGAGTTCCAGGACAGCCAGAGCTATTTTGAGAAACCCTGTCTCATTCTGTTTTTCCTTATCTAAAAAGATGAGATCTTATCTCAAAAACAAAATCCCCAAATAAAAACTACATACACACACACACACACACACACACACACACACACACACACAAATTGAGTTGGGGAGTTGGTTCAGTGGGTAAAGCATTTGCCTGCAAGTATGGGGACCTGAGTTCAGATGTTCAGAACCCATGTAAAAGCTGGACTCAATAACACTCATTTGTAATCCTAGCAATCCTGTGACAGATAGGAGAATTCTGGGAAGCTTGTGGTCCAGCTGCCCTAGTGTATGCATTAAGGACAAGAGAAACCAAAACTGAAACACAGTGAAAAGTGAATGTGAGAGCATGGTCCAACAATGGAGTCATCTGAGGAGTGTGTCTAAGAAAAATTCTGAGTGCTTTGAGAAAACTCTAAGAAAATAAGCTAAGAGTCTTGTGACCTCAAAACACACAAATTAGGTGACTGGACAAGTGGAGAAAGCTGGGATGTGTGGTCACTCTCTGGCCTGCTGCTCAACTCAGTGCTTTGAAGGATGAAATTCCTGGAGGAGTTATGGTCTGGTGTGCACAGCCTCCCTGTGTGCAAGCCAGATCCCTCAGCCTATGTGCAGTTCTTTGTTTTGTTTTGGTTTTGGTTTTTTAAATCAAGGAGGCTGTTCTGAAGCCTATTTAGCAACATAGATGAGTGGCCATTCCCGACAGAGGACACTGCTGTGTAGGGACCAAGAAGAGCAAAGCATAGAAGAGATGTGGTCATCATACAAGCAATGTCAAGTCCAGAGCATCTCTGCTCAGCATTCCAAAGTTCAAGAGACCATTAATATAATTAAGGCTGATTAAATGGTATACACTTTTAATCCCAACACTCAGAAGCAGGAGGATTTCTGTGAGTTCAAGGTCAGCCTGGTCTCCATGGCAAGATCCAGGCCACCCAGGGCTCTACAATCCCATTTCAAAAGCAAAATAAATAAAAAACAAAACCATTGAAATAATTATGTAAGTGAAAAGAGAAGTAGAGTCCTTAGTTCTGCTTTTGTGGGTTCCCGCATGCTGAGAGGAAACAGGAACCTTTGGATAAAAGAGAACATCCCTTTTTAATTCCAGAGCTGATGCAGGAGGCCCAGGTTCCTTAAATACACACAGTGCTTTGGGAGTCTGGAGAACAAACACCCTCGCAAGACACTGTCACTCAGGCAGGATCACCCTGAGACCTGGGTTTCCCACCTGGGAATCACAAAAAGAGCTACCACAGCCAGCCTCAGGAGACATAAGGAGGGCAGCGGTTTGGGAAATGCAAAAACATCTATGTCTTATGCCCTGAATCTTCTTTTTCTAAAAATGAATTCTGACGAGGTAATTGCCCACGTGATGATCTTAAATGATGGTGGATGAAGGCAGTACAAAACATCGTATGATGAGAGGATGAGAGGATGTCCTGATTCCTCACATAGCCATTTCCTTCTACAGCAGTTACTGTTGCTTATTCCTCACGTACCCTTTCAGGAGACATCATAGAGCTATTCATGAAGCTCGTACACGCCACCATCTGTAACATCTTTTCACAAAATGCATCTCAGCGGTTGTGTCTAAATTTATCCCTAGGCATTTTAATAGATAACTCTCTCTGCGGTGATTATTTTTTTTTTTCTCTAAGGTAATTTGTCTATTTAAGATTTCTTGGGGTGGGGAGATGGCCTGGTGGGTAAACAAACTTTCTGAGTAAGTGTGGGTGGGACCCGAGTTCAAATCCTCAGCAGCCACATAAAAAGCCAGGTGTGGCTGTGCATGAAAGAGCCTAGGGCCCTGAGGATGAAATCAGAAAGGATGCTGGGGCTTCCCAGCCAACACCTTAGCTCCAGGCTCAGAGACAGAGCATCCCAAGAGAATAAATCAGAGACTGAGATCCTGACATCCTCCTCTGGCTTCTGAATATGCATGTACACACACACACACACACACACACACACACACACACAGAGTTTAAAGAAATCGTTATAATCCTTTTGATTTTATCTTTCTGTGATTTCTCAGTATTTGTTTCTTGTTTTGTGTGCATTGAACAAAATTAATAGAAATGTCAGTGCTTTACCTGCCCCACCCAGTGCTAGAGATTGAAGCCAAAACCTCACAAATACTAGGCAAGCTTTTTAATACTGAGCTACATTCCTAGCCCTGTGTTATCTATTATTTTTTTCCCTCCTTCCTATGAAGCAGCTCATCTTTTTAAAATCACAGTGTCTGCTGCCTTTTTGTGAATGTTTAGAGACAGTCTTTCTATGCAGCCCCAGAGGGCCTGGAACTGAGTATGTAGACAAGGCTGGCCTCAAATTCAGTCTTCTGTCTCAGCTTCATGAGTGTTCTGATTACAGATGTGTGCCACTATGTCTGGTCTTTATTATTTTTTCTTTTCTATGCTTATTTGGTTATTCATATTCTTTAAAAAAGATTTATTCTGGGGCTGGAGAGATGGCTCAGCGGTTAAGAGCACCGTCTGCTCTTCCAGAGGACCCGGGTTCGATTCTCAGCACCCACATGGCAGCTAACAACTGTCTGTAGTTCCAGTTCCAGGCAAACACCAAGGCAAATAAATAAATAAATAAATAAATAAATAAATAAATAAAAATTTATTCTGTGTGTGTGTTGTGTATGTCTATCTGTGTTGGGATATGTGTATATGAGGGCAGGTGCACAAGGAGAACCAGAAGGCAGATTCCTGGGGCCAGAGTAATAAGTGGTTCCCAAGCACCTGATGGGGATGTAGGGAAGCAACTTCACATCCTCTGCACAGGCAGCACGTACTCTTAACCATGAAGCCATCTCTACAGTCTTGATATTATTCTTGTTGAAGTTCCTTGAACTAATTCACCTCTCTCCTTTTTTAAAGACTTATTTATTTATTATGTATACAATATACAGAAGAGGGGCTGGAGAGATGGCTCAGCGGTTAAGAGCACCGTCTGCTCTTCCAGAGGACCCGGGTTCAATTCCCAGCACCCACATGGCAGCTAACAACTGTCTGTAGTTCCAGTTCCAGGCAAACACCAAGGCAAATAAATAAATAAATAAAGTTTAAAAAAAAATATATACAGAAGAGGGTACCAGATGTCATCATAGATGGTTGTGAGCCACCATGTGGTTGCTGGGAATTGAACTCAGGTCCTCTGGAAAAACAGTCAGTGCTCTTAACCTCTGAGCCATCTCTCCAGCCTGCCCCTCCCCACACATTATTTTTTGAAGCAGTGTCTCTTACTGGGCTGGCCTCCATTAGTCTAGTCTCTGCCTCCCCTGTCTGTGCCACCATGCCTAGCTTTCTTCTGTATGTTGTGTGTGTAGGGGGGTGAACTCAGGTTCTTATGCTTGCAAGGCACGCACACTTTACAAGGACTGAGTTAATTTCCCTTATCAGAGTCTCCCCTATCACTTTGAATGGAAGGTAGTTCCAGGTACTTCCCAGGAGGTGGCGCTACAAACATGTTCACTGTTTCTGTGCCAGTCAGTCCTCCATACCCTGACCTGGGAGAATTAATAGTTAATTTTGGATCTCAAAGGCAACCCCTAGATTGTGGGTGTGGTGATATACTATATAATTTAGTAAAAATAGTCTGGAATATCAGAGGACGAGCCTCACACAGAGCCAAGCGTGAAGGTCAGGGAGTGGTGACCCACACCTTTAATATCATTCATTTGGATCTCTGTGAGTTCACGGCCTAATAGGCAGGCAGTAGAGGTGCATGCCATTAGTCCCAGCAGAGGCAGAGAGCTCTCTGTGAGTCCAAGGCTAGCCTGGTCTACAAAGCAAGTTCCAGGACAGCCAGGACAGAGAAAATTCTGTCTCAAAACAAAACAAAACAAAAAGGCTGGTGAGATGGCTTTCTCTGATATTCCAGATTATTTTTATTAAATATACAATATACCACCACAGGTAGGGAGCTCCTGGGTACATTTTTTTTTAAACATTTAAAAATGTAGACTTTAGTAGGTATAATTAAGTCAGCAAGTTCCAGGACAACCAGGACTATAGACCTTGGAATTTATAAACAAAGGAATTTGGAACAGTTCCAAATCACCAAGATTTTCTTTCTTCTTCTTCTCCTCCTCCTCCTCCTCTTCCTCCTCCTCCTCTTCCTCCTCCTCCTTCTTCTTTTCCCTCCATTTCATTTGCCCTCATGTGTTTCATAGGCAGGTGTGTGGAAATTATGAAATTTATTCCCTAGATTTACCATGTCTGGGCCTTTTCTAATATGTGGAATGTCCTTTTCTGTGACTCTCACAACATTCCGGTAAAGGCCAACTGGTCACTTAAGAATATTTTCTAAGGGCTGGAGAGATGGCTCAGCAGTTAAGAGCAAACTGGCTGCTCGTTACAGGACCCAGGTTCAATTCCCAGCACCCACAAAAAAGCCTGCTAATGTCAGTCCCAGGGGATCCGATGTCCCCTTCTAGCTTTTGCAGGCACCAGGCATGCATATGGTACACAGAATACATACAGAAAAAATAAATGCCCATACACATACAATAAAAAAGAACACTCTCTCGGGGCTGGAGAGATGGCTCAGCTGCTAAGAGCACCGTCTGCTCTTCCAGAAGACCCGGGTTCGATTCCCAGCACCCACATGGCAGCTAACAACTGTCTGTAGTTCCAGTTCCAGGCAAACACCAAGGCAAATAAATAAATAGAGTTTAAAAAAAAAAACCACTCTCTAAGTCATACATGGTTATACATACTTACGATCTCAGTATTACAAGGACAAGGTGGACAAGGCCACCCTGGGGTACAGAGTAATACCCTATCTCAAGACAACAGCAGCAGCAACAACAGAAAGTATAACCTGTAGCCAAGTGTGGTGCTCATGTAATCCCTGGCTCTGGGGACTGGGCAGGAACAGTTCAAGTTTGAGGTCAACATGAATGATGTAGAGAGACTCAGTCTAGAAAACAAAAAACTAGCGTTTGAGGACATCCAGGGCCATGTAACCGAGAGAATTTGTCTCAAAAAAAGCAAAAACCAAACTAAACCCTCAAAAGTCAGAGTGCTCTCTAAATTGTCTGACAGCATTCTTCCTGTGAAGGACCCTTTCATAGTCAGACTGACCCCTGTTCTGCTCTGTCATCATAGGATGTAGAGAGCTGAGTCATTGTGACTGTGCCTTCTGCCCCTCGTGGGAAAGTGCCTTCTGCCCCTCGTGGGAAAGTGCTCTCTTAAACATAAACTATTCCTCTTTTGCCATAAGCAAACTCCCTATTTGGCTTGGCCTTGAGTTGTGGCTTGCTATCTCTAATGTGGACCTATGAGCAGTACCTACGTGGTATATTTTGGTTTTGAAGCCCTGAGAGCTTTTAAGCTATTGAGCGGGGTCTCCCCGTAGTAGTAGTAGTAAGTAGTGAGTAGTAGCAGTAGCAGCAGTAGAAGTAGTAGGGGGGTAATAGTAGTAGGAAAAATAGAAGCTTCTGTAAAATGCCCGAATAAACCATGAAAGGAAGAAGCCTGGGTCTTGTGCCGTCCTTGCAGGCAGGGTCGCGCATGAGAATAGGACATGGAACAGACTTCCTCATCCGCTCACCCAACTCTTGTCTGAAGATATATTATATTTAAGAGAATCAGCCTGGAATATCAGAGGACAGAGCCATTTTTTTTTGTTTTCTTTGTTTGGTTTTTGTTTTTGAGACAGGTTTTTCTCTGTAACACTCCTGGCTGTCCTGGAACTTGCTTTGTAGACCAGGCTGGCCTCTAACTCACAGAAATCTTCCTGCCTCCCAAGTGCTGGGACTAATGGCGTGCACCACCTCTGATATCACCACACTCTGGTTTAACTATTTCACTCTAGCAAGGTTTCTGTCTCTTAGGAAGGTGAACTCCGAAAGGGTCAAAGCAGTGGTCTGTCCTCCATAGCTGCTGCCATGAACTAGAGTCTTTGCTTGATGGAAATCAGTTGAGCTGTCTGAATCAATGCTGGAAAACAGAAGCCATTATGAAGTTGGCGTCAGTCTGTGACAAAGTCAATTCGAGGATGGGAGGGGACTGCCTCATCCACACCCACCCCCACTTTGCAGAGAATGACTCCGACCCAGGAACTAAGTGATTCATCTCCAGAGCCTCAAGTCTCCAGATGTCCTTGAAGACCCTCTCTGACTCCTCCCATGTGTCTGCCTTGGTGACACCACATTCCACAGTAAGCCCCCAGTCCTCTTGGTTTTTCTAAGGCTCTGGAAAATGAACATGTTCTTTTAACTCTGGCTAATCTGCATATGAGTTTCTGCTTTGTGCTAAGAATAGAAAAGAGGTATCAGTCATGCTTTGAACAAAGCTGAGTGTACAGAAAATGAAAAGGAAACGGAAAGCAGGTCCACAGAGAAGATGTCATATCGTGGTTCTAGTTTAGAAGCCACAGGCCCTTCCTTCCCTCCCTCCCTCCCTCTCCATCCATCCATCCATCCATCCATCCATTCATCCCTCATGTGTACAACGAAACCTAAAGCCTGGCAGTTGGTAACCCCTGATCTGAAGATGTGGTGGTAGTGGGAGCCCAGAAAGATTCCAGCTTGTGGTTTTTGATTTGATGTCAGAGAATTCCAGCTTGCCTGCACACCCCCCCCCCAAGGCTGCAAAGTAGAATTTTTTGGCCAACGAATGTATGGTTACCAGGTGTCTTATTTTGAGAACCGAGGAAGTGTTTACACCTGTCTGTACTTGCCCCTCCCCTTTGCTTGGTATAAACCCCCCCCCCCGGGGGGGGGCTGGAAAGATGGCTCAGTGGTTAAGAGAACTGACTGCTCTTCCAGAGGACCGGGGTTCATTTCCCAGCACCCATATGGCAGCTCACAACTGTCTGTAGTTCCAGTTCCCAGTTCCAGGCAAAACATCAAGGCAAATAAATAAATAAATAAAAGGTTTTTTTTTTTTAAAAAAAACAAAAACAAAAACAAAAACAAAACCCTGGGGGAACTAAAATGGAGGCAGCTGAGTATTCATTCAGTGCCCTCCTGACTCTAAGTAGCCTGTCTCAGTCTAATTCTTTCCATCTCTAATTTCTTATCTATACTTCCCCAGAACTGTACAAAATGCCTGAACAGCCACCAACATCGGTACAGCTCAAGGGCATAGGAGTGACTTGATTGAACCTGCTTCCTCACCCCAGCAAAGCCTGAGGACACACAGCAGTAAGGTTCCTAGCACAGCTGCTCCAGGGCCACAGCCTAAGATCTAAAATGGAAGTGAAGCAGCCATGCTGAGGCTGGGCGGGATGGAACAGCTTGGGACTTGCTTGCAGACTACAAGAGGCAAGAAAGTTGAGAACATTCGCAAAGGGGTGTTTTTCAGTGATGGGCTCCTGACCTCAGCTGGAGGGGGTAGAGGTGGAAGTGAGGCTGCGTGTGGGTGGATGAGAGCTGAAGAGTCAGAACCCTACAGTTCTTGTGGACACCTTCGGGTCAGAGGCTGCGATGGGAGGGAACCAGTCAAAGCCTAGGACAGTAGCACTGAACAGGTAAAAACACATAAAGGACAGGATCATCTGAAGACAGCATGATTCAAGATGCCCAGAGCAGCTGGACAGACAGACAGAGGCCCTTGCTGGCACCTGGTGGTTCCAGGAAAGGCCCTAGGGTAGACACCATCCTGGAAGGAGACACCACCTAAGGGCAAATACCTGACATTGCAAACATTCCTTTCCTGGGAAATCTACAATAGAACAGATGGTCTCCAGGTCCAGGTAAACAACCACTGCCAAAGGTTGAAACATCCCGAGAACTCAAAGCAGCCAGCTTGGACCAATCTCAGGACTGTAACTCCAAAGCTCTGAAGCCCTTAGAGCTCCTCCCACAATAAAAACAAAAACAAAACAAAACAAAACCAACCATTGCCTCCTGCTGCTCAGGGTCCAAACTACTCCATTGCTGTGTAGGACAGACGAGTGACCCAAGCTAGCTTGTCAATAAAGAGACCCGTGGCTGTTGCATCAGGCTGGTCTCTTAGTAGTCTTCGGAGCCGGGGAGGGTCAGGTCTGGAATCTCAGCACACGACCACCAGTATGGATAATGACAAGGTCAAGAACTATGACAGGAGTGGTGCAGGAGTGACAGGGATACAGAGCTAAAGAGGAAATGACAGTCGGGTGTATGATAGGGTCAACAAAGAAGCCATGAGCATGTCGCTCGCAATAGCTGCATCAGTTTTTGCAAGATGAAGCGGACCTGATCACTGAAGACAGAACTTCTTGGTGCTGACATGCCCTCACTGACACTAGCCCCTTCTTTCCTCCTTGAACTCACACGCACCTCAAGCAACAGAGGTAGGTACTGGATTCCTGAAGAAGTTATGAAATATAAAGTGGCTTCTGGCTTTGGCCTGGTCTGTGCTATAAGGACATGTGCTGGAAGCCCTGGCCACCCTGTCACCAAGGAAGCTCAAATCACAAGGGGTGTGTGCAGTCAGGGTGACAGCCAGGAGAGGGGACAGCACTGGAGAGGAGGCTGCAGCTGTCTCAGCAGCTGCTCTCATCTTCTGGATGCAGGACCTGGGAAATGGCTGTCTTGAGAGATTATAAACGACGACGGGGTTGGAGTGATTTGTTATGTAGCAATAGCTCCAGGATATTTTTGTCTCTCAGAATTTACTGACAGGTGCCCAGGGGAGGTTGCTCTCTCTTCCTCACCTTTGTATACTAAGAGAGCCGACAAAGGCATGGATCCTTGAAATTACTTTTGGGTGGGGAAAACCCAGCATAGGTACTGGTGAATGCTTGAAGACCTGAGCTGAAACCACAGAACCTACATAAAATGAATGAATCAATGAATCAATCAATGAATGAATCAATGAATCAATCAATGAACCAATCAATCAATCAATTTAAAATGCCTGGCACAATGACATGTAATCCCCGTTCCAGGAAAACACAGACTGGAAGCTCCTGGGGCTCACTGGCTAGCAAGCCGAGCCTAATTGTTAAGTTTCAAATAACAGGATGCCCAAGAAACGATAGCTGAGGTTTTCCCATGCATGTGTGCACATACAAACAGAAGTTTATGAGTTCAACTTTTCTTCAAAGTATCATCTATGTCAGTAGTTAAATCGACCCCAGGAAGCCTAAAGCAACATGGCAGACACAGACTTAACAATATAAACTTTTACAGGATTGTGAAAAAGCCATGATGGTGGGATTCAGGTGAGCCAGCAAAGGTTTTTCAGGTATGTCAGGAGCCTAATCTTAAAAGATGAGTCAGGGGGCTGGAGAGATGGCTCGGCGGTTAAGAGCACTGTCTGCTCTTCCAGAGGACCCGGGTTTGATTCCCAGCACCCACATGGCAGCTAACAACTGTCTGTAGTTCCAGTTCCAGGCAAACACCAAGGCAAATAAATAAATAAATAAATAAAGTTTTTTTTTTTTTTTTTAAAAAAAAGATGAGTCAGGATTGGCTAATGTGATGAGGGGCAGGAGGTGTCCACACAGGAATAGACTTTGCTTCCTATGAACTTATACTTGGGACACAAGCTAGATACATTTATATAACATTACACAAATCCTAAGAGGCTCTGAGCCCTGACAAGAGTAAAAGATGTAAGAAACAGGGTAGATGGTGATCTACTGCTGCAGAATTCTTGATCAAAAATAGTGAAACAGTTATATGCATTTTTCTGAGTATGTGTTGATTTTTTTACAAATAGCATTGTCCTCTACATGTGTGCTGTGGTATGCAAGCACCCCCAACACACCCCCACATTCACTCCCCCCCACACACAAATAATACTAAATAAAAATTTTTAAAAGGAGAAAAAAAGGGGTCTGGAGAGATGGCTCAGAGGTTAAGAGCACTGACTGTTCTCCCAGAGGTCCTGAGTTCAATTCCGAGCAACCACATGGTGGCTCACAACTGTCTATAATGAGATCTGGTACCCTCTTCTGTATAATGTATACATAATAAATAAATCTTTTTTTTTTTTAAAAAAAAAAGGAGGAAAAAAGAGCTGGTCGGTGGTGGAGCACACCTTTAATCCTATCACTTGGGAGGCAGAGGCAGGTGGATCTCTGGGATTTTGAGGCCAGCCTGGTCTATAAAATGAGTTTCAGGACAGCCAGGACTGTTTGACAGAGGAATTCTGTCTCTAAAAACCAAACCAAACCAAAACAAAACAAAACAAAAAAAACCCATGTCTTCTGAAAATTGTTTTTTGGGTTGGGGATGTAGTTCAGTGCTGTCCTAGTATACATGAAAACCCTGGGTTTTATCACCAGTCCTGCACAAACTGGATGCTGCCTGCCTATAATCTCAGCACTCGGGCAACAGAAGAGCCAGAAATTAAATATTACTCTTTGACTACAGAGTTTCAGGCCAGTCTAGAATACATGAGATTCTCTTTCTTTCTTGTTCTCTATGTGTGTTCCCAGGGAATAAACCTGGGGTCTTAGGCAAACACTCTACAACTAACCTATATACCAAGACTTCCTTTTGCTTTTCATTTTAAGGTAGGGTTTCACAATGCTGCCCAAGGAGACCTTGGCTTTGAAATTCTCCTCCATCATCCTTTCAAGCAGCTGGGATTTCAGGTCTCTGCCATCAGCCATCATTAAAAAAAGAAAGGTTCTGGGATGGTGAGATGGCTTAGTAGTTAAGAGCATTGACTGCTCTTCCAGAGGTTTTGAGTTCAATTCCCAGCAACCACATGGTGGCTCACAACCATCTCTAACAACATCTGGCACTCTCTTCTGATCTGCAGCAGTAGATCACCATCTACCCTGTTTCTTAGTACATTTGGTTAGTACATTCATTGGAATGGGAAGATATTTTACATAGTTTTACAAAGCAAGATACAAGGAAAACAGAACCTTTCTTTTTCTTTTTTCCAAGGATTTATTTTGTTTAGTGTTCTGTCTGCATGTATTAACCGACCTTGGATATGTTCTGGTGTCTTTGTAAGATTTAATTTCTCCATTTATAAGACAGAGTCAATGCTGGCATCTGCTTGGCACACAATTGGCTTGTTTTGATTGTTACACGCATGCACATGCAATATTCAGTGAAAGGAAAGTGTTGGAGCACGGCCAGTTTCATTTGAGAACAGGATATTTCTGTTTTGTTTTTCACTTTCCACTGTTAATTATTTAAAGATTTAGAACAATGGGCTTAAAACTGTGTGTGGAGTCATGAGTTCCCTGGAGAATCCTAAGAGCTATTGTCTCTCTCTATTTTACTTCTCCAGTAAAAGTGCATATCCACATACAGAAGGTTCCCAGAACTTCTCAAGTACAGCCATGACCATATTGCTAAGTATCACAGAGCATGCTGCCTTCTCCTGACTGCATGCCAAAATTCACAGGTGGATTTACAGTTACATCACCAGGCATTTGGTCAGTGAACCAGCCAGCCAGGAGTACACTGGCTGATTTCCACTTACAGCAATTTTTTTAAAAGAATTTTTTTATTTGTTTTTTTAAATAAGACACCTTGCACAAATATGTGTGTGTCTGGTTCCAGTGGAGGTAAAAGAGGGGTCGGGTCCCCTGGGACTGGAGTTATAGAGAGCTATGAACCATCATGTGAGTAATAGAAACCAAACCTGGGTCCTCTACAAGAGCAACAAGTGCCCTTAACCAATGAGCCATCTCACCACATTGATTTTTTTTTAAAATTGGTATTTTGAGACAGGGTTTCTCTGTTTCCTGGAACTTTCTCTATAGACCAGGCTGGCCTCAAACTCACAGAGATCCACCTGCCTGCTGGGGTTAAAGGCATGCACCACCACTGCCTTGTGAAAATATATACTTATAATTCCTAAACTCAGGAATCTGAGGCAGGAGGTTGATAAATTTGAGTTGAAGATAGCCTGTGCTATAAATTGAGCTGTTACCTCAAAGCAATTTCAAAGTGGACTGGGCAGTGGTGGTACATCTTTGGTCCAAGCACTTGAGAGACAGAGATAGGTCTAGCTCTGAGTTGGAGGCCAGATTGGTCTACAGATCCAGTTTCAGGTCAGCCCAGGCTGCACAGAGAAACCCTGTCTCAAAAAGCCAAAAAGAAAAAAAAGTATGTATTATCACATCTCAGGTCTACAGGTTTATTTTTTTAAAATCTTGCTTCTTATATTAAATTTTATTTTTATGTGCACAGATATTTTTGTCTGCTTGTTTGTCTGTGTATCATATGAATGCCTCTCCAGTTATTAAAGGCATGCACCTTTAACAAAATGACCACCAGGCAGAGGCCATCCTGGTTTAAGTAGCAGGTCAAAGGCCAGCTGGAGCTATACAGTGAGACGCTCTCAAAAACCAAATATAAATAAATCTTTTTTAAAAGAAGAAGAAAGGGCATGGTGATGCATGCATTTAATCCCAGCACTCAAAAGGCAGAGGCAGATCTCTTTGAGTTCAAGGCCAGCTGGGTCTACAGAGTGAGTCCTAGGGCAGCCAATGCTACATAGAGAGAGCCCTGACTCCAAAAGAAAAGAGAGAAGAAAAAAAAGGGGGGGGGAGAAAGACCTTTCCTATGTGCTGACCCAGGGTGGACAATGAGCAGCATTCTATCCCAGAGGCACCCCACTGCTGTCCAGCTCTGGGATCCAGATATGGGACAAATGAATAGATGATAATTTCCAATTATGACACCCTAAGATTTTTGTTATACGCGTGAGACAAAAGTAGTATAGTTAGTTGTTAATTTGGGACTACCCTGTGATATTTGATTATTTTATTTCTTTTAAAACTTTTTATTTTGAGACCATTTTATACAGCACAGGCTGGCCTTGAACTTATTATATAACTAAGATAACTTTGAACTTCGGATCCCCCTGTGTCTACTACTCTAGTACTGAGATTGCAGGTGTGGCCACCACAGTGGTTTATACTGAGGATAGACCCCAGGCCTCATACATGCTAGACAGGCACTCTCTACCAACTAAGCCTCATCCCTAGTCATTATGCTTTGTTTGGTTTTTATGTTAGTTTTTGAGACAGGGTTTCCTTGTGTAGCCCTGGCTGTTCTGGAATTCACTCTGTAGACCAGGCCTGGCCTCGAACTCACAGAGATCCACCTGCCTCTCAGCCATTTGTTTTGAATAGACTCTTCAGCTTATCTTATCCAAGGAGACCACAGGCTGAATGCAACTTGCTGAAGCGTGATGGGAAAACTACAAGTTTGATGACGGTGAGTCCAGATCTCAAGAATGGAGGGAGAGGGGGATGCAGGAATAAGGGTCCCTGGAGACCACAGGGAGCTGGGGGGGGGCGGGTAACAAAAGGGAGAAACAGTGCCACAATGAGAAAAGCAACACAGGCTTCCGCAGGCTAGTTGGAGCTTTGTAGAGGCCCTGGAAGACAGCTGCCTGAATCGAGACCCAACGACCACCAACAACCAGTACATGCCTCACCATGGACCCAACAGCTCAACCGGAGAACACCGAGGCAGAATCTGCATTTTAATAAAGCTCCCCAGTGGCTGGTATGCACATTTACGCTGAAAAGCACAGACCACAGGGCTCAGATGCGCTACTGCACAGTCTTTGAAAAAAAGAGGAAGAATGCTGGAGCAACAGGAAGTACTCCGGGCTGGAGTCTGGTCTCCATGGGGACGGCTCAGCTGTGCTTGCAGCCCAGCTGCTCCAATTACGCCTATCTCTTTAGCTAGTCTGGCTGGGAACAGTCAGAGAGCTATGCACGAGGAGGCCTGCCGTGGGCACAGGGCTACTTGTCTGTTACCTAATTAAGCTATCTTGGTAAATCATCTCCAGAATGGCAGTTATTATTTTAGGAAACAACATAAGGAGAGTGATAATGAAAAGTACTACCCAGGGTGGGAATTTTTACTTCATTCCAGCAGCTGGCAAGTAAAACACCTTGGAATTTTCCTGTAAAGGCAGCATTTTGATACATTTTCACAGACCACGCAACCTCAAAGCTCGCCTCCACTTTCCTAGGCTGTCTAGTCGTGTTTGTGGCTTCATTTTGCCGCTGTGTGGGTGGGTGGGGCCCTCCCCCCACCCCTTTCTATTCCACTGAGCACTTTCTGAATTTTAACTGTGACTTGCAGTGGGGGGAGGGGCTACAGCTTGCAGATATAACGTGACATCCACAGCAGGAAAAGCTAAGCTGAACTGAAGGTCACTTTCAGGTGAGAAGGCAATTTTTCATGGTTAACCCCACACAAGGTATTCACATAACAGTGTTTTTCCATGTTAGATCCCGATGGACACTGCTTACGGGGATTTGCTTAAGTAAAATGTTCACTCTGCCCAGCTGTAGCCTCCATTCCTCTGGGCTCTGCCGCGGGCATGAGGTCCCTGATGGGTCTGATCTTCTCCAGAGACTGCTAGGTCCCTGATGTCACCATATTTTCTTACTGTGCATTCTCCCATCCTTCCAATTCTTCAACACTTATGAAAGACCCTTTGTCTGTGGCCTAAGCTAAGGCTTAGTGGTTTTCATTGACCTGTCTTTCACTCTGACCTTCTGCCCTTTCCTCAGACAAAAACCTGCGGGCCAATCCACCTTCCTTGTTCTGACTTCTTTCTAAAGAACCAGGAGAAAATGCACAGAAGCCCTGAATTCAGGGTCTCAGTCCTCAACAGTTGGACCCCCAAGTTCTCTCATAGTCATCTATTTTACTTGTCAGTTTCTCTCTTGATTAAATCCTAACTTCTCTGGTACCCATACCAATTGGAGATGCTCTCCTCTTTCCTGCCTCTTCCATTTCTCACGAAGGCTGTTGAAGACAGACAGACCCCCCTAGGCTTGCAGCAAAGCAAACCAGAATTTGGGGGATGAGGATCCATCCTCTCTCAGGTCACCTTGATTGAGAAGCACTCACAGGCCCACACCCTCGGGCTCCCTTCACTTCCTGTCATTCCTCTGTGTTCACAAACCCTTCTGCCCTGATTATGCTGTTTAATGGGTTAGCAGCAACACCCTTTATCCTCTGCTCTCTACCTGGTCATCTTCCTGGCACCCTCTGCAAGGATCTTTCTGCATTAGTGGTGATTTCCTTGGGCCCCCTTGGGTTTTGGATCTCTGCTCTCCTCAGTCTGTTTCCTCCTGGGGACCCACAAACTCTGCTCTACAAAGTGCATCTGCATATCCATACCTCCAAACCTAACATCATACTCATCTGCCCAACTGCCTGATACTCGCTCTGCCCGGATGCCCTGCAGATTCCCAGGCTAAATCCACCACACTCGCTCCTCTCTAAGCCCGCCCACTTGAACTCCCTTCCTCCAGCACCACTCAATCACTATTTCAGATCTTCACTTCTATTGCCTAGGACCCACTCGAGAAACAGTCTTGGGTGTTGTTCCTCAGGGGCCATCCCGTGTCATTTTTGGGGGGACAGGGTCTCTCTGGCCTGCAGATTTGGCTAGGCCGGCTCTCCAGAGAGCTCCAGCGGTCCTACTGTCGCTACCTCTTCAGTGCTGGGATTATAAGCATGCTCTGAGACACCCAGCCTTTTTTTATACGGGTCCTGGAGATGGAACAAGTCTGCAAGTTGTCTTCCTCAACCCCAGGCTCCCGATTTCATCCCCTAAATATCTCCATCACTGCTCAGGCCACAGTAGATTCTTCCACTCCCTGGGAGTTTCCCCACGGCTTCTCCAGTGATCCATTGTCTCTCTAGGTATGTGCGGAAGTCAGTGGGCACCGTATGGATGTAAGTTGAACTCAACATTGCTCTGGGAACTCACTGAGACAGCCTCTGATGCATTATTCAGAGCCCCATTATTCTCAGCCTCTTTGAGATAAAAGGACCCTAATATGCTCTATGCACCTTTGTTGGACCTGGGGGAGGGGGAGACATGATTGATAAATCAGATCTCTGATCTTTTAAATCAGATCAGAACTCTGGCAAATAACTTTCACATGACAAATTCACTCGATTTGAGCCCGTAAGTATCACAGGAATTCCGTGGAGCCTGGCCAAGTGCTCACTTCCAAGCTAACTTCTTGCCAAATTTCCAGCAGGCTGGCTCATGTTTGCCAATCTTGTAGCAGTGGGTGATGTGTTTCCTAGCAGGGAACATAAGTAGCTCAGGGATTTGTTCTGGAGGCTCACAAAGCTGTTTTGGGATCATTTGGTGGAGAGAGCCTCGAAATGTGTCCCCTGGGAAGCATCAATGTCATCGGGAGAGTCCCTGGGGACCTGCAGTGACCTCCCTGCAAGCTGTTTAGGCAGGACCTGTCCTAGAGCGAGCGGCTCTAATGCCACCACCTGAACATTCTGTGTCAATCCCCCCTTCCTTCCCTTCCTTTATAGTGTGTGTGAGAGAGAGAGGGAGAGAGAGACAGACTGAGAGACAGAGAACCGCAGAGAGACACAGAGAGAGACTGGGACACACGGGGACATATACACATACACACACACACACAGCATGTGTATGTGCGTGGAAACTTTCGTGCCACAGTGAGCACACAGAATTCAGAGGATGGCTGTCAGCTCCGTCCTTTATGTCTCCTTCTAGCTTCCTTCAGGAAGTGCAGCTGTGATGAACTGGGCAAAAGGAAACAGAACAACCAGCCCAGCCTAAAATTCCTCAACAGGAAAACACTATCTCTCTTCTCAGAGACTTTATGTATACAATTATCCAGTAAGGCAGTCATGTGGGGCGGGGAGTTAAGAAAATCCCTATGCAGACCCAGATGGCTTGGCCTGCTCAAACAGGATCTGCCACAGGCTTTCAGGAGCTCCTGGATCCCCTTCAGTTCTATCATTAGATTTCTGGACACAAGACCACCAGTCAAGAACATCTTGGCTAACATTCCATGTGGTCTTTGGGTCAGAGTTTTAGAACAGGATGTCAGATTTCCCATATTTGGTTGATAAGGATGAGTGTTCTCTTGGCTGACGTGAGGGCATGGCTGGCAGGGACAGAACCTGGTTTTCTGAATCCCAGTTTACACACCACACTGTATTATTACACCCCAAGGAGCGGGGTGTAGTGGTAAATGCCTTTAATCCCAGAACTTGGGTGGCAGAGGCAGGTGGGTCTCTTAAGTTCATGGTCAGCCTGGTCTACATAGTGAGTACTAAGAAAGCCTGGGCTACATACAAACAAACAAACAAACAAACAAACAAACACTAGCTGCAAGAGAGGCCAATGTGGAGAGTCTTGGGGGGGGGCGGGAAAGCAGCTATTTCTAGGACATACAAATCATTTCTTAGTTGGTTTCATTTTTGTATTTAGCATTTATTCTTTTAGTTTTTTTTTTTTTAAATGCTGTGCACAGTGGCACACACCTTTGATCCCAGCACTTGGGAGGCAGAAGCAAGATCTCTCTAAGTTTGAAGCCAGCTGAATCTATAAAAGCTGCATAGTGAGCCCCTGCCTTAAATGTTCATATTGATTTCATTGTATTGATTTTAATATTTTATTTATCTTGTGTGTGCCTTTGTGTATGCACAGTGCACATGTGCCACAGCCTACATGTGGAAGTCAGAGGTCAACTGAGGGAATTGGCTTTCTCCTTTTACCACCTGAAACCCAGGGGCTGGACTAAGGTCCTCAGGCTTGGTGGCAGATGCCTTTTACCCATGGCACCATCTCACTAGCCCTAGCTTAGTTTTTCTAGCTTTAAACCAAAGATATCAATCCTGGCTTTGGTTTTACAATTATCCTGATAGATGGAACATCTTCAGCTGTGGACAGAGAGAGGGGTCTGAGCCAGTAAGAAACTCTTCACGTGGCCGACATTACTGAAACCATGCACAGCAGACAAAGCAGCTTTGGAGAAGGTTGAGAAGGACAGACAAAAAGAAAGCATGAGTCTTAAAGGGTGAGACAGGGTTTATGAGGCAAAGTGGTTATTTACAGCTCCCATAGGATGGGGGTGGGGGATGTTCAGAGACTGTCAAGGTGTGAGCAAGGCATGGCAAGACCATCCCTGGGAAGCAGCTAGGGTCTGGCTGGGTAGCAATGTAAAAAAAGGAGTGTGTGTGGGGGTTGTTTTGAGATGAAGTGTCATGTAGCCCAGGCTAACCTCAAACTTCCTATGTAGTCAAGTGTGACCTATAATTTATAATTACCCTGCCTTCATCTCCTGAGTGCTGGGATTAAAAATGTGGGCCACCACACCCAGGCCTACATCTCCTGAGCACCCTGCCTACATCATCACACCCAGTTTATACAAACTCAGAGCTTCCACATATGCTAGCCAAGTAATCTACTAACTGAGATACATGCCCAGCTCCTACAAAGATCTTTCAAAAGAGTAATTATTGAAGTAAGATTTGCATTTTAGGTGCATTTAGAAACCAGATGGAGAATAAATCTGTAAGGTTTCATTTTCAGTTAGAATTATCATCTAGATTCACTTGTCTATTCATTTATTGATCAAAATTTATGTGCTCATAATGTAAGTCAGGAACTGATTAGGCAAAAAAAGAAAAAGAAAAGTCACCTAAACCAGGAGAGTCCTGACAAAGATGGATGTATAACCAATGTGAAAGAGTAAAGGTCCAGCCTTGAGGAAATACACCAGGAGCTACAAATCAGCAGGAGCCAATGACTCGGAATACGGCTAGACAAGAAAGCAGGAAAACATCTCTGTGGATGATTGCAATAAATACCCCAGGCATGCTGGAGAGATGGCTCAGCGATTAAGAGCACCGTCTGCTCTTCCAGAGGACCTGGGTTCGATTCCCAGCACCCACATGGCAGCTAACAACTGTCTGTAGTTCCAGTTCCAGGCAAATACCAAGGCAAATAAATAAATAAATAATAAATAAAGTTTGGGGCTGGAGAGATGGCTCAGAGGTTAAGAGCACTGACTGTTCTTCCAGAGGTCCTGAGTTCAATTCCCAGCAACCACAGGGTGGCTCACAACCATCTATAATGACAACTGGTATTCTCTTCTGTATACTGTATACATAATAAATAAATTAAAAAAAATACCCCAGGCATTATTTTAGGATTATATGAAGACTTGAGGAATGTTCGGTGAGAACCTCCAGAAAGATTCAATCCCCCATACCAGCACTCAAAGGTCAGTCTTTACCTGCGGCATCGTGGAAACTAGAGGCAACCTTGGAAATTACTTCTTTGAAGGAAAAACACGCCTGCTCTAGAGAAGTAATTAGATCATTGATGGGACTGTAAGTTGAACAAAAAGAGGGTGAAATAAAATAGAAACATCTGACTGGACCTCACTGGACAGCCTTGTGGTAAGTCTTTTCCTACCAGAACTTCCATTTGATCAAAATGGAGCTGCTTGCATGTGATTTTACATAGAGATTTAAAAATATATGCATATATGCATTAACACACACACATACACACACACACACACACACACACACACACACACACACACACACACGAACACATTGTAGCAAGAACAGCAGATGAATGAATGAAGGGTGGGGGAACAGAGTAAAACTTTTTAAAAATAAGAGGTGTATTTTCTTAAGGAAGGGGATTTTAAACACTTAAAAAAAAAAAAAACTAATGTTACTGTAAGAAGTAGATGAGCTGGCTAAAGCATTCTGCTTTTTAAATTTCTTATATACTACTACAGATAGAGCACAGCAAAAAACAAACACAGCTGTATATGGTGATGTCTTTGCTGAACAGCTTGCCTCCTATCCCCTCCATTCTGTGCAAGGCTGGAACGTAGGATTCACAAGTCTGGGAGTGAATTCATCGACAGGTTAGACTCTCTTGTGCTATCAGTTAATTGGCTTGCTACCTGAGTAGGGTTCCAGTTTTCTCTTGCTGCTGGGGGACAGGACACTAGAATCAGACCCTAAAGCCAACCACCTAACAAAATTCAGATACTGGAGTCAGGGAGATGGCTCAGTAGTTAAAGGACTTGCTGTGCAAGCGTGCAAACCCAAGTTTGAACGCTCAGACCCATGTAAATGCTGGGCAGAGGAAGTGGCTTCCCTGTAAGCCCAGCCTTGGAAGGAGGAGATAGAAGAGCCTCTGAGAAAGCTGGCTAGAGAGACTGGCCTAATCTGTGAGCTCTGGGTTTGATTGAGTGGCCTCAAAGAATAAGGTAGAAGAGAGGTTGAGGGAGATTCCAGGCATCAACTTAAGGTTTCCTCATGCATCTGTGTGAGCATGCATATACACACATGATCACAAACACTAATACGTACATACACATCACATACACATAAACATGAAAAAAATAAATCTGACAAAGTTTTCTCTCTTCTTGGCATTGATATGTTATCCATCCTTTCTTGTAAATGGCCTGCAGGAGTTTCATTTCAGGGCTGACTACAATACACAAAGTAAACACACTCAAGAGGACCCAAGGTGCCCCATGAAAGCAAGCTCCCGACATCATGGTTCTGATAGTTAATGTTTCCTGGGCAGCAAGGGTTTATAAAAAGCCACATAAAGGGGCTGGAGAGATGGCTCAGTGGTTAAGAGCACCGTCTGCTCTTCTAGAGGACCCGGGTTCGATTCCCAGCACCCACATGGCAGCTAACAACTGTCTGTAGTTCCAGTTCCAGGCAAACACCAAGGCAAATAAATAAATAAATAAATAAAAGGTTTTTTTTTAAAAAAAAAAAAAGCCACATAAAGATGACAAATACGCAAAAAGTTTAGATTATAGTTATTATTGTGTTTTCTTTTTTTAAATATTTATTTATTTATGATGTATACAGTATACAGAAGAGTGTGCCAGATGTTATTATAGATGATTGTGAGCCATGTGAACAGTCAGTGCTCTTAACCTCTGAGCTATTTCTCCAGCCCTGTGTTTTCTTTTAATTTTTTAACTTTTAATAAGCTAACTACAAAAAACCCAATTGATTACAAAAGCTACTAAACGAACATATATATTTTAAAGATATCTTGACTTTAAAGTTAGTGTCTAAAAATATGTTACTTTAAAAAAGAGTTTCTACTTTTGTTTCCATAAAATATAAAACCTGTGGATTGTTTCCAGACAAATATAGTTTCATCTGCCAAAGCCACCTAAAAATTCTCTAATAAAGAGATCAGGGATCTGAATCCCACTACATGGTTGGTTTGTTTTAAGTAACTAAAAGCAACTTTTCTGGAGAAGCAAAGTGAACTGCCAACATGCAAGCAATGGCAGCTGAATGCTCAGATGCAAACCCGAGCTGGGGGCTAAAACGGAGCTCTCATCCTCCAGAGGCCTTTGGCAAGGGCAGCCTGCCAAGGTACGGGAGAGGTCTCCGTGAGCTCAGAAGTGCCAAACATGTCATCCCAAGGAGTAGCTTTGGCAGCTAGGCAAGGGATTTTATACAAAATAGTCATCTTATTTAATGTATGTTCTTTTCCTTCTTTTTTCTTATTTTCTTTTGACTCTGGGGCTGTTTGCCTAGGCTGATCTTGAACTCTTGGGTTCAAGTGATGCTCCTGCCTCAGCCTCCCAAGAGGACGGAATTCAGGGTGCACCACTCCACCTGGCTTTTTGTTTGTTTTCAGGTAGAAGGGCTAAGCAGTGAACACAGAAGAGATATTTCTTGTTCCTGTTATAAGCCTCCATGGCTGGAGAAAGCAAGGGTGGCTTGCCCATTTGGTTGGACCCAATGAAGGTTGTGCAGACCCCATAGGCCCTGTCTTCTATTCCTTATTGGTCCAAAAGCTGAGGACAGTTTTCGTGTCTGATATAATTGTCAGAGGGAATAAAATAGGGGCCTAAGGGGCCTGGGGTAAAGATCTGCAGGAGATCATGAAGTGTAGCAGGGAGTCATTTCATCCTGTTGCATTTCTTCAGTTCTCTGTACACCATCTATCTATCCATCATCAGTCAGCGAGAAAGCAGGGAGTCATTTCATCCTATTGCATTTCTTCAGTTCTCTGTACACCATCTATCTATCCATCATCAGTCACCGAGAAAGCAGGGAGTCATTTCATCCTATTGCATTTCTTCAGTTCTCTGTACACCATCTATCTATCCATCATCAGTCACCGAGAAAGCAGGGAGTCATTTCATCCTATTGCATTTCTTCAGTTCTCTGTACACCATCTATCTATCCATCATCAGTCAGCGAGAAAGCAGGGAGTCATTTCATCCTATTGCATTTCTTCAGTTCTCTGTACACCATCTATCTATCCATCATCAGTCAGCGAGAAAGCAGGGAGTCATTTCATCCTGTTGCATTTCTTCAGTTCTCTGTACACCATCTATCTATCCATCATCAGTCACCGAGAAAGCAGGGAGTTATTTCATCCTATTGCATTTCTTCAGTTCTCTGTACACCATCTATCTATCCATCATCAGTCAGCGAGAAAGCAGGGAACATATAAATGGAGGGCAGGACTTGGCTCCTCCCCGAACACACAGGGGAAGGTCATAGCCCAGCCACAGTGCTACAGTTACAGTAAAATAAAAAGTGCTACCGTCTCAGATATAAGTCTTCCCATCACCTGAAAAATCGTTTACTATGTCTAATTAGAGTGAAAATCACCCCCAAAGTTTAGATCTGCATCACCACCAGCATCTCCCCTCAAAACAGCTTAGATTACAGGTCAAAAATAAGGAGTTAAAACATAAATGGAAGTATAAACTGCTAGCCACAGACAGGGAAGGACTGTGGTGGAGACTGTCTGGGAAATGCTGCATGTTAGACAGAGACTGCTGAGAATCAACCTAGGTTGAGTAATTGAAATTCGAGCTGCAGAGATGGCTCCAGGTTGCTTGCCTTTCTAGAAGACCCACAGTCGGTTCCCATCACCAACACCAGGCAGCTCACAACCACCTGTGACTCTAGTTCCAGGGGATCTAACCCCCCCTTCTGGCCTCTGAGAGCACACACACACACGCACACATTTAAAACTCTTTTTTAAAAAAATTATGGTAAGATTAAACACCTAGAACAAACCTGGAAAATTTAAGGAATACATATGACCAGATAAAACCTTCATGGTTAAAATATTGTCTTATTATCTCCCCAAACTGTAGTGGACAGCAAGTGTATCACCATGACCTAGAGATGTGGCCTCTTGGGCAGCATAGGCCTGGGATTCATCTATGACCATGGAGGCTGCAGCACTGAGGCATGGCTAGAGACAGCTTAAGATAGGAATGCATCTTTGCCCGCCCATGCTTTGCTTCTTTTTCACCTTTGGAAGGAAGACTCGTTCTGTTGAGTGGATTGTCTCATCCTTCCTGCCTAATATTTCTATTTGTAAGTTACTATTAACCCCTTTAATAAATATTAACCTATTAATCAATTGCCAGTGATTAAATACCTACTACAACTGGTGCCCAATGTGGGGCATACTCCCTAGGGCACATGGCTGGCTGGGGCACTTCCTAGTCCCCCTCCATAGCCACCAAGATGCAGCTGTGTTCCTCCTTGGCCAGCTGCCTGCCTGGATGATGGAATGATGGGTGTGCCCTCTTGGCTGGTTTTAGAATTAAGTCATCTTCTATGGAGCTTTGTTTACTGTTAAGAGCCATGGAGACTGGAGAGATGGCTTAGCAGTTAAGAGCACTTAGCATTCTTGCAGAGGACCCAGGTTCAGTTCCCAGCATACACATAGTGGCTCACAATCCAATGCCTTCTTCTGACCTCCTCAGGCACCAGGCACACACATGATGCTCAAACATAGATACAGGCAAAACTGGCACACATAAACAAATATATAAAAGTCAGAGGAAAAATTGGGCTCCTACAGATCTGTTCTTGATAGAAACTGGGCCAGGCATATGGCTTCTTCCACCACTAAGATACAAAGAGCAGCGGTTAGTACCCACTTTTGGAGAAGCTTCCAAAAGAATCATACGGCTTATGCTTGAATGTTTTGGTGAACAGTGGCAGCATGTGGACTGGTGAACAAATGGTGGATAGGAGAGAACCGTGAATCTTTTATGAGCTCTGCTGGCATCCTAATGGATTTGTAGAGTGCTGCAACAGTGGTTGCATGCTTGCATCTTCCCACAGCCACAGAAAGGAAGGGCTATTAGTGGCTTTCCAGACCACTTACGGATGTCCTGTGATCAGTTTACAGTAACTGTCTCATTGATACACAGAAAACTGAGATTCCCTGGGATAATCTGCTATCAATTTCTTTAAAAAGTCCTTACATCTATAAATACCACAGTTGTGAATTCAACCCACTGAAAAGCTAAACTATTTAGGAAAAAAATATTAGATCTTTACTGGACATGAACAGACTTCTCTTTTAATTCTTAAACAGCTGTTCACATGACATCTGGAATGCTAGGTATATGCCATGTAATCTAGAGATGATGTCAACAACTAGAAAGGGAGGACTGGACATGGTAATAAATGCCTGGTCCCAGCACCCATGAATCTGATGCAGGAAGACTGTGAATTCAAGGCCATTGTGGGCTACATAGTGAGTTCCAGCCCAGCAAGGACTACCATGTGATACTCTATTTCAAACCAAATAAATAAAAACAAGATATAAGGGAGATTTTAGATAGGGTACTTGCAAACACCATACAATTTTATATAAGGTTAAGCAGATGAGGATTTTGGTATCCATAGAGGGTCCTGGAAGGGAGCAACTGCTTAACATATACGTTCCCAATTTATTTTTTAAAAAATATTTATTTTTATTTTTATGTGAATTGATGTTTCACCTGCATGTATAACTGTGTAAGGGTGTCAGATCTTGAAATTACAGACAGTTGTTAGCTGCCATGTGGATGCTGGGAATCGAACTCAGGTCCTCCTGAAGAACAGTCAGTGCTCTTAACCGCTGAGCCATCTCTCCAGCCCCCCCATTCATTTTTTTAAAAGCGATTTGTTTTATTATTCACTTGTGTGCATGTGTGCTCATGCGCATGCATGCATGCAGGTGTGCAGCTACCCTTAAGGAGGCCAGAAGATGGTATCAGGTTCCTTGAGCTATAGTTCCAGGAAGCTGTGTGCTGCCGGATGTGGCAGTGAGAATCAAGCTCAGACAAGAACACTGGTTGCAAACCTGTGCTTTACATATCTTCTAACTTGGAAAAATAAAAATCTGGGTACTTTATACAGGTATTCTAATTTTCTTAAAAGTATTTTTATCTTACTGTTAGTTATGTGCATGTGTTGGGAGAATAAGTGCACATGAGTGTGGGTGCCGGGGGAGGCAGAGGCTTTGGATTCTCTGGAGCTGGTGTTTTAGCAGTTCGGAGCCACCCAATCAATGTAGATGCTGGGAACTGAACTGGAGTCCTCTGGGATAACGGTATGCACTCTTAACTGCCGAAACATCTCTCCAGCCCACTGCACCACCTCGGCCCCTTTTTGAGACACTGTCTTGAAGAAGACCAAACGTATCTTAAACTGCCTGTTTGTAAAAGAGGACCTGGGAATCTGTGGGGTTAAAGGTTAAAGAATTACTCAACACGGAAGGCCTTTGTCCTGGGTAAGAACCAAGTGAGAGATGGGTGTGGTGGTGTGCATGCCTTCAGTCCCTGATCCTAGGGGAGGGTGGAGCAGAGGCAGCTTTCTACACAGTCCCAGGCCAGCCCTGGTAATACAATGAAACAATCAGAACAAAGTGAAGACTAGGCCAGGTCTGCAACCACAGTTTGAGACTCTCAGTTCTTACTCATCAAGTTTTCAATATTAGTACAAGGTATAGAACCTCACCCTAATTGCATTTGGGGAATTGCATTTCACTGCACTCCGAGTTAGGCTCCACTGGGCTCTGACTCCGCACAATCATGACACTTCAAATGCCAGATAGGCACTCTCGTGATTCTCATTAGATTAAAACCCAACAGGATGGTGTAAGGTGATTCATAAATGCACACAGATAAACATATCTATTTCATGTGTAGCATTTATATGCTTACCTTTTCCCTTATCAGTCATGAACAGAAGCCGTTACTATAATGTTGTAATGCAATAATTCTGCATCAAGGACAAGATGGGCCGGCTTATTCCTGCTCATCCATTGAGTCACATAAATATCAGGAAACAACACATGTTAGTGAAACAGACAGAAAAGCCTTTAAACTTTTTTTTTTTTAAACTTTATTTATTTATTTGCCTTGGTGTTTTGCCTGGAACTGGAACTACAGACAGTTGTTAGCTGCCATGTGGGTGCTGGGAATCGAACCCGGGTCCTCTGGAAGAGCAGACGGTGCTCTTAACCGCTGAGCCATCTCTCCAGCCCCGCCTTTAAACTTTTAAACAGCTCAACAACCAGGAAAATATTCAAAGCTGAGATGCCAAAATTTCTAGTCCATTTATTTTGACTTCTCATTATTATTCCATTAAAAAAAAAAAAAAAAGCTTGAGAGAAAAATAAGGCGAGTAAGTTGTAACTCTTGGCAGATTTTAAGAAGAGGGAGATGGAGAAGGACTAGAGAAAGCCATGTCCTTCTCGCTGGAGGCTGGCACACAGCTGGGTGGCAGAAGGAATAGGGGTGAGAGAAAAAGAAAAAGGAAGGAAGAAAAATGAAATTATATTTTTCTGAGCTCAGAAAAGGAAATGGGTAGACTCCATCCACAAGGCTACATGGTGGATGTTTTGAGAGCATCTTCCTTAGGTTAGCTTTTGGGTTGTTTGTGTCTTTTTTTGTTTGCTTATTTGTTTTTGAGTGAGAGAAGGAGTCTTATTATATAGTCCTGGCTGGCCTGTAATGCACAGAGATATACCTGCCTCTGCCTTCTGAGTGTTGAGTTCAAATGTGCGTGTACCACCTCCAATTAATTTTTTTTTTAAACTTTATTTATTTATTTGCCTTGGTGTTTGCCTGGAACTGGAACTACAGACAGTTGTTAGCTGCCATGTGGGTGCTGGGAATCGAACCCGGGTCCTCTGGAAGAGCAGAGGGTGCTCTTAACCGCTGAGCCATCTCTCCAGCCCCTCCAATTAATTTTCCAGCTGCTTTATTTATGAAAGTTTCTAATTTCTGTTGTTAATGCTGTTCAATATGTAGACCCAGATTCTTAACCTTTTTATCTTTGTAAAAAAGTTTAACTTTTTTATTGTTTAGGTGTGTGTGTATGACATGTGTACAGATGAGCCTGTATGTAAAGATCACAGGAAAACTTTGTGTAATCGGATCTTTTTTAGTTTATGTGGGTTCCAGAGATCACACTCAGTAAATACCTTTACCCAGTAAGCTATCTCACTGGCCTCTCTCCTCCCTGTAAGGGTTTGAATGAGAATGGCCCCCATAGACTCATATCTCTCAAGGCTTGGTCCCCAGTCCATGGAACTGCTTAGGAAGGATTAGGAGGCGTGGCCTTGTTGGAGAAGTATGCCATAGGGAGGTAGGCTTTGAGGTTCCAATCTCTCTCTCTCTCTCTCCCTCTCCCTGCTCTGGGTGGACCAGATGTTGCAAGCTCTCACTACTGCTTCAGCACAATACCTACCTACTGCCACACTCCCATCACCCCATCATGATGGTCACAGACTAACTCTCTGAAACTCTAAGCAAGCTCCCAGTTAAATGCTTTCTTTTTATTTTTATTTTTATTTTTTTTTAAAACTTTATTTATTTATTTATTTATTTATTTATTTGCCTTGCTGTTTGCCTGGAACTGGAACTACAGACAGCTGTTAGCTGCCATGTGGGTGCTGGGAATCGAACCCGGGTCCTCTGGAAGAGCAGACGGTGCTCTTAACCGCTGAGCCATCTCTCCAGCCCCAATGCTTTCTTTTTATAAATTGCCTTGGCTGGGGCTGGAGAGATGGCTCAGCGGTTAAGAGCACCCTCTGCTCTTCCAGAGGACCCGGGTTCGATTCCCAGCACCCACATGGCAGCTAACAACTGTCTGTAGTTCCAGACCAAGGCAAATAAATAAATAAATAAAGTTTAAAAAAAAAAAAGATTAGTTTATAAATTGCCTTGGCCATAGTGTCTCCTCATAGCAATAGAATGATAACTAAGACTGTCACCATAGTCTTATATGTAAAAACTTTAAATTTGCAATGGTAAACACAAATTTACTATGCTAAAGAGACCAAACACTAAAATGAAACCCTTTCCTAGTATAAGACACGTGTCCAGGAAAAGCAAAATTGTTTCTCATATAATGTTTTTCATGAATTTTTGAAATAATTTCAGATCTACCAAAATGTGGGTAAAAATAGTGTATCTATGTTATACTTTTCATCTACTTCCCTTATTGTTGACATCTTGTATAAACATGTTACAAATATCCAAACTGAAAAAACTGACGTCAGTCTCCTAGTTAACTAACATAACACCACTTTCACTAGCACTCCCTGGTAATGGTTTAATAGTAATGACCTTTCTTTGGCTGTGAACCATGCTGTGAACCATGGTTCTGCATGACGTAATAGTTTAAATTCACTGACCTGTAGGAATCAGAGTTTCATCCACAGGCAAATATGCCTCTGCTGCAATGGTGACTTCATGGTCATATATATTTGGGGAGCCCTGGGAAGGAAAAGAGAAAGAAAAAAACTGTATTGCTTGGATTTCTTTTGGGGGAGTGAGGGTTGAGACAGAATCTCTCTATGTAGTCCTGGTGTCCTGGGAACTTGCTATGTTGACTAGGGCAGCTTCAAACTCACAGAGATTCACCTACCTCTTCCTTCTGAGTGCTGAGATTAAAAGTGTTAGGCACAACCAGCTACTGGGTTTTATTTCACATATCCACTTTATAATTTCTGCAAAAATGTCTACAAGTGGTGCCAGAGAGATGGCTCAGTGGTTAAGAGCACTGACTGCTCTTCCAAAGGATCCAAGTTCAATTCCCAGCAACAACATGGCAGCTCACAACTATCTATAACTCCTGTTCCAGGGGATCCAACACGCTCACATGGATATGCATATGGGCAAAACACCAATTAACATAAAATACAAACAAATAATTTTTAAAAGTCTACAAGCATTGACAGTTGACTGCTAACTATGATTAATAAGATCAATTAAGGGTAGGTAGATGGGGTCTTCATACAGCCATTGACAAGTTTGGAAGAAACCCACACAGTCAAGTAGAAAATCAACTCCTGTAAGTTGTCCTCAGACCTCTGTAAATGATCCATGGCAAGTGTGTGTGTGTGTGTGTGTATACATATGTATGCATAAATAAAGCGAATTTAAAAAATGGCCTTAGCATGCAACTCTCTCAACATACAAGATAAAAAGAAGGAGGTGGGCTAATCTACTATATAACACAAGTCTTGAATAGCTAGGGACCACTTTCAAGTTCACCAGAGAAGGCTACCTGTCAATTAGCTCCTACCCACAGGACACATTTCCTGTCATTTAACAGCAGTCACAACTGCAGTGCAGCTCTTGCCTCTGAGACTTTATTCTTTGGGGGAAAACCAGAGGCTTCCAGCCCAGGTCAGTGTTCAGAAGGCTCAAGATTGATCAGTTCTTGTTCTCACTGGGTGTCCCCAGGGAAGTCACAAAGTCTTCTGGAACATTACTAGTTTTGGCAGAAAACTGGGAGAATCCCCAGGGTCCTTCTGAAGTACAGTTTAGTCAAGGGGATAATGCTGCTAGTAAGTTGAAAAATACTTTTATTCATATGAGAACATATAAGCATTATTTCTTATTTTCAGTATTTTAAAGTCACACAACAGAAAATGTGGAAGAGCAGCCAAGTGGAAATTTTCACATCATGGTTGCTCAAAAATCAGCTAAACCAAAGTTTCTTAGCTAGGGGTGATTTGCCCTCAGAGGAACATCTGGATACATATGGCTGCTGCCTTTTAAACTGGAAGACATTAAGGATGCTGTCGAACATCCTAACGGCACAGGACTCCCCATTGCCACCAAGAATTGTCTCACCCAAAATGTCAGTGTCAATTTTGAGAAACCCTGAGCAAAGCTTTGCAGAAACCAGGTTTCAGGGGTGGAGAGTAGGGAGTGAGGGTGGGAGAGCAGGGGCTAGGTGGACCTTGATCTTTACAGTCAGAAAGACTCAGGCTTCACAATCAAATGTCACCTGAGAAGAGGAGCCAAAGGTCACAGAAATGTGCATCTGTGTCGCAACTGAACAGAAACGGGTTTCGCTTCACTGCCTGGAGGCTCTGCTACTGCTGAATTAGCAAGGAAGGTTGGGTAGAAGCCTCAGTGGCACTACATCAGGAACAAACAGCCTATCTAGAGAGCAAAATAACCCTAAAGCATGAGAACCAGGCCCATGCTGCCTCCACCTTTCCTTTAGTCTTGAAAGACACAACCCTGCTAATGTCATCCAGTGAGGGAAGCCTGCCTGGTGGATATGGCTGCTCTCTAGTCTCCCAGCCCAGTCTGTGTCCAGGTCTTTACTCTCCTTCTGCAGGAGCCTGCCCTCTTGCTGCCATTCCTTTGTAGAAGACAAATACCTACTCATAACCAGAATGCTGCTCTGGTTTCTATGGTGAAAAACTGATTTCTTCTGTTCTGAAATTTCCCATACATAAGTGGCATCCCACAGTAGATGTTCGTCAGTGTTCCCATGTACTTCACAACACAATGTTCTTGAATGTGTCCAAGTCACTGGATCAGTGAGTGGGTCTTTGTAATTTAAGTCTAGTATTGTTGAGAGTTATACAACGCTCACGTAGATGAACACGGGGCTCTTTCCCAGTGCTTTCACAATAGAAACAAAGCTGCTGAGGAATTTCCTTGGCTGTTTATTCTTTTTAAAAAAAAAAATGTTTTAAGCACTAGGGTTGGAAGAAAATAAACCAACATGAAAACCAAACACCAAATACATGGATGTATATGAGGAAGGACAAGGAGAGACCTTGTATATCGGGAGCCCATTCTTGGAGCAGCTCAGGCATGTCTGCACTGAAGAAGCCAATGTGTTTTCTGGTCTGGAAAATGCAGGTCTACACTGGTGGAAGATTACCATCAGACTCACTTCCTTTCCAGGCTGATGAAAACTTGGCACGAAGCACTGGTTCTCCCACAGACCTTGAGACCCCTCTCTGAGTTCAGTGATAGTAATTTCCCGTGTCCGTTTCTTGTTGTAAGCACACCGTTTACACACACAGTCCGTTATGACTGACACAGGCCTTGTTTGTGCATTGTCACGTCTGCATCCTTGCGGGAGGTGACAGACAAGAGAGCCCTACCCAGAAGCTCCAGTGACTCCTCAGCCAATCAGCTCCCTTTCTCCTGGAAGAAATCGGACTTGCTGACTAATGTAGAGCAGGTCATATAACCAGGGAAGAGGACCCCTCTGCATCCTCCAAAGGCAATTCTTCTGCCTCAATCTCCTTCCTGGTGATTGGATTAGGTAGCAGGTGAGTCACACTTCTGGCTGATGAAATATGAGACAAAGCCTGTGTGGGTGCTTCTGAACAACATCTTATTTGTTCTTGGAAAAAAAAAAGAAGTCCTGTTTTGTCTCTGGAGATAAGTATATGAGGAGACTCCGGGAGCTAAAGCAGCCATTCTGTGACTACCAGGGAGACAAGTTTGAAGACAAAAGTTCAAAGACCAAGGAAGGTGTGGTAGTTTGAATAAGGATGGCCCCCATAGGCTCATGCATTTGAATACTTGGTCCCCAGTTGGTGGAACTGTTTGGGAAGGATTAGGAGGTGTGGCCTTGTTGGAGGAACCATGCCACTGGGGGTGGCCTTTGAAGCTTCATGCATATGGATCAGGGCCATGCCTGCTTGCCTGTTGCCATGCTACCAGCCATGATGGTCATAGACTAACCTTCTGAAACTGGTCCCCAAATAAACTCTTTCTTCTAGAAGTTGCCCTGGTCATGATGTCTTATCATATTGATAAAAAGTAACTAAGACAGAAGGGAAATAGAGTAGTCTATAAAGCAAGTACCAGGACAGCCAAAGTTACACAGAGAAACCTTATCTCAAAAACCTAAAAACAACAACAACAAAAACATGTTCTCTGAGTTTTACAGTGGGCACAGGTAGGACATAAAGATAAAAAGCAAAAAACTCCAACAACCTACCTACCATTTTTATTCTTTGAAAAACATAACTCCCCATTTCCACCTAGGGACCCCAACATTGAAACTGAAAGGTGGTAACCTGAAGCTCAGGCCCCAAACTGGAAAATTCTGAAGGTGTGGTAGCTCACACCCGTAACCTCAGCACTAGAGACACTGAGGCAAAGAGACTGCTGTGAGTTACAGACCAGCTTGGGCTACAGAAGGAAACCCTCCCTGAAAACCAGAACAAGGGGGGAAGAGTCATCTTCGCTGTCATGAACTTTGGAGTGTCTATCAGAACCAGCTAGCTGCTACTGTAGAAAGTTAACACCAGCAAATCGGCATCAAAATCCAATAAAGGTTAAAAATGAACGATATCATCAGTCAGTCATGACCACCAGCTTATAGATCAGGCCAAATGATCCCAGTGATTAGATAAACTGAGTTCTTCAGATAAAAAAGTCATAGAGACAGAATACTGAATCATGGGACAGCCTCTACAACAGGCTAAAACTGTTGCGGGGCATGACTTGGCTTACAAGGGATTGCTAATGAGGGAAGGGGCTGTCAGTGATTCTACACAGTTTTCAAATGTCACTTTATTTATTTATTTATATATATATATACATATATATATATATTTTTTTTTTTCAAGACAAGGTTTCTCTGTGTAACTGTTCTGGCTGTCCTGGGACTTGCTTTATAGACCAGGCTGGCCTTGAACTCACAGAGATCCGCCTGCCTTTTCATATGTTACTAAGGGTCCTGCTGTTTTCACCAACAACTTCATAAAGTGCTTTGACTGCGGCTGATAAAACAAAGTTAGCTACTATTATGAAACTGAGAACATGTCTAGTAATCTAAAAATCCAGGTCTTCTAAATTCAAGTCCAGTGCCCTGTCCACTGTACTGTGCAGGGTAAGCATGACTACCAGAAGCCCTGAGAGAATCTGTAGGGCCACACACTACCTGTGGTACATTTAAAGGGGCTGGAGCAAACAGGCTCATTTCCAGCATTTAAGGAAGTCATCTCAGATGGGAGTAGTTTGGAGGGAATCAGAAGTATGAGGGGAGCAAATGTGCATTCATGCATCTAGAGAAAGGGGATTCTTGAAATAACCAGTCACTTGTCTGCATCACAGGAAATAGCCACTTCCTTGGCAGGATGACATATTCACTCCTTCTTCTATGACTTCTATTTTACTGAGCATCTATTTAAAGTCAGATACTCTGCTAGGATCATTTTTATCACCAAGGGCATGAGCTCATCTCCATGATGGGCTGGTCTCCCTAGCCACATCCCTTGTCATCCCTCTAGCACTCTGGTTACAGCAGGAGAGCAGTAAGTTCACTTACCTGACCTGCTAGGTTGAAATAAGAATGGTTGGTCAGATTAACTGGTGTGGTCTGGCTGGTCTGTGCTCTGTAGTTGATTACAAGCTCCCCAGCATCCAGGGTATATGTCACCCAGACTTTCAACTCTCCAGGGTAGCCTTCCTCACCATCTGGACTGACTCGAGAGAACTGGACGCCATTGGGCAACACCTGAGGGGTCCAGAGGACCTAGGAGGAAGTGTTTAAAGCTGTTTAGTGACTCCAGTCCCCATCGAAAGGCCACATTTCAATACTGAAAGAGCACAGAGTCTAGAGAGGGTGCAGGTTGTACAGAAGGCTTTTGAAGAATACACTGGAGCTTTACTCACCTAACACGGTTTTAAGGAAGACAGCTTTTGAGGAAAGCATTTTCCTCTCTTATCTACTTTAAGTGTAGATAAAGATTCACCCACCCAAACCCAGTCCTGGCTGTTATGGACCTGTAGACCAGGCTGGCCTCAAACTCAGAGACTCGCTTGCTTCTACCTCCTGATTGATGGAACTAACAGTGTGTGCTACCACCACCTGGCCTTGACGTGCATTTTAATCTTAGAGTTCCAGTCTGACAAATAAGATGTCAACGTCTACTTATAATGTTTAAAGATAACCTTGGAGCCAGGACTGTAGTTCAGTTGGCAGAGTGCTTGCCCAGCATGCACAGAACCCTGAGTTCAATTTCTAGAAACACACAAATCCTGGCATGGTAATACATGACTAATAACCTCAACATTTGGTAGGCAGAGGCAAGAGGGTCAAAGAGTTCAAGGTCATCCTCAGCCCTTAGAGAGTTCAAGAACAGTCTGGGCTGCATGAAATACTATTTTCAAAACCAAAAAGTTAGTCAATCCCTTTCTACTGGGGTACTATATACAAACATTTAATTATTATTAGTTTGGTGTTGGAACCCAGGGCCTTACACATGCTGAGCAACTGCTTTCCCACTGAGCTACACCTTCAGCCCCTCTGTAAATAGTTATTCTAAATACTCTGAGGTTGCCCATGCTCCCTGAGCAGGGTTTAAAGCAAATAGCTAGCACACTTATTCCATTTGGAAGAGTTGCAACCCACAAGTCAGGAGTCCTGATTTAGGGATTAGGGTGTCCCTAGCTCAGTGTAAGGCTTTGGGCACCAATCTTTCCCCAAAATAGAGGTACTGAAAAGTTATCTTGAAGATATATCATGATTCTAAGAACAGTAAGAACTATGGAGAAGTCCTCCAAAAGCACCTTTTGCAAGCAGAAACAAGAATCCTGGGTTCACAGTGGAGCCTCTAAGCTTTGCCCAAGAGTCACACATCTAGGAAAGGGAAATCCAGCATCTACCAAGTGCCCACCCCTGGCTAGTAACTTCACAGGGGCTGTCTCATCATCTCAGAGGAGATGTACAAAAGGCACCATTACCAACAACTGGGGAACTGAAGTTCAGATAAAAAAAAAAAAAAGGAAGTCTGTTACACATGTCATTTTTAATAAAGAAAAAAATTCCTCAAACGGATAAACTATTCGCCACAGGTTACCTGGACAGCAATGGTGGACTTGAGCCAGAGTGTGTCCCTGTTCCCTTGGCCTACAGATATCAGAATAAATTGGTAGAATCTCAACCCTTTGGAGGGCCGAAGTAGAAGATCTTCAATTTGCTGAGTATTCTTTGGTTGCTCATCTACTTTGCATAAGCCATCTTATAAAGGATTTGGTTCAACTAGGTGTAGGTCAACGGCTGAGCCCTGACCAAATTTCTTATAGCGCCAACTAATTTTGTTATCACAGCATTGAGTTCAGTGAGGTCAAGTTGCCTGCATCTACCTCCCACATTGCAGAAAAGAAGAAAACCCTAGAATACTGGGTGATTTAAAGGGAGGGGAGGGTGGAATCTTGCTTAAAATCAAACACGGACTGAGTGCCAGAGCTAGGATTCAGACTCAACTCTAGCTGTCTATGGCACTCCATATTTTGGTTTCAGTAAATGCGTTAAGTTTACACTTAAAAAGATATTTATTGCCAGGCAGTGGTGGCACATGCCTTTAATCCCAGCACTGGGGAGGCAGAAGCAGGTGAATCTCTGAGTTCACAGAGTGAGTTCCAGGATGGACAGGGCTGCACAGAGAAACCTTGTCTCAAGAAACAACAACAAAACTAAAACAAAAAACCCAAACAAACAAATAACAAGGAAACAAACAAAAAAATTAATTAAAAAATGTTTGTGGGGGCTGGAGAGATGGCTCAGCGGTTAAGAGCACCGTCTGCTCTTCCAGAGGACCCGGGTTCGATTCCCAGAACCCACGTGGCAGCTAACAACTGTCTGTAGTTCCAGTTCCAGGCAAACACCAAGGCAAATAAATAAAGTTTTAAAAAAAAATGTTTGTGTATCTGTGTGGGTATATTTGTATGTTGCCTGTGGAGCCCAGAAGGGGTGGAGATGGAGTTAATGAGCCACCTGACATACAGCTGTGAATTGAACTTGGATCCTCTTAAAGGGCAGCAAATATTCCCTTTTTTCTTTTTTTAAACAGGGTCTCTCTATGTAGTCCTGGCTGGCCTCAAACACACAGAGATCTGCCTGCTTCTGCCTCCTGAGTGTTTGGATTAAAGGCATCACTATGCCCTACCAACTGCAGCATGTACTCTTAACCACTAAACCATCTCACAGTTCAAATAGCCTTTCTTTTTAAGGAACAGGTATAAGCTACAGGTTTAGGTTTGTACAGGCATTGAACTTGTGATCTCCTGCCTCTCCCTCTTCAGCATTTCTTCCTGGCATGTATAACTGGCCAAATCTCCATTTTTAACAGAACAGTTAAACTGTATCATTCTGAATAGAGCTAAAAGTTAATAACCTGATAAACCATGAGCTCAGGTCTTGTCTGCTCTTATACAAGGAAGAGGAGCCCAGCAGAGATGAAAGCCTCGGCAATTCCCACAGTGAAAGCAACTATATTGAGAACAAATTCACTGAGATCAGATGACACCCTAATTAACTCCCAGAAATGGTGAACTTTCCAGGCATTCAAAATAGAAAGCCTGGGGATTGGAGAGTTGCTCTTCCAGAGGACTGAGGTTCGATTCCCAGCACCCACATGGCAGCTCACAGCTGTGTCTGTAGTTCCAGTTCCAGGCAAATAAATAAATAAAGTTTAAAAAAGAACACTTAATTGTACTTGTAGAGGACCCAAGTTCATTCTCAGCACCTACATCATGGCTCACAACCATCTGTGATTCCGGTCCAAGAGGATCTGATGCCCTTTTCTAGGCATGCAAGACACAGATATATACGTAGGCTAAACACTCATAGACATATAATAAAATAAATCTAAAAACAAAACAAAAAGAAAGCCTAGGGCGGCAAGACAGGTCTGTGGGCATAGTATTTGCATGGCAAGATGGCTCTGTGGGCAAAAGCATTTGCATGAAAGCCTGACAATCTGAGTTCCACTCCTAGAACCCACAGAGGAAGGGGAGAATGGATTTCTAAAAGTTGTCCTATGACCTGTGACACACATGTTGTGGAATATAAGTTAGATGTGTTACATCCTTTTATGCTGTGCAATATAGGTATGATGCAAAGATGTGTTGCATTTGTTTAACTCTATAAAGCTGTGTTACTCTGCCTGCCTCAAACACCTGATTGTTCTAATAAAGAGATGAATGGCCAATAGGCAGGAGAGGAAAATAGGCAGGGCTGGCAGAAAAAGAGAATAAATAGGAGAAGAAAAAAGGAGGATGCCATGAGCCAGCTACCCAGCCACACAGCCAGCTGTGGAGTAAGAAGGAAAGAAAGGTATATAGAATAGAGAAAGGTAAAAGCTCAGAGGCAAAGGTGGACATGATAATTTAAGTAAGGAAAACTAGGTAGAAATAAGTCAAGCTAAGGCTGGACATTCATAAATAAGAATAAGTCTTACTTATAAGTGTATTTATTTGGGAGAGGGCCCCAAAGAGCAAAGAGTAAAAATAACCAACCAACCAACCACACACACACACACACACACACACACACATGCTCACATACACACACAGGCAAACACATGCACATACACACAAGCACACACATGGACACAGACACACATGAACACATACACACACATACAAAGATATATACACACAGATACACACACAACACAAATAAAATTTTTAAAAATTACAGCTGTTACATGTGTAACTTTAAGAAAAAAATCCACAAATGGAAAATTTTAGGAATTAAATGTTTGAAATAAAATGTTTTTGCCTTGTGCCACCTAGATTTTTGACCTTTACAGAAAGGTCACAATGGAAATATTTTTATTATCCTCAGTAAGTGCAATTCCTATCTATTGAAAAGATTTCCTGACCCTAAGTTTCCAAATTTCCAGAAATCTCACATCTTTAGTCTTTCTTGTGCTATTTCTAGTCCTTCTAGGACTCAACTTTCATTTTTTAAAAAAGCATTGATATAAATAGAAAAAGCACTTTTTTCCAAACTAAATTATTCATTTACTGATGACATCAAATAAAGCATCAAGTTCAACAGTGTTGCTCATGTTACCGTATTAAAACTTTCTGCCCCAAACTTCAGTGGCTCCAATGAAGCCAAGTCTTTTTCTTTACAGTCATTCTCTAGAATGTCCACAGATGGATGGATGCTGCCTGCTCTTCAAGGGCAGCTCAAACCCCACCATGTGCATTGCTGTGGGATAGTGCTCTTGTACACTGTAAAGATTTGTCACTCATATTGGTTTAGTAAGATGAGGATTGGCCAATAACCAACCAGACTAGGAGAATTCTGGGAAGAAAAAAGGCAGAGAAGTAGTCACCAGCCAGAGGCAGAGAAAGCAAGATGAAAATGCTGCACTGAGAAATGATACCAAGCCAAGTGGCTAAACATAGATAAGAATAATGGGTTAATTTAACTGTAAGAGCTAGCTAGTAATAGTCTTGAGCTACTAGCCCAGCATTTACTATAATATTAAGCCTCAATTATTTGGGAAGCAGCTGCCTCGTATTTGAGAGTTTCTGGCAGGATGGAAACTTCCGACCACACCCCATTGCTATATACCTGTTCACATTCACTTTCTGCAGCCCACTGTTTACACCTATGTTGCTGCAGTACTCCTATACCAGTTATGGAAGGGGCTATCCTTGGAACCTCAGGAATCTAAGCCTGTTAGATTCCCTGGCACACAGAAGGGTCTCCCTCCACTAAAGGACACGCTGTCATTGGAATGAGTTGCTCAAATGTGTTGCTCAAAAGTTTTGTCTGTTGGAAACTTGGTTCTCAAATACACGGTAGGGGTATTTGTGGTAGAGCACCTGACAGGTGGTTAGGATTAGATGAGGTTATGACAGAAAGCCCCTCACCCCATGGTGGTTTTATACTAAGAGGAAGAAAGACCTGAGCTGTCACAATTATTGTAAGAGGCTTCCTTTATGTTAGGATGAAGCAAAGAGAGAAAGCAGGCATCTGAAACAAAACCAAAAGCTGAACCATGCTCTGGAACTTCAAAAATGTGAACTAATTTAGACCTTTGTCTGAACAAACTACCTGGTTTGTATACTCAGTTGTATCAATATAAAATGTTCTGAGGCAGAATAAAGGGGATGTACTGCAGCTGTCAGAGTAACTACCCAACATGCAGGAAGCTCTGGGTTCAGTCCTCATCACCAGAGAAAACTGGTAACTCCCAGACTGGAGAGATGGCTCAGCAGCTAAGAGTTCTGGGTGTTCTTGCACAGTGCCCAAGGTTGGTTTCTAGTAACCACACTTTGCAGCTCACAACTTCTGGTAACTGTAGTTCCAAGAACCCAACACACTCTCTAGCCTCCCTTAAGTACCTGAGTGTGTACACACACACACAGACACAAATAAGTAATAAAATAAGTCTTCAAAAAAAACAAAAACAAAAACAAATTAGCATTCCCAGCAATGGGGAGCTAGAGACAGGAAGCTCATAATTTCAGAATTACTCTCGACACACAGGCAGTTCAAGGTCAGCATGGGGTACAAGAGATCCTGTTAGGGGAGAAAAAAGAAAGAAAAGAAAACGTAGGGAGACACAAATAGTAACGTACTGTACTTACTATTTGTGTTCATGAAGGGAATGTGCTCAAGAATACCACAGAAAATACAGAGGAGCGGAAGGACGAAGCGCGAGTTGCTGCTTTGAGGCTTCTCTGAAGATCCTTGTCCCAACCAAGGCTGGGTCCAGCTTCCTCTGGGCTGAGGTTTGGTTCAGGGACCTGGCATCTTCTAGAGATCCTCAGCCCTAACAGTGGCGGAACTGACACTTCCCTCTGCTGTTCCTAGTGTGAGAAGCACCTTGCTGAGGAAAGGGAACCAGCAGGGTAGTCTGGTTCTAGGCCACAGACAGGAAGCTGCTGACAGAGTGGGGGAAACGGAGAGCAACCAACTTCCTTCAGTCGAGAAGAAACGGCGGCTTGTAACTGCCACCCATGTTCTCACTTCTCTGGCTACAGTTTAGGAAGTAAGCTGCATGACCCAAAGGAAAATTACCTCAGAGGTTTTCTCCCTCACAGCTCAGAAGAAGAGTGGTCAGAGTCACTGGGCTGACCCACAGCTGGGCTGGAAAGCACAAGGCAGGGGTTTGTGCATCATGGTGAAGCTGCCTGACCCACGTGCTTTCCTGACCGCATTTCCCAGGGATTTGCACTCGCCTGTCTAGAAAGGGGAAGCTGAAGCATCTGAGCTAACTTTGGGGAACAAAGCACTCACTCCAGTGGAAGGGTAGACCTAGGTGAGATGCACACTAGGCATGGGGGAGGGGGCTAAGGACAGGGACCAGGAAGTGTGTTGGATTTCATACACTGGTGGTGACCTTGGAGGGCACAAGTACTCATGTGTAGGAATGAGGGCTTGGGACCAGGCAGGTCTGGCTGTCCAGCTAGGAGATTTGGGGCCTCAGTGGTCACATCTAGTAATCATGAGTGGTTTTTTTTGGTTTTTTTTTTTTTTAAGCTTTATTTATTTATTATTTATTTATTTATTTGCCTTGGTGTTTTGCCTGGAACTGGAACTACAGACAGTCGTTAGCTGCCATGTGGGTGCTGGGAATCGAACCTGGGTCCTCTGGAAGAGCAGACGGCGCTCTTAACCGCTGAGCCATCTCTCCAGCCCCATCATGAGTGGTTTTAACAAGGACTGGAGAAACTAGATGCCTGTGTAGTAAGTCATAGGAATGATCATTAATCCAAGTTTCTGAAACCCAACATGTGTAAGCCATGTCCTGTCTTCCTGGTTCCAAGGCTGTTCAATGCACAATTTCTTTCCTGGATCTCTCTATCCCATGAGTGTTCCAGAGCCTGGGAATTATGTCTGGCAAATACAGGCTTGAGGGAACTTTGAAGTGTGCCAAGAGGGGCCCCGTCACATGTTCAACTCACCTTATCAAACCCTCTGAATCCTCCATGGAGACTGTTGGGCTCTCTGTTGATGGGCAGGTGATACTCCTTCCCATCCACTGCAAATCTTCCTTTGGCAATTCGGTTGGCTACCCTCCCAACCACTGCTCCAAAATAGGGCTGCTTCTGGAGGTAACCTGCATAGGCAGACAGGACAAAATAACATGGCTTTTTGTTGGTTTTTTTTGAGACAGGGTTTCTCCGTGTGTATCTCTGGCTGTCCTGGAACTCACTTGATAGGCCATGCTAACCTCAAACTCACAGAGATCTGCCTGCCTCTGCCTCCTAAGTGCTGGGATTAAAGGTGTGTGCACCACTAGGCCCAGCCTTTATGCAGTCTTAATTTTTTTGTTTTAAATATTAACATATATTTACATTTATTAATACAGATATATAGGTGCTTTGCCTAAATGTACGTCTATGCACCACAAGCATGCATAGGAGGCCAGAAGAGGTCACTGGATCCCCTGGGACTAGAGTTACACATACACACACACACAGAGTTGTGAGCTGCCATAGGGGTATTAGGAATTGAACCTGGTCCTCTGAGAGAACAGCAAGTGTTCTTAACTTCTGAGCATCTCTCAAACACTTCTTATTCAGTCTTGAAAGAAAACCAGGACTTTTTGTTTGTTAAAACCATACAACTAGGGGCTAGAGAGATGGCTCAATACTGCTCCCACAAGGAAGCAAGTTCCCTAGAAGGACCCATATGAGGTGGCTCCCAGCCTCCTGAAACTACAGCTCCAGAGAATCTGACACCTCTGGTCGGGGCATATGCACTCATAGACATAGACACACACACAATCACACATAGACACAGACACAAAGACACACACAATTTTTTAACTTCAAAAATACCATACACTTAGCAAATAAAAGAAGGTTAAGTAAAACACAAGGTATATGGCAGGTTTGCCATAAGAAAATATAGAATGCACATAAATTTGTATTGCAGATAAGCAATAAATTGTTTTGTTTTGTTTTTTCCAGACAGGGTTTCTCTGTTTAACAAGCTGTCCTGGAACTCGATCTGTAGACCAGGCTGGCTTCAAACTCTGAGATCCAGCTGTCTCTACCTCTACCCAGGGTTAAAGGCATGTATCACCACTGATGTTTTATCCAAGGATCCTCTCATCCCTGACATCTCTATTTCATATTTCTCTTGATGGCTACAGGGCATCATGATGAGCATAAAATATTATTGGCTTTGGGGGATGGTGCTTTATTTATTTATTTATTTTTTTAAACTTTATTTATTTATTTATTTGCCTTGGTGTTTTGCCTGGAACTGAAACTATAGACAGTTGTTAGCTGCCATGTGGGTGCTGGGAATCGAACCCGGGTCCTCTGGAAGAGCAGAGGGTGCTCTTAACCGCTGAGCCATCTCTCCAGCCCGGGATGGTGCTTTAAAAAGCAAAGTTGCATCGTTGCAATTATGACCTTGAACATAAGCATATTGCAGCATTTCCTCACTTCTTTATGTTCTTCTTTGCCTGGTTTACAATAGAAAATATTAAGGGTTTTTTACTGATAGTTTTTTAAAGGTTTTTTATTATTTTTTTATATATGCAGAAGAGAGCACCAGGTTTTTATTATATATGGTTGTGAGCTACCATGTGGTCACCGAGAATTGAACTCAGGACCTCTGGAAGAATAGCCAGTGCTCTTAATCACTGAGCCACCTCTCCAGTCCTGACAGACTTGGGTTTTGGTGGTTTTTTGTTTGTTTGTTTGTTTAACACTAAGAATTCTCTTCTTACTTCTGATCAACCGAGAATGGGATTCAAGCATGTAAACTCTTTTTCTACAGTTGTAGGAGACTCTCAGGGTACGCAGATCCTAAACTGATTAGGCCAGTTATAGTCTGCCTCTGCTCACCTGGTCTGGCATAAGCTAAACATTAACCATTTGCAAGCTCACTGTCCTGTTTCTTCATTGCTAATCTAGATGCTTCTGAGTTCCACCCCTGAAGATTATAACTGCTAACAATCTCTGAGCAATGTCTAAGTCCCAGACACTCCTGAGGACTCTTCATTTCACTCATTTCACCAAGGGAGATACTCTTTTTGCCTCCATTTTACAGAGATACTAAACACCATCAAGCAATAAAACCCAGACTTGGATCTTGAAAGTCTGGCTCCAGAGTCTCTGTTTCTTCCTCATTAATATTCTCTCTCTCTCTCTCTCTCTCTCTCTCTCTCTCTCTCTCTCTCTCTCAGCAGGATCATGTTATATAGCCTAGTTGGGCCTAGTAATTCTTCCTTTTGTACCTCCTAATCCTCCCAGTTGCTGGGATTATTGGTCACCACACCCTCCCTACAGCAGTTCACGATCTTAAATATACCATCATCTACCAGTTCTACCTCAGTACCCCAGGGGAGGTTGTTCCTCTCAGGCCCCATCCTTCTACTATATCAAAACCTGAAGATGTTCACTTCCTCATAGAGAATAGTGAGGCATTTGCATAGAATCTATGCATATTCTCCCACTTTATTTGTGGGTGTTGAAAATTGAACCGAGTCCTCTAGAAGAACAGCCAGTGGTCTTAACCACTGAGCCATCTCTCCAGCCTCTCTTCCATACTTTTAAGTCACAGATTATATGTAATACTTAATAGTTGTAAATATTACATAGAAAAATGTTAGGAAACAGCTAGAAAAAGCTACCTTTAGTAAAAATGCAATCCCCTCCCCCAAATAGTCTTTTTCTTGTTTTTTTTTTTTAAACTTTATTTATTTATTTATTTGCCTTGGTGTTTTGCCTGGAACTGGTACTACAGACAGTTGTTAGCTGCCATGTGGGTGCTGAGAATCGAACCCGGGTCCTCTGGAAGAGCAGATGGTGCTCTTAACCGCTGAGCCATCTCTCCAGCCCCTGTCCTTTTCTTGTTTATTATTACTTTTTTTTTTTTTTTTAAAGTGTGTGTGTCTGAGGAGGCCAAGAGGACCTTACAAGGGCCTGGAGCTAGTCAAGGGTAATTGTGAGCCATCCACTGTGGCTCTGGAAACTGAACTTGAGTCCTGTGGGAAGGGGGGACACACCACCAAGTGTTCCCAGCTGCCGAGCCATCTCTCCATCCCTTCTTCCTGTCCTTCCTTGGCAGGACCTCACTCTGTAACCCAGGCTATGACACTCTTCCTGCATCAGGCTCCCAAGTGCCAGGATTATAGACATGTGGCACTGGGACTATCTCTCCCAAATGTTTTCAGTACACGGTTGGTGGAATCCACAGGTATTGAAGAATGACTATATTTAGAAGGCAGGTCATTCTGGTCGACCGGCTTACCACCTCCCTATAGGTGGCAATGTCTCTGCCCACTCCATTCTGTCTCCAGCTTGCCTCCATTTCAGAAGCTGTGGTTTTAAAATCCCTTATAGTGGTTAACCAAAAAGAGTCCCAAAGACACAAACAACCTCTTTTTGGTTTTGCTTCATGTGAATTATGGCCAGGAAGGGAGCGATTCTTTTTTGCACCCATCATAAAGGGTCATGGCTGACGCCCTTTAACAAAAGATGGGTGAGTGAGCAAAAGACAAACACACCAAATGTATTTGGTCACACTCTGTGACAAAAGAGACTTCAGATGTAAGACTAAAAGACCTAAGGTGAGCTATCCATTTTGTACTTAGGTCTGATAAGAGGTGGACAGCTATGTAAAAATATAGTTTATTAAAATGGATATAATAGTGAGGGTCGGGGCTGGAGAGATGGCTCAGCGGTTAAGAGCACCGTCTGCTCTTCTGGAGGACCCGGGTTCGATTCCCAGCACCCACATGGCAGCTAACAACTGTCTGTAATTCCAGTTCCAGGCAAACACCAAGGCAAATAAATAAAGTTTAAAAAAATATATTTAAAAAAAAAAAAAATAGTGAGGGTCTGAAGAGGAATCCCAGCAGAGCCTGTCTGTTAGATTCTCTTTGGGAAGGACTTCCTCCTTGTTTCAGTTAAGACCCTTTCTCACTTAAGGGTCTTATGACCTGTCAGTCAAGAAGGATCAGAGAAGTTCTTTATAGTCAACTTGGAAAGATGGGAAAAAGAATTACTTTTCTATGTACTGTGGCTGGCTTTAGGGAAGAGGCTTCTGGCTTTTGACTCCCATGAAAAAGAAGTCTGGTTTCTGTGGCAGCTTTGGTGGAGGATGATGAAGGATCGACAGGAGGACCGGAGCCATGTTTAAGGGCTCCACCAGCTAGGCTCAAAAACATAAAGAAAAATGGTTTTTGCCCTATTGTGTGCTGGCTCACAATCATCTGCAACTCCAGTTCCAGAAATCTGGTGCCTTTTTCTGG
>PVIH01002533.1:0-73951 GCA_004025045.1 Sigmodon hispidus
CACCAACAATGGAGGAGTGTTCCCCTTGTTCCGCATCCTCTCCAGCATAAGCTGTCATCTGTACCTTTTATCTTAGTCAATCTAACAGGTGTTAGGTGGTATCTCAAAGTTGTTTTGATTTGCATTTCTCTGATGGCTAAAGATGAAGAGCACTTTTTCAGGTGCCTTTCAGCCATTCGTAGTTCCTCTGCTGAGAGTTTTCTTCATTTTTGCTTTATGTGTGTGTTCTCCTCATGTATACCATAGAAAATATCACAGATACCTGACACTTTTGTAAATAAAATTTAAAGATTCATGTAAAATTCTATAAATAAAAATGTCTGTATTATCAACCTATTTGTAAAAAAAATTGATATACTTGTGGTGGTTAATCTTAAAGGTCAATTTGATTTGCCTAACACTTCTTATATTTCCTAAGATAATACTGTTATTAGGGCTGTATATGTCAATAGATTTAGTATTATTTTTCTCCTCACATGAAATAACTTTTCAAAAGTGCCTTCAAATGCTGTATAGATATTACATTCAAGAACTTCCCAGAAAGCATTAAACACAACTGCTTTAAATATTAATTTCAGGTATTTAAGCCCAAACTAAGTGTGAATATAGGAAGCTAAAATAAGAAAATGGCATAATGTTTTCCTTGAAAACATTACTAAGCATTAATACACTAACTTAAGTTTATACATGTAAGAATACTTTACCACAAACACAACCATAAACATGAATATCTTCCCTGAAGTCTAATTATTTGATTATGCAGTAGAAATAACCATATCTTTTTATTAGGCTCAGTGTCTTCATCACTGCTTACTTCATATTAGACTTGTAGTCACATAACCTTTGTCATTTATTACTCTTGTATATGCTACACAGCCCAATATTCAGAAACATATCTGCCTTATTTTAGCTTAGAATTTAGTCACATTAACCCCTAAACTTGAAACAATTTATACTCTTTACTACTTATAGAACCTGCTAACACATAGTTCATAGAGACGTGAGAAAACTGTAGAATTAGAAACTAACCTATTGAAAGTCTACATGTGAAACCATTTCTGAATTAAGAAACATTATAATAAATACATATTGCACAAATAAAAGCCAGATTCAAATCACAATTTGATTTCAAGACACAAAGCAGAGCTACTTTCTCAAGTATAATTCAAGCCAGCTCTTATTTTGAGATGAGGAGAGTAAATCCAGATACAGAAACCAAACAAAGGAAAATTCTATTGTGCTTATAAGTAAACAGGGCACACTATTATTATCATTTACTGCTGTTTGGTCTGTGGTCGGCTGTAATTCATATCTATTATTCTTATGTTCTATTATTTTCTAATTTTTTTTAAATTAAGTTTTACTATACATATACATATACTAGCTTTTAAAGCATCCCGTAATGTATTTGTTTTAGTAAGTAGGTTGAAGTGTGAAAAAATTTAGTTTTTTTCTGTAAGGTATTTTTAGAGCAGTTTCTAGTAACTGTTGGTGTTGCACTTATTCAGATTGTACGAAAAGAGACTCAGAGCCAAATATTGAGGAAATGCTGAAATATCAAAGAGAGCAAACACCACAGTCAATTCTCATCCAGCTATTTTCCAACTTCCTCAGCTTCATTTTTGGTCACTTTTATGTTTTATTGTTTTAGCTTCCTCCCTCACCTATTTTTGCCCTGTAAAAGTGGCCCAGCTTCCAAAACAGCAGTAACCATATCTAACCAGTCCTTATAGGTGATCCAGTTACAACACAATCCTGAATTGTACATTGTTTAACAAATGGTGAAGCATCCCATATGTCTTAATTGAATCTTTAACTCTTTTCAGTTCTAGCATTTGTACCAAAGTCCAATCAACTTCTGTAATATTTTTGTCTTTTTCAATTATTTAATAAATTAAGATTTTCTCGAGAGCTTAGTAGCTTAATAAAGTCTTATATTTAAATACCACATCTTCCTTATTATTGGAACAAGGACATGATGAAACATTGAAACTGTATCAATAACAGTGAAAAAAAGCAACTTAATCATTTCCATTCAACATTTCACTAAACATATTAGACAGAGCAATTGAAAAGGAAAATATATCAGGCACTAGTAAAGTTGTAGATTTCATAAACTTGTATACACAGATCTCCATAGTAATATTGTGAATAGAAAAACTTTCATAAAAGGCACAGAATGCAAGATAATTATGAACAAATTGTACATGAATATTCTGAGAAAGATTAATTCAAAAGAATACATCCTGACTATGGATTTCATATATATATATGAATATACACTGTATTACTTTGTTCATATTATAAAAACAAAATTGTGCAATTCTGAATTCTTCTGTGAAAATCACTTAACCTGTGTATAATTAAATGCTATAACATATTTAAAAATTTTAAGAAAGTGATAATGTGACTAAGATGAAAAGATACTATTCCATGCTATATTTACTGCAATGATAATGCACATACTTAATATAAGGATACAAAAATGCAATAAATAATTAAACAAGCAAATTGTATTACATAGAAAAGGACCAATATATTGTAAATGAGTGTGAGAAAGACAATATCTAAATAATGATTCAGGGCAATTGACAATATATACATGAATCATTATTTTATCATTTTATATATATATATATATACATATGAAGAAATATACATATGGATATATATATATGGGTCATTTAAATGCTTCAGTTAGACTTTAGAACAAGTAAGTCAATCCCTTGCAAATACCTCTTGTATTTAAAATATGCACACTTTAAAATAAACTGCTTAAGAATGGAAAAATTATGGAGAATTTTTTAAATATTACATTTTCTAAGCTTTCAATAATACAAAAGTCATAAAGAGGGTATTGTTTTATTTATATATTTCATTTAAAATATTGCATAAGGAAGAGGAAAAAGACAAAATACAAAGAGAAACAGTCACAATAAACAAAAAGCATTTCGCCATGTTCTCATTCTATAGTTTTCAACTCTTTTAAGGCAATCTTGAGAAATTAGCATACTTAAACAGCAAAGAATTTTTAGTTGCTTATATTTATATAGTAATTTCTGTGCCTGCTAATATCTGAAGTCTTGATCAGTGACCTCTCTTTGATGGGCAAAATTATATGATGTAATTTATTCAAAGTGTTACCAGTAAATACAGAGCAAGTCTTAAAATACAAGAGCTTTTTTAACATGAATGGCTTTTGTCAATAAAATATTTTTGGAGTCAGTCCTAGACAGAAACCCTAAGAAGACAGACCTTTCCACACTAACAGTCATAGGTGAGTCATACCCAGACTAAACAATGAAATGTAGTTAGGGTATATTTCCCAAATATCCATCTAGTAAACAACAGCAGCATGAAGAGCAAATTATTCATGATATGATGTTTCCTTTGTAGCATATTATCATCAGGTGTGAGGGGAGTGGTGTTGTGTATCTTCCTTTGACACTCAACAGCATGCTTCTGTTGAATCACACTCAAAAGGACACCACCCTTTATAATAGCTGCAATTAGAATTAATACCTTGGTGTAACTCTAACAAAAAATAAGCAGACCTGCTCAACAAAAACTTTAAGTCACTGGAGAAAGAAATTGAAGCGGATATCAGAACATGGAAAGATCTCTCATGCCCTGATTAGGTAAGATCAACAAAGTAAAAATGGCACTCTTACCAAAAGCAATCTACAGATTCAATGCAATCCCCATCAAAATTTCAAGACTTTTTTTTACAGACCTTGAAAGGACAATAGTCAAATTTTTATGTAATAAAAGAAAAACCAGGATTTTCAAAACAATCATGCAGAGGAATTACGAATGGCTGAAAGGCACCTGAAAAAGTGCTCATCATCTTTAGCCATCAGAGAAATGCAAATCAAAACTACTTTGAGATACCACCTAGCACCTGTTAGATTGGCTAAGATAAAAGGCACAGATGACACCCTATGTTGGAGAGGATGTGGATCAAGGGGAACACTACTCCATTGTTGGTGGGAGTGTAAGCTTGTTCAGCCACTTTGGAATGCAATATGGCGGTTTCTCAGAAAATTGAGAATCAGTCTCCCCAAGGACCCAGCAATACCACTTCTAGGTGTATACCCTAAAGAGGCACATTCACACTCCAAAGGTATTAGCTCAACTATGTTCATAGCAGCATTATTTGTAATAGCAAGAATCTGGAAACAACCTAGATGTCCCTCAACTGAAGAATGGATTAACATACTGTGGTACATCTACACAATGGAATACTACTCAGCAGTAAGAAAAAAAATGATATCCTAAAATTCGCAGGCAAATGGATGGATTTGGGGAATATCCTCCTGAGCGAGGTATCACAAACCCAGAAAGATAAGCAGGGGATGTACTCACTCATTAGTGGTCTCTAAACAAACTAACAAGAAAAAAGCCAAGCATGTCCAAGCTGCAAACCACAACCACTAAACAGCTTGGGATCAGAAACACCCTGGACTGACCCTTCGGACCCCACTACACCTTTAGGAACACCTGACTCATTCTTGAGGGAGGGAGGACAAAACTGCATTTGCCAGGAGGGGAGACTGAACTAAGCTTTATTGGATCAGTGGGACCATGGGACTGTCTGCTGCCTGCCCAGGGAGGGGATGGGGAGTTGTGGAGAAAGAAAGGGTGACCTGATGTGGCAGGAGGGGGAAGGGACCTTTAATGGGGGTGTACAGGGATAGGAAAAAAAATCCAGAGGGAAAACTGAACACAAAGTAATTTTATGTGTAGCAAATTATTTGCATTATCACCCTTGATAAGTCATGCTTATGATTTTTATTTTCTTTATAGTTATTGTTAACATATCAGCATTTTAAATTCAATTTACTGTTTTTCTTGATAAATACAAAAAGGAAATTCTTAACAGAAGATGGCTGAAAGGCATTTGAAAAATTGTACACCTTTATCCATCAGAGAAATGCAAATCAAAAGAACTTTGAGTGATCACCTTATACATGTCGTATGGCTAAGACAAAAAGCATAGATGATAGCCTATGCTGGAGGGGATGCAGAGCAAGAGGAACACTCCTCCATTGTTGGTAGATGTGTAAACTTGTACAGCTGTTATTGAATGAAGTATGGCAAATCCTTAGAGAACTAGAAATCAGTCTCCCCAAGATTCCAGCAATACCACTATCGAGCATATACCCATAGAATGCATATTTGTACCCCAAAGTTATTAGCTCAGCTATGTTCATAGCAGCATTATTTGTAATAGCAAGAACCTGGAAACAACCTAGAAACCTAGATGTCCCTCAGCTGAACAATGGAATAACAAAAACTGTAGTATATCTACACAATAGAGTACTACTCAGCAGTTAAAAAAATCTTAAAATTTGTAGGCAAATGAAAAGATTTGGAGAATATCCTCCTGAGCAAGGTATCACAAGCCTAGAATTATAGGAATGGGATGTACTAATTCATAACTGGACTTTAGACAAAATAGAAAGAATACCCAAGCTGCAAACTACAACCCCCTGAATAGCTTGCAAATAGTAAAAACTTGAGGAAGACATCTAGAAATTACCCTAGGAAGAAAAAATAGAGACGATCTCCTTAAATAATTGGTAACATAAGGGCTTACAACCAAGAAGAGGTGGGAACAAACCACAAAAGAGGAGATGATTGAATGAAAGGAACAACATAGAGGTAGAAAAAAAAAAGAGACAGAGATCTTAATAGAGGAAGCCAATGTGGGTTTGGAAAGAGAATGGGTACTAGGGTATCCTCCAATAACTCACAGAATATCCCTGGCTAGATCTCCAACCAATAGTGAAGGTGGTACCTAGAAAGGATTTCCCTTATAATCAAATAAATAACCACTCTATGTGTTATCACAGAACTTACATCCAACAATGAATAGAAGTGGAGGCAGAGATACATGGCTGAGCACTGGACTGAGCTCCAATTCCAGCTCAGATTTGGGGAAGAGAGTCTGTATGAGCAAGGGGATAAGGAATATGAGGAAAATTCCCACAGTGATGGTTGGCTGCAGCTCTGAGGAGCTCACTGAATCAAGAACAACCAGTGGGGAACCATAGGGAAAAGTTGTTAGGCCCTTCAAATATAGTCAACTGTCAAATGACATGAACAGTATGTGGAGCCTGGAGGGGTTGCATTAGACTGTATTTCTGTTCATGGGCTGGCATCTCAGAGCCCATTCCCTTCAGAGGAACACATAGCCCAGTCCTGATATTAGGATGAGGAAATCAGACTTTCTTGGAGTGTATGTGCCATGGTGAGCTGACCCACCTTGTTATTTCTTGCCTATTTTAGGGAGGGGATGGAGAGGAGTGTGCCTGAAAAATGACTGGGAGAGTTTGAGAGGAGGGGAGGGAGTTGGAACAAGGGAATACATAGATAAAAATATGCTTTATTTTATAAATAAATTTAACAATGCAATCAGGAAAGCAAATGTCAACAGTTGTGTAAAGCTTACTATTTAATTCTCACCTTATTTATCACATTGTGACTTTATTAGTAATTTTTAATTGTCATTAAAAGGAGGAAAGGAAGAAATTAAATAAATGAATCCAAAATCAAATATTTACTGAGACATTGCTTTATAGTCTATATTTTTAATTGTCATTCAATAGGCTCACATTATATTAGTCTGTAGACCAAAAGACAATTCAAATTCTCTGTTTGTCTTTGTCTATCTTTCTGTCTGAGATCTTTGTTTTTCTCTCTCTTCTCTAAACTTTTCTTCTCCTCCTCCTTGACTCTCTTTTTCTCTATCTTTTAAACGTACACAACGTAAGTGTGTGTACACACATGTGCACACACACATACTTGTGCAATACTCATCTTGTAAGATCTGATAAGTATCAAAATATATTTAAAGGTATGCCGTAGCTCCTTTTTTGGCCAATTGCAGACTCTCACTCTAGATTCCTGAATTTCAGTAGCTTGGCTGGTGGAAACAATCTTTCTCCTACAAATTTTCTCTGTTCTATTATACTCTGGAGGTTATTCCATCTGTTTCTGCTGATTTACTACATAATAAGTTCTGCATAGGAACCTAAAAGAAAATAAATTTAGAAGTACAGATCCATGCTTGTCAGTGGCATATACTAAAACTTCTATATGGTAATTATGCATGATAAATATCCTGATTATAATACATTCCATCTACTCAGTTTCTCTACTAACACAGGCATACTGACATAACTAGACTATAGACAGCTTTTAATGTGCTATTTCCTGAACACAGAGACTTATTTTTTTAAAAATTACTTCTAAGAGTTTTCAAATGACAGTGTCTTGCATATTGAATATACCATTTACATCCAATTAAAATTTGAATCTGCCATCTTGTCAACAAAACTAACCAAAATAATTTGCTCCAAATACTTTTTCATTCCTTTTATTAGTCAAATGAAATAAATAGTTTTATGCCCTATAGCATTGTTATTTGCACACAAAACTGCATTTCTAAGCAATTTTAATACTAGTTGATTTTTCTATGTATATATATTTTAATAAGCAATATATTGTAACAGGTTTTGTTTAATCAAATTTATTTAAAACAAATGACATGAAACCATCTCCAATGCAAGAAAATTGAATTTATGTTGAATATCTATTTCATAATAGCAAGACTTGTAATAATTTAGAAAACATGTTACCCATTGATACACTTGATAAAATAGGAAAAATTATCTGTGACAGATATCAAATAAAAACAATGAATCAGAATACAACTTATTAATATGAATTAATGAACACAATACAATATGCAATCCTTATTCATGGTAACATTAAAGAATATGCTAAATCCAAGAAAATTATCACTGTATACTTTTACATTTACTTTAGTTCTCTCAAACCATGTAAGCCACAAGGTAATGGGTGGGAACTAGAAAACAGTTAATTTTTTAATAAAAGACTAACAAAGAACCTTATAATTTTCTGAGATATATTTGAATTTAATAGAAATAGATAGTAACTTTGTTATGGAAACACTAAAAAAATCAAGAGTCAAGTAATGAGACTTTAAAAACTATTACATGCAAAGGCCTGCCATTCTTCTTTATATTCAATTCTTTGTAGGAGGTAAGCTTATCTGCTTGTATAAGAAACTGGATGCCATCTTTTCAAGAATGCTAAGCAACTTGAATTTTAAATTGTTCTTCCTTTACCTTGAAGGACAATATTCTTATCTGGTTCATACAATGTGTCCAGTGTCAAGGAAAAGAAAGACAGAAAAAAAAAAAAACAACAAATGTAGGAAAGTAACAACCGGTTCTTGAAATAATTATTACGTGACTCTATTTTCTTACCTAGTTATAATCGGTATTTCCAAACAAACACTGTGAAATTTTCTTGCAAAAGAGTTGTTTCAATATTTTTTTGTTTGCATATGCTTGTGGAAGACTTAACATACTGTGCATGCATTATATTTTATTTTATAATTAATGCAATAGTAAAAGTATTTTTGATGTTAAAATAATTTTAAATAAATTATCTTAGTATACTTTTAGCTTAGCAATATTTACATATATAAATAAATAAACAAGAACAAAAACAAGTCAATGAATGAATGTATAAATATATAAATTGAATGGACACTATACATACATGTATGTTATTATGCACAATATACATGTACACAAAGATTGTTTACACATAAACAAGCATGTACAGACACTGCCTCTTAAATTGCTTTAGTTTCAAGTTGCTTAAGTGATTCATGAAGATAAATCTTCATTTGTGGCTAATAGTTTAACAAATAAAATGAACCAAAATGAACTATAACTACCTAAAAAGTGATCTCACATTTTCATGCAGAATTTGTGATTGAAAAAGTGCAAATCCACTTATAACCTTTGCAATTGATTTTGCTTGTCATTTTCATTTTTAGTGAATGCACTGTTGTAGTGCATTCCCATTTATTCCCTGTAGCTTCTTTTTAAAGCAACACTTATCATGCATTGCTTCTTCTCTGTCTGCTTATTAACTAATTTTTGAAAAAGAAATCCCAAGTTCTATCCAAATGCTTGGTATAGAGATACCACAGAATATACCATTGTCAAAGACTCATTTCTGGAGAACATAGGTTTAGAAAAATACTTTGTTGTTCAAGATGAAGAGACAAACAATGAGATTATATATCATAAGGAAGACAGCAGATACCTTCAAGTGGAGTATAAAAAGAAAAGAACTTCTGAATGCCTCTCATCTTACACTTCCTTCTTGTGTAGCAATTTTATAACTTACTTCCTCCAATATGCGAATAACATGTGCAACTATCCCACAACCATAATGTAGTACTGTGGTACTATGCTCTTGTATACTATAAATATTTGTCACTATTATTGGTTTAATAAAACACTGATTGGTTAAGTATTTAGAAGAAGAGTAGATGTGAGGCAAGAAGACTAGGAAAATTCGGGGAAGTAGGAGAGAAACAGATAACAGTGAGATGATATAAGCTGCTTCCCCAAAAGCATGACGTAATGGGACAGAAATAAGGCCATGGAACATGTGGCAGTACAATAGAAATAGAAGTGGCACAGACACTAAAATCAACAATCACTAAGTGGGATCTCCTGAAGCTGAGACTCTTCTGTAAAGCCAAGGACACTGTCAATAGGACAAAACGACAGCCTACAGAATGGGAAAAGATTTTCACCAACCCTACAAGTGATAGAGGACTGATCTCTAAGACATATAAAAAACTCAAGAATCTAGAGCTCAAAACCTTGAATAACCCAATCAAAAAATGGGGTTGAGATCTAAAAAGGGAATACACAGCAGAAGAATTACAAATGGCTGAAAGGCATCTGAAAAAGTGCTCATCATCTTTAACCATCAGAGAAATGCAAATCAAAACAACTTTGAGATACCACCTGACACCTGTTAGATTGGCTAAGATAAAAGACACAGATGACAGCATATGCTGAAGAGGATGGGGAGCAAGGGGAACACTCCTCCAATGTTGGTGGGAGTGTAAGCTTGTTCAGCCACTTTGGAATGCAGTATGGCGGTTTCTCAGAAAATTGAGAATCAATCTCCCCAAGGACCCAGCAATACCACTTCTAGGTGTATACCCTAAACATTCACAGTCACACTCCAATGGCATTAGCTCAACTATGTTCATAGCAGTATTATTTGTATTAGCAAGAACCTGGAAACAACCTAGATGCCCCTCAACTGAAGAGTGGATTAACAAACTGTGATACATCTACACAATGGAGTACTACTCAGCAGTAAGAAAAAATGATGTCCTAAAATTTGCAGGCAAATGGATAGATTTGGAGAATATCCTCCTGAGCGAGGTATCACAAACCCAGAAAGATAAGCAGGGGATGTACTCATTCATTAGTGGACTCTAAACAAACAAACAACCAAGAAAAAAGCAAAGCATGCCCAAGCTGCAAACCACAACCACTGACCAGCCTGGCATCAGAAACACCTTGGACTGACTCCTTGGATCCCACTCCCCCTAGAGGAATACCTGGCTCAATTTTGATATTGATGTGAGGAAAGTGGATCTGCCAGGAGTGGAGACTGAACTAAGCAATATTGGGACCGTGGGACCTTGAGACCACCTGCCAAGGGAGGGGATCGGGAGTTGTGGAGAAGAGAGAATGACCTGATGTGGTGGGAGGGGGAAGGGACTGCAGCCTTTGAGTTTATATGAATTTAATTCAATTGGTTTGTACAGTTTTATTCATCTGGTATCTTTTATCTCCTCTGTCTCTTCATTACTATGTCTAGTGGCTTTTCTATGAGAAGATATTTGGAGGATACCAAAAGAGAAACATAAACATCAGACAACCACAAACCTTTATCTACAATTTGTTAAACATGCAAATTCATTATGGTAATGATGGCACAAAGCTTATGAGAGTGACCAAGCAATGTCTGATTTTAGTTAAAGCCAACTCTAGAAGATAGAACCCCTAACCAAAACTGCTTGAGCTCCAAGGAACGTATATAAAAGTAGACAGAAAGAATGTATCTGCTTATTTCTAACGAGAAAGTGCAAGAAAAAAATTCAGATTTTGGAGATTGAAAGGTAAAAGGCATAATGCCTGAATCCCACTACAGACTGAAACCATAATAATAATGCAATTCATAAAACAAATCTACTTTGAATTAAAAAGAATAAAGTCAAGAATATATCAGAATTCTCCGCAAATTCTTAGCAAATTCATCAGCTAAACCTTTTGTTTAGTCTCAATATTTTTAATCACTTAACTAAACAATAAAATATTTTAACACCATCTCAATGCAACTAGCTTTATTTACTAGAAGAAATATCTAATGAATGCTTTGTTATCTATGTCCTGTTTTGACCAGGCAGCATGGGTCTTAGCCATCACAAATGAGGTAGTAACTTATCATTGGAACCAGCCACATGACCTATGGGTTTTAATTTCTGATGGTGAGACTTTACAAAGTCATTTAACCAATTCTCATTAAAACTATTTACTAAAAGTTTTCCTCACAATAGAAACACACAAGTCTTTCTTTAAGGTCAAATTGAGCATTTTTATTGTTACTTGAATTCATTTTTATTCATTTAGAGTCTTTGAAGAATTACGCAAATTGAAATCTTGAATTTCTAGTAGCTTCTATATCCTTGTTAATCTTCGTACTGATTCCATTTTCAAGTAATATTACTAATAATTTCATACAAAATAACACTTTGCTTCCTGTGTGATGTTACTTGGCTTCTACAATAAAATACAGAAAATCACATACAATGACTTATATGATAAAATAATATACTTTTTAGTCTAAAATATATTCAAGTCTTGCCTTTCCTGTAATAGCCTCTGCTTTATTAGAAGGATTCTATCAGCAAGTGTGCGCCCTTGAAATTTTGAAAATCAGTTTTGTTTACTATAACATATATTGGTCAAGAAGCCTATGTGAAGCTGTGCTTTGTTATTTTTTTCTTTTTTAATTTAAAACTTTTTTCATTTTACATACAAAGCACAGTTCCCCCTTTCTCCTCTCCTGTTACTCACCCTCCTTCCCATCACCCCCAATTTACTCCTTAAATATGGTAAGGCCTCACATGGTGAGTTCAACAGAGTCTAGCATATCAAGTTGAGGGCAGACCATCTCACTTTCCTTGTATGGAGGCTCAACAAGGTATCCTTCCACAGGGAATGAGCTTGAAAAAGCTAGTTCGTGTACCAGGGATAAGTTCTGGTCCCACTAACAGGGGCAGAAATAACTGCTGAAACCATACAAAATGTAATCCACATTCAGAGGGACTATTTTGGTCCCATGTAGGATTCCCAGCTATCAGTTCTGAGTCAATAAGCTCCAACTAGCTTCAGTCAACTGTCTCTGTGAGCTTTCCCAACACTTTCCTGACCCTTTGCTCATATAATTCCTGTTCTCTGACTTTCATGGGACTCTGAAAGCTCCAGCCAGTGCATAGCTGAGGAGCTTTGCTTCTGCCTCCATCAGTTACAAGATGAAAGTTGTATGATGATAATTGGGATAGTCATTGATCTGATTACAGGGGAAGACCAATTCAAGCACTGTCTTTACTATAGCTTGAGGGTGTAGCTGTGGTTATCCTTGTGGATTCCTGGGGATTTCCCTAAAATCATGTTTCTTCTTCAATTAATAAGTGGCATCTGCTGAAACTCAGAAGCTTTTGTAAGTAAAAAGACATGGTAAATAAAATAAAACAACAGCCTACAGAATGGGAAAAGGATTTTATTAACCCTACAGTGGACAGATCTCCAAAATATATAAAGAACTCAAGAAACTAGACATCAAAATACCAAATAATATAGTTTAAAATTCGGCTTCAGATCTAAACAGAGAACTTACAACAGAAAAAAATCTCAAGTGGTCAAAAGACCCTTAAAGAATTGCTCAACATTCATAGTTATCAGAGAAAAACAAATTAAAGTAACTCTGAAATATTATCTTATACCCACCAGAATGGCTTAAATACTCAAAGAAAGCTGTGCTTTATTTTAGGAAAATCAAATCACCTAAGATATGTTTTTTTCCCCATGAAGAGTTATCTTATTTAATCATAGTCACCTATTCTATTGTATGCCAGTCAGTCTCTTTATTAACAAAATACATTTAAATTTAAAAATTGTATTAAGTAATCAAAAGCAGGTACTTTGCAAGGTATAGTTCCTGAAGTGACCATGACAAAAGAACTCACCATAGCAATATCCTAAGTCATATGTATGTTGTTTAAAGTAAATGTAAAAGATTGAAAGAACTGAAAGTTTGCAATCCTATTCATAGTGGATTGAATGGTGAGCATTTTATCAAAGAAGTATCATATAATCCCTTCATTCATTGATTAGGTTATTTAGTACATGACTTCTAACATATAATCAATGCTGAATATTATTATAAAGTCTACCTGATAGAAGTCAATTGAATTTCTTTAATATGCCTAATCTCAATGATATTTGGATAGTTTGAAAATATATTACTTAACTTTGTTAAGTTATTCAGAAAAGGATTGCTAGAACCTAAGACATTTTGACTTTTTCATGAAAAATATTTTTTAAAACTCTTTATAATGCTTTGAACTTAAACATACTTCTCTTTATATCTTCTTATTCCCATTTCCAACAAGATTTCTGCCACATTCCTAAATAGAAATTTTGCACATTGAAAATAAATAATTATGAGTAAAAATAGATAATGTCCGTACCTGTTGCCATACATTTGTTTGTAAATCACAGATAAAATTTATCTGGGGGTAAGTCTGATATTTTCAGAGACAGAATTCCACTCTAGAGATGATTTAAGAACATATACATATGTATATGTATATATATATATGTGTGTGTATGTTCTTATGTATATGTTCTTTAACATAGAATATACATAGATAAATTTCTTAAAAGTACTTCTGATGTGGGATGTCTTTCTGTATGTTGTTAATCATCCTTGGTTAATGAAATGCTGCTTTAGCCTATGACAAGACATCACAGCATTAGCCAAGAAATCCAATCATAAGTAACATGGAAGTATGGTAGAGTCACAGGGAGTTGCTGAGACCTGTCACCCAAGAAAGCAAGATGTAAAAAACACGGTAAGCAAAGAGCCACATGACATTGCACTGATCAAAGAAAATAGGTTAAGTTGAAAGAGCTAGCAAGTAATGAGTCAGAGCTATAAACAGTTTTCAATTATTATAAGTCTCTGTGTGATTATTTTTGTATAAGCTGCTGGGGAACCACAGGTCTGGACCTTGGATTGGACAGTCCAGAAACTTCTAGCAATGCACTTTTTCATCTTGAAAGTCCATGTCCTAGTGGTCCTTTGGTTTTGCAGTGGGTTGAATTCTAAACCATGAGGAGTTGGACAAGCAAAGTCAAGACTGGGAAGGAAATGAAATCTTGGAAAATAACATGGTGATATCTCAGTTATTGGTAATTTTTCTCTTTGAACCATCAATTTCTCAGATTAAAATTGTTCATCTTGTGATCATACATATGGACAATCCAGTGGAATTTACTAGGCTCACAAACTAAAGATGTTGACACTAGTGCTCCAAAAACCAAAAGTATAGTGAAGAGTAGGTACAATTACACCTTGACATTAAGGAGTGGCCTCAGGGCACCAGTATTCATGCATGGCAGCAGGGCCAGTTTAAGATCCAGGATATACTTGTGCAGCTTCTTCTGCCTCTCTCACGATCTAGGAGGGGAAGGAAAATCAGGTCAGATGAGTATGTGAGTAGCACAGATTGGTCTACAGCCTTTCAGTAACTCTTTAATTGAGTTTTGTCTTACTCTTTATAAGCAAATTCTTCCTCAATAGAACCATTTTAATAATTCTTCTCAAAAGAACAATGTGAGAAGCAGCAGAAAATTCAAATTCTGTAATAGGGTTCATTCACAGTATTGAATCAACAATCTCAGCCTTCGCTTGGCAAAAATTGTACATTGTAATTACTATGTAAAATCAAGATAAGATATGGACATTAGGAGAAACTGGATGAGTGACAAAAGGTGAATTTCCTTTGTGTCTTGTAATAAAAAACACAATTAATTTCAAACTAAAAAAAATATATAATCTTCCCATGCATTATTTTCTTATATGTCATAAATATCTAATAGTTAAAAAGGAATGTGAGGGTCCTTGGGGCTTTCCCAGATCCATGATTAGTAAATGATCAGGCATACACACATATGATGTATAGACATATATACATGAGAAACACTAATTTGCATATAATAATATTAAAAAATAAACTGATGCCTATAATGATCAGCATTTTCTAGAGGATATATTAAGTTAGAGAACAGAATTCTTTTTAAACATTACCATTTTTTTTCTCCTGTAGGCCTGTAATTAGAATAGAGCATTCTCACCTTATTTTTTCTCTACACAGCATTCCAACTCTCAGACCAATATCCAGTCTTTGAGATCCTTATTCGCCAAGTAACAGGATTTTACCAGTTATTTAGATTTTTAAAAATCTAGTTGATAATTAAGTTTAACTATTACAGCAGCATTCATATTGTTATATTTGTGTTACTTAATCAATAAAAGAAAGAGAATATGAATAAACCCACTGCAGATAATGTAGTTGAACATTCACCTACCAAGCTGTTAGGGTATATAAGTTTTCACTTTAATGCAGATCACTTTCATTCACTGATTTCTTACCTGGAAGACACTATTCTTGCCTCTGCACAAAACATTTACACTTCCATTACTAATTTAATGATTTTCAAATAGTTCACAATTTCTGGCAGTTTAGAGCCTTTAGCTTCATGATTAAGTATATATATTGGGTGTGTATTGGCTATTTGATTTTCATTAAATGGAGATGAAAGTAAAGATAATCCAATTTTTTTACTCAACTATTTTTAATAAAGGTTAAAAAGTCATTTGTTAGTATGAAAGAGTCATGAAAACTACTTTAACAGTTCCTGGAAATACAGTGGTGGACCTCAGTGCATGCCAGACACAGCTCATCAGCATTTCCATGAAGAGACCGTTTTACTTGGCTTCATGAGTTACCCAGTGCCAGATGCTATAAAATTGCTTTGAGAGATTATGTACTGGGGACATATGGAGACCATTCCAAGTGCAACACAGAGGCCTTTTTTATATAACCACATGTTAATAAGAAATCTGTAATTTGGAAATTTGGGGTGTCTGTGAATGTGTGTGTGCATGTCTTTACATGTATCTTAAAAAAATTGTTCCCAGTGGTAATATTTATCCTACCACAGCATTACATAGAAAGCTCATTTAGCTTTGCCACACATGTTTGTATTATGGGAAATTGGCGGGCTAGTATGCTAAGTATCAATAGCACAGCAATCTTTGCTAGCACAGTAGGTAGCAGCCATCCATGTGGGCGGGTACTTAATTCTTGGCAGTTTACCTCATTTGTAAGTAGTAGGGGCCAAGAATACTGGTTTGGAAGTCCTTTCACTTCATTTAGAAATATTTAATTTATTGTAACAGTTTATTTGCTGCAGATTGTAAAGTAATAAGGGCTTTTAAGATCAAGACAATATTCATCCTGCCATTACTTATAAGCAACCATATTCTGTATTCACTATCATTTATGTAGCTAATGCATAAACCAACAATTGGTTGTGTTGTTGGGTGTCATGTGATGTTTGCTTACAGTATATACTATAAACTTATTTCAGGCAACATATTATCTATCAATTATTTATTTTCAGTAAAGATATTTAGTATCCTTCCTTCTAGGTCTTGGCAATGCATATATAGTACATTCATTGTTATTATTAACAGAGATCTTATTGTGCAATATAGTATTGGCTTTTGCTGTTTTATTACTTTAATATTCATTGGTCAATTGCATACATCTTTGTCAAATATTTTATCTTTTCCTCCATTTTCTACATAGTTGTAGAAAAGTTGGCTTCTTGATTGAAGTCTAGAGTCCTCAAGGAAAGACTTTATCTAGCAAAACTGCCAATACATTATTTGTTGTTATTGCTATAAACTCAGAGATCAGTTCCTGAATCCAAATATCACATGATTTTGTTCAGTAATAATTTTACCTGAAACCCTCTAGTGGTTATCACTCTGTGATGATTCTACACAAATTAACTTTGTGCAAAAAAGAAAGCAAAAAGAAGCTGTCTTTTTAACTGTTCAACTTTTTTTTCTTTATTTGATGGTATGTTAGTGATGATTTGAGACAAGACCTCAAATACAGGACACAGCATTTAAAATTATTAGTTTTAAAATTTGATACAAACTACTCTAAACAATCTAACAACAATAGTCTGACTTCGAAATCCACTTCTGGACTCCCATTTAAAAAATGAACAATAGTGGATTATAAACAATAGAATTTTAAGAAGAGTTTTACTAAAAGAATTATTTAGATGAGAAAATTATAGCTTCATATTACCACTTCTACACCTTTACAATCAAATGTATGAGCACATTATAATTCTAATAAATTATGCAAAATGCTAATTAAAAAGTCAAATTTACTAATCATCTCTCAGGGTCACACTGAAATTGAATTTGAATAAGGACAAACAATTCTATAAGGTGAGATTTTATTTTGTAGATTTTAAAACTTTTTAAAAATACTAGAAAAAATACGAGAAAAAATAATTTCATTTTCATTTATATGCTAATTGATTTCACTGTGTTCAACCTAACAAAATTATTGATTTTTTTCTGTGTAAATTACAGCTATATAAACTATAACTGAGTATTTCAGAGAAATGACATGTTAGAAATGTAGATAATTATAGTGAATGTTGGCTTTATTTCTTAAATTAAAACCTAGTTAAGCAGTGAAAATATTTTATCCAGTTGTCTTGCTTTTTAGAGAATAATGAGCTTATACTAGAAATGGTACAAACTTATCTGTACATACTTAAGGAATATTCAACCACTGAATTATAACATTGACTCTCCCCCCTATTTTGATGATTGAGTATTGGTAAATTGCAACATCTAACTGTCTAACCTGCATTTTATGGTTGTTCCGCCTAACACTCAAGAGTACCTGCAATTCTATTAGTGTGATACCACATTCTTTTTTCCGTACCGTTTTGTAATATGAGTATATATAGAATTTTCATATTTTGAATCTGTAGTATTTTTTTCTTATAAATATTTCAAAAAATATACCACTACATAGTAAGAAACATATAATTTAACTTTAATATATATTCTAATATTTTTAACTAACAATTGGAATATTATAATATATAGGACTCAGTACCACTGGTTTTTAATACAGTCAGCAGAAAGAAATGGATAGACAGAATTAATTTTACAAAATTTTTTTTGTAGTAATTCTAATGTTTCTTCCAAATGTCTGGTGAAAGAGATTATGTTTCAAGATTATATCTTTCCTTTTATCATTAGAATACTTTTAAATGGCAATACAGATAGAGAAATTCTATGCCTATAATGTATATGTAAATCATTCCCATTTTTAAAGAGCATCATGTTAAAAAATTATATAGGAAAAAAGATGTTAGACCAAAACTAAATTTTAGGTTGTTTTTCTTAATTTAACAATATCATATGAAATAGTCTTCCAATGACTCTCACAAATACACTGAGAAAAACATACCTCAGATGAGAATTCATGGATTTGATTCAGGTCATTGGATGTCTTAAATCTAAATTTGTTGTAGAGTCTTTTTCATTAAGCAGCTTCCTGTCAATTCTTACATGGCTTTAGTCATCTGTATTGAATTACATCTAGAGTTGTTATTTTTTTTCAGTTTCATTTGGCAATGCATTTTCCATTATTACATGTAAGTGCTTATTATTGGCAATTCTATAAAATGTCTAGCATTCCAACACAGATATTTGTAAGAGTGACCCCCCTCCCTAAAATGGAAAGGTAGATTCTGCCAGACATTTTAATGACAATGCTGGTTATTTAGGACATAATTGGTTTTAATTAGTTCTCTTATCCACCTATAAAGTTCTTTACCTGCAGAAGAGAGACACTCAAGAGTATGAAAAAGCTTTACTATAGAATATTTGAAAATATCAGCTATTTTATGCCAGTATAATCATTTACAAATGATTTGTAAGTCCATTACCTTTGGTTAGAAATGGATTTAGAGAAGCAAGATTAGATGAAAATTTGCTGTGTAATTTTAATAAACATCATTGAAAATACCTTCCTTGTATCAAGACTCATAATAAAGTCTGTACTTCAAATAAGGACTGAAAGAAATGGGCTCAGAATCCAACTTTCACTGTTGGTTTACCAGATGTCCATTGTTACATCAGGTATTTGTGGCTGTAGACTTTATAAATATAATATTCTAAAAATTAAAACTGTCACTGTTACTATGAAATTTTGTATAACACTGGAATGACATTAGTGCTGTATTTTTATATGTGTGAAGATAGTTGTGAGTATAAGTGAGTGCATCATACCACTTTTGGGTGTATACCCTAAAGAGGTACAGTCACACTCCAAAGGCATTATCTCAACTATGTTCATAGCAGCATTATTTGTAATAGCAAGAACGTGGAAACAACCTAGATGTCCTTCAACTGAAGAATGGATTAACAAACTGTGGTACATCTACACAATGGAGTACTACTTAGCAGTAAGAAAAAAATGATATCCTAAAATTCACAGGCAAATGAATGGATTTGGAGAATATCCTCCTGAGTGAGGTATCACAAACTCAGAAAGATAAGCAGGGGATGTACTCACTCATTAGTGGACTCTAAACAAACAAACAACCAAGAAAAAAGCAAATCATGCCCAAGTTGCAAACCACAACCACTGAAGAGCTTGGGATCAGAAACACCCTGGACTGACTCCTTGGACCCCACTCCCCCTAGAGGAACACTTGACTCACTCTTGAGGTTGGGGGGAGAAAACTGGAACTGCCAGGAGTGGAGACTGAGCTAAGCAATATTGGGCCAGTGGGACCATGGGACTGCCTGCTGCCTGCCCAGGGAGGGGATGGGGATTTGTGGAGAAGAAATAATGATCTGATGTGGTAGGGGGGGAAGAGACCTTGAATAAGGATATATAAGGTAGAAAGTGTGACTTATTTGTCAATAATAATAATAATAATAATAATAATTACAGAAAGAAATCAAACTGCAGCATGTTTCTTTTTTCCTTCTCAAATTGTTAATGAACAATAAAATTTTCAGTGAGCCAAAAAAAATAATAATAATAATAAGTGCATGCATCTGCCCAAAGGCTGAGGATAGATGCCTGGAATCTTCATTGATCTTTCCCTTTTTTGGTTATGGAATATTCTCTGAATTAATTATAGTAAGCTGAATACAAATACTAGCCATTCAATAACTCATGGAGCCCTTGTTTCTGCTTATATGTTCTCATGGATTCATGTTACAAGTACAAGATGGATGAAATCCTGGTTTTAGTCTTCTAGTGCAATGCAATGACTTTCTTAAACTCCATTTCTCTCATTCTTTTTTAATTGAAAGATTCCAATCTGAGGGACAGAGAGTATACAGCTTGGAATTTAGTGTTTCTTAACCTTTCTAATGATGTGGCCCTTTAATACCTTTCCTCATGTTGTAGTGACCCACAAACATTAAATTATTTTCATTACCACTTCATGGTAATTTTGCTACTGTTACAAATCATGATGTAAAAATTTGTGTTTTCTAATGGTCTAAAATGACCCCTGTGAAAGGTATATTCTGTCTTCAAAAGGGTTGCAAACTTCAGTTTGAGAAGTGCTGGCTTAGATTATTTTGTTGAAGAGCATATTCTATTCACCAGAGATTTAAGGAAAACTAATACAAATTATATAACAATTCTATGAGAGCACTGAAGAATCTTTATAGAAAAAGTACTGTTTGAATGATCATCTAGGAAAGGTTATGTTCTTACCTGAAGCTGATAAAGTTGATTTTGGAAAATCAGATAATGATTAGAAGACAATATAATAGCAATATAACTATAACAAATGATTCATGAAGGGTTAAACCATAACATGTTTACCATCTAGTTATGCTTTATCTGAAAAATGTAATTCTGTGAAATTTTCTTACCAATGACAAACCATATCTAGAATGGGAGAATCTTAAAAGAGTTTCAAGGCTTTAGATATTATCATAATGTCAATAGTAAGTGTTGCTTCTTTATTTACTTTTTTTACAATGCAAAAAATTGCAATTAATAATTTCTATTCCTATTTCACTCTTTCCTATTAATTATGAAAATAGTTTATGTTCTGCTTATTAAAATTATTTTTGTTTAAATTGATTTTCAAAGGATTGACAAATACATTTTTCTCAAAGATTCATTTAAAAATAGATTGCTTCAATAATACTTCTTTTATCTTGGAATTACTGACTAACCAAATTCAGGAAGAGTTGGCTAGATGGAAGAGAGTAGATTACAGTTGAAGGTACTCTCTACTTTTGATGAGGATGATCATGGAACTGACAAAAATAAGAGTGAAACCTTCATAAAGAGAGCTTTAAAAACTGACAGAGGTTAAAGTGTAAGGCTTTATGTATGAAAATATATATAATTCTGCCATTACATTTTACACTGTACCATAACCCATAAACATAAAACATAGAGACTTTCCATGATTTTCATTCAAACATAGGCCATGATGTCAATGTTACTACTAAATAAATGAGGTTTTAATATTATAAATTATGCTATGTAATGGAAAGATGCTATGACTCATCTGCAAATGTCAGAAATTAATATATACAAATAAACATAAATTTAAAATTTCCGGAGACCTTAACTGAGCACATTTTCACTCTTCAAAAATTGTCCTCTATGAGATTGGAAATAACATTGAGGATGAGCATTTATTTGTTTGGAAGTGAATCCCTAAAAGCCTCTTTAAGTGTTCAGCATATATGTACCTGCCTACAAGTTTAGTGGTGAGGGCAGAAACAGGTTAACCCTGAAAACGTTTTACCAATCAGTCAGCTACTTAAGATGACAATTCTCTTATATTTATGGTTGTGAGCCAAGCCTTTAACGGCTGAGCCATCCCTCCAGCCCAGGATGACAATTCTCTAGTTCTCTTAGATGCCCAAAAAGGAATAAAGAGGGAAACAATATAAGAAGACATCCGTGTCTTGTTCTGGTTACTGTATAAACAAACATACTTAAGCATGCACCACACACACAACAAGCTGAAATTATATTTTTTTAATATTAACCTAATTTTTATTTTCTGAGCTGCACTGCTTCTCTATCATTGGGTGTCTTATACTACTCTCTAAGGTCTTGATCGAGGCACCTTTCCTTCTGATTTCTAAGCCCACTGTGATACTGACATGTGTGGTGACCAAGCTTAGTATGAGTATTACAGCTGCCACTGGGCTACCACTCATAATATCGCTGTCATAGGTTGCAGCCATGAGTAATAGAGGCTAAAGCACTTAGTAGTCACTGTTTTTTATGACACTTGACTTATCAAGTTAAATCAACACACTTATTTCCCACAAAATAAGTTCAGAATTATTTTTGAGTTTAGAACTACTCAACTTCTCTACTGTATGAAGAAATTACTATACAAACCAAAAATCAATATTGTTCTTGGACATGTCAGAGAAGTGAGGCTGCAGGCTAAAAGGCCTCTGCAAATGCCCCTAGATCTGGAGTTCCTAAGAATTTCTTACCAGCAACAGAAGACACTGTAAACAATGTTTAAATATTAATGTTAAGTTGCTAGAGGCAGAGTATCAACAGCATGAAAATAAGAAGCCTCAAATATAATTGGGAAAGCAAAAGTGATGTCCAGGCTCTTTGTAGGAACCTAACCATGTTCTTAGATCAAGAATCTGAGAAATCCCTGACCTTAGCACAGTGAAACTCAAACACTATTCTCCTCAATTATCTGTGTCAACAGTATTTCTAAGATCACTCTCTTTTGTGGGAAGGAATTGTCTGTCAATTTCAGACTGCTTTTCTTAAAGAAAATAATCACCGGGAAAAATGAAGAAGTAAAATTAAAAATGTTGCAATTGGGAAAAGATAATAATTAACAGAAGTATCTGCCTAGTCGAAATAAGTAGAGTTACGACATAAAATGATATCTATAGGTTAGTAGTGAGGTCCCTAAACCCGATGTAAAAGCCTGGACATATGTTGTTTACCTGTAATACCAAACCTGAGAAATGGAGGAAGGAGGATCCCTAGGGCTCTTTGATCAGTTAACTTATTCATTTGAATTGTTTCAAGTTCAACGAGAGATTGATATAGGAGGACACTTAGTATCAACCTCTGGTCTCTACTGTGTACATGAATGATCATATAAACACATACACACATGCACACACACACACACACACACACAGAGAGAGAGAGAGAGAGAGAGAGAGAGAGAGAGAGAGGATAGACATATGTATATATTACTATGCAAAGATATGCAATTAAATATTGATTATATAAAGTAAATGACCTATAAATCAACATCAGAAGTGTGTATTTTCAGTGCACATTGTTAAAGAAAATAAGCCCAAATGAAAAAAAATGCATAATGAATAATTCTATTTGTGAGAAATTATGTAAAAGGACAAATGATAAGTCTGATAAATAAAGATCAACTGTGTTCACAATTGTGGGTGTTCAAAGGTAGACATCACAGGTTGAAGTACAGAAGATATTTCAGAATGGTACAAAGTAAGGAAAGTCTGAGACATTAGTCTTTACACAATGGTGATAAGTCTATATTGATTCTATACCCTAGTACATAAGGCTGACCCTATCCCTCCACTATTGAAAAACTTGTTAATTCTTGTCTGTTCTGGATCTATCACTATTCCATGTAGTGGGATACTATAGCTTTTACACTTAAAGGAGACATGAGCTACTATTTGGAAACATTTTCCCAGTTTTCTTCATCCCCCTCTTCATAAACTAATGAAAGCACATGCATATGCTGATTAATAGCTATTTCTTTTTAAAAATATTTCTATTTATTATTTGGTAATTTTACATCATGCACCCCATCAAACTCAGTTATCAATCCTCTCAGTTTAATACCCACTCTTATGATCTCTACATTTACAAATGAGTCCATTCATGCTACTCATTTATTTACTGGAGCATAATTACACTAATTCTAACAGGAAACATCTATTTCATTTCTGTGGTATGGTTGTATATCTCTTCATTCTAAAACAACCCAAGCCAGGTCATTTCTATAAACAAAACTATTTCTTTTGAAACTTACTTACATTTTGTCATTAACTGATCTTCCACCCAGCTTAATTACTGAGTGTCCTGGATTCATTATTCTTCCTCATTATTATGCTACCTGGTTAGCATTTAATGGTTAATGTGAGCAACAATGTTATTATGTAATTTAGCATCAAAATTATGTTAGCATGGCCCTTCATGTTAATGTTTCCATTTAGCTATGTCTATGTTCACTAATAAAAAAAAAAAAGTCAGTCCAGGTGCCATGGCAATGTTCCAATGTCTTCTGTCCTGCAGAGAAAATGAATGTATTCAGCTGTGGGGCAAACACTAGGTACCAGTGTTTTCTTGTTAAACCTGCTGAATTACACATCATCTTATTTTCCTTGAGATTGTAAATTTTGAGCACAAAATTACAATGCTAAGTAATTGTTATGTCTCTAAATTAACAGTGTAAACCAAGACTCCTCTCTTTCCTACATTCTTCTCACTTCAGGTTTGAACTAGTAGGCTATCTTAAAAATTTTCCTCAATATATTAACTAAGGTATAATTTTGAAAATATAAAATCCCCTAAATAGAAAAAGTATTCTTAGGCTTGTTTATCTGCTGTACATTGTTTCTTACCTTGTATGGGCCAGAAGTTCGACCTGTCCACAGCCACTTTTCCCTTCAAAAATTACACAGACACTTATATTAATTTCATCTTGTTTGACCTATGTCTCAGACACATTGCTAGCTAGAACTTTCATCTTAATTCAACCCATTTGTATTCATCTGTTCTGCTACATGGTCATGGCTCATCTGTATTCCTATATGCTTCTTCTTTGGTGCTGGATGGAGTCTGTCTGACCCCACCCTCCTCCTACGTAAACCTCAACTTCCCCGCGTATTTCTATGGTGTTGGACACAGGTTAAACTAATTCCTTTTTTTTTTGCAGAATGATATTCACAGCATACAGATAAACATTCTCACTACATTTATCCATTGTCACTAATTAATTACTTCCACTATATGAGTTCTATACTGACAAATATATATATGTCATATACAAGTTATGTATATCACCATATGTATGTATTTAGTCACTTTATAGTCTATTGAGTAGTAGTATTTGTTCAGTTTTCAGTGCTAATATTATACCAAAAATAAAGTAAAAATTCTTTCACTCTACCATTGTGGAAGTTATACACATGATCAGAAATACAAACAAACATGTAGTAGTAAGTCATTATTAACTAAAATAAATATGAAAGACAATAAAAGTTTCAGGAATGAGAACCATGGATAATAATACAGAGATAGTAACAAAAATTCTCCAGAGAAAGGGATTATTTTATATGCATGTCATTCTAGTGCTTGTGAACAGAAACAGATGTAGGGAAGGGAGATTACAATCAGAAGGCTAACAGACTTTATAGAGATATCTTATTTTAAAATACAGAATTTGTTTATTGGACTTTTAAAGTTATATATAACATAACTTTTTTTTCATTCAATTAGCTATAACAGTTTTGGGGTTTGCCAGACATGAGACTAAGATCTCCCTGACTAGAATAGGCTTTGACCAGCCACCAGCATCTTGTGCTAAACAGAGCCATGCAACAGATATCTTACCATTTTAAGACTTGGTTGATACCGTCAGATAAACATTGCAGATGTGCAAAAAGCCAGATCAAGAAAATCACTACCAACACACCCAAAACTTTGAACTATGCTTAAATATGTACTTAGATAATAAAGAAAGAAAAGATAATTATGAAGACAGTCATTAAAAAATTAAATAGTTTTAAAAAAGTAAAATCTTTAAAGAAAGAGTAAAGTAATATAAAAAAGCAGATCTGCCTGGAGTGGATAATGAACTAAGCCACCTTGGGCGCTTAGGACCTCCTGTCCTTGCTGGGGAGGAGATAGGGAGATGGGGAGAAGAGAGAGTGATTGGGAGGGCAGGAGGGGGAATGGAGTTTGAACAAGGGGATGCATGGATAAAAATGAGACTTTGTTCATAATAAAACATATAACAAAAAATATTAGCAAAACATGAATAAGTCATGTAAAGATCACAATTGTATAGGGCATCTAGATCCTGTATAATACTTATTTTACTTTGAATTTGTAAATGATAAGAAAAAATCAGCAGCTGTGGAGTAATATTGAGCTGTGGAAAAATATCTGTTGAATTAAATCATTCTATATTTAATGATATCTTAATTTTAATATTGAAGTCAGAAAATGTGTAGTATTGAAAGCAATGATGTGCATTTTCCTTTCTTCAGGAATCAAAAAGCTATGTGTTCCTCCAAAATTAATAAATACGAGCTTTAATTGGGGATCTTCTGAAAATCTTGGCTACAAACATGAAGATAAGTGAAAAAGAAATGACAAGCCAGGTTATTTATATGCTGATCTCACAGCAGGAGAACTGTGATAAGTGATAGAGGAGCCAGGATAAGAGATGATAAATCTTGCTGGCTATCACACAGCAGTCATCCTCACCTTTTAGTTTTTGATATAACCAAAACTGAATTTTTGTTTTTTACCACTTATTCCAATATAATAATATTTATTGCATACATATAGTCAAAATATTAGGAATAACATATATTTACAAACATACATACATGAATACATACACACACATACAAATATAATATAAATTAAAATAACAACCATAATCATTATAAAGTGGGTACCACTTACAATGAGAAAGTTATCGAAACATCAGACTGAAGTTAACCACTTTACCTGCAAAAATTTACATTCATTGTGGCATTTACATCTTTGCAACTCCAGGTAGCTTCATATAAAATTTTATAATTTGTTGTCTATTAGTTGAATGTCCCATATCCTCTGACAGTTTTAATCACCTGTAATTCATTGTTCTTATTGAGCATCTCGTTTTGTCAAAACAAGTAGAATTTGTAATTTAATAAACATAACCTTGTACATTTTGAGAGTTAAAGCCTGTAAAATATATTAGAGAGAAATAAGGTGGACAGAGACAGAGAGGGAATGAGATGGTGGCTTAAAAATGAGAAATATAGTTCTAGAGTAAAGTAAATAAATTTTAAAATTTGAGGCCTTAAAACAAATCTCAGAGATGACATTTGATCAAAATATGAAAAATGTAGAAAGATTTCTTTCTCATCAAATGAAATATAAAGAAAAAAGTCTATGTTATGGAAACAGAAATTTTAAAGGCTAAGAATGAGACAGCTTTGCTACCCAGGGATCAATAGGGATGCCAGTGTTCTTTGGACTGAGTCATTTACAGGTTATCACAAGAAAGTTGGGAGTTGCAGGCACACACTGTGAAAGAATCATAGATTCCATTTATTTCTGAATGAAGAAGAACTGTAGGAGAATTTTCATAACTCTCAATTTAACTTTCATTTGTGTCTGAGGTGAAAGAAAACATGGGATATTAAAACTAACAACTACCATATCTTCTATAAATGTGTTCATCAATCTTTGGCCGGAGATAAACATTTTTTATTTATTGAATGTCAGATCCTTTAGCTTCAAATTTAAGTTTTTTATTTTTTTCTAATAGTAAATTATATGTCGTATTACTACAGCAATTATAGAATTGATTTATTTCATCATACTGATAGTATTTGAAGTACAAGTAAAAGTAGACATTTCAATTGGCTCTTTTAAAATATGTTTTAAAATGTGTAGATTATAGAAGAAATATGGCTCAGATAACACATGTTTGTGTCCTCAAACCTGATTACTTGAGATTATCCATAGGATCAATGTGGTGGAAAGAGACAGCTTATACCTTTCCTCCATTTTTATACTCTGGCACTTTGCTACCATTCCAGAGAAATCTAAGTTTATTTGCTAGCACCACTGAAGTAGTTAATATTTGTTTGTAGTTCCAGATTTGTGGGGGATCTAATGACCTCTTTATGCCTCTAAACACACTAGATTGGCAAATAATGCTTACACATTCATGTAGGCACAACACTGACACACATAAATAAAAGTAAATAACCATTTAATGAATAAATAACAAAAATATTGTGAACATCAGCATTTCAAGGAAAATTATTGTTTAAAGTTTCATTATCTTTCAATCAACACACCAGAATAATGTATTTTCTATATTAAACAATATGTGGGCAGTTGTTACTCTGGTTCATTATGCATAAACATGCACATATACATACATATACATGTATATACACATAGATTACATAATGTGTATACACATGTACATGTATATATATATATGTTTTCATACACATATGCACACTTATAATCTTAAGTATAAGTCACATACACACATGTCAAACAGGAAAGGAAGTTTAAAATGAATGCTGTCATGCTTGATGAGGGTGACCCTACAGGTCAAGTACATCTGGATTTGATTTTATTCTCACTTATCTGCTTAAGTAAATATGTACATAGCTTAATACCCCATAACACTGGATTTAATCTAATAGCCTAACCTGGATTTTCAAATATATTTTTCAATTAAAATTAAATATGGTTTAAATAAGAAAATTTAAAAAATGATCCTAAAACATATTATAACATCAGGAATAAATAAGTGATCAAAGGAAACCACTCACATGCAATGAGGTTTTTGGCCTGTCTGGCCCATGGGTTAGACATGTAGACCCTCAGTCCCACATAAACATACAGATGTTTATATTAATAATAAGATGTTGGCCTATGGTTTAGACATATTGCTAGATAGCTCTTGCATCTTATTTCAATCTATTTTTATTTATCTGTCTTGTCATATTTTTGTTTCTTGGGCAGCTGGATTGAGTCTTTTTTTTTTTTTACTGTCTTTTTACCGTATCGATGCTCCAATTTCCCTGCCTACTTCTAAGTTGCCTGCCATAGGGCAAGACAGTGGCTTTATTAATGAATGATATTCACAGCATACAGAGAAATATCCCACATCATTAATATAACTGTGTAATGATATAGGTTATGAAAAATAGATAAAAGAGCAATCTTACAAACCTCCCATTAGTTAAACTTGAAAACATAATTGACAAAATAAAAAGGTAAGATGATCTAATAATTTCATGTAACATACATATTTGTGTATTGATAGTTAAAAAAGTATTTAGTAATAAAGTGAAGGCTCATCTCATCCTGTCAGAAGATTTTAAAATATTAACTTCTCATTCTCTCCCTCATATAGAAAGTAGCCTACAAGAATTTTGTACAATTACATCCTCAAACTAAGTAAATTAAAATTTTTAGAGATGAAAGTGAGAGGAAAATAGCAACATCTTTGCAGTGAAGAGTAAATAGTAAATAGTATCTTACTCAAATGGTCAAATTAAGCACCATTGATTAATAAGTACTGTTGATATTATGTATTTCCTGAAATAATTATGGAAATTATGTGATTTGAAAATGAGAACTTATTCCCACACCTACCATATTAATCTAGTCATGAAAAATTATCAGAAAACTCTATGATGAGTTTTTTTTAATGTCTATCCTGGGCTGAATATAACTATGCTGATAGAACAGTCAATGCCACCTTAAGAAAGTACAGAACATAAAAAAAATATTGGAGCACATCCTGCTTTGGACTCAGTGACAATTTAAAGGCTATTTGATGAAAAAAAAACCTGCTACAATCCATACATTTTTAAAAATTTTATGTTAATAATATTTTTATTTTTGATTGGTCCAGTATAGTTATCCAAGTTATTAACATCAGAAGAAAACAGATATAGTCAGTGAAAAGCAACATATAGTACAGTACAGTTTTTGAAATTAAGAATTACTTTATTTGTTACTAAAAAATTATTTCAAAATAAAATGCTCACTTTCTTGCAATAAATGAACAATGACCAGTATAAATGATTGCATATATTTCTTTTACATAATTTAGAATATTTGCTTTCATTTTAAAAAATATTTGAATTTCAATTGCAAATAACATACAACCTATGCATTCTTAGAGCAGCTATTTTTACAGTTAATATGGAGAAAACATAAAGTCAAAATCAACTATGAAAAGAGTTAAATAATTTTATTTTACAGGGACAAAGAACACGCACATATACACATCAAAATACATGATTAGTTAATTGTGTTTATGTTTCTTATTGATAAAATCTAATGACACACCGAAATACAGGTACAAACTATGGACTCCCTGAACTTCCATGAGTTTGATTGTGGTGGGAATATTCTCTGTATGCTGAAAATATAGGAACTGGCTTGGCCTTTGTGGAGCACCATAGAAATGGGTGGAGAATCAAGAGACAGACAGGCAGAAGAAGGGTGGAGTTAGCTAGTCTCCATCTGACCCCCAAAGAAGAGACATGTAAGGAATCCAGGTGAGCCATGGGCCAGGCCACATGGTGGGTAGATTACTAGAAATGGGTTGAATTAAGATAAAGGAGATAGCTAATAATGTGATTGAGACATAGCCCAAAAGTATGAAGTTAATATAAGCATCTGATTCATTTTGGGGAGGACAAAAGCTGCCGTGGGCAAAGTCCAAACCTCTGACCCAAATGGGCCCTGGAAACCTTCTACAACATTTGACTGATGAATTAAAAATAAAAATCAAATAAATGTTTTGTAATGCCAGACTGTCACATTTGACATTGATCCACTACAACATTATTTTCAAATTCAAGATTGTGACAAATGAAAATATTGTTTGTAGCAAGCTATGTTCAAAAGTTGGAAGAAGCTCATTTCAGATCAACTCAAACTGAGAGAGATGTGATATGCTACCACACAGTTCAGAGTCTTGAATTCTCTAAAACTTGTATTCTTATGATAATTCTAGAACTACATCTTTACCTCAATAGTAGAACGTTCAAATAAACAACCCTAAATGTGGAAGCCAATATTTCCTAGAAAGACTACCAGATAGGCTTTCCCTTTTCTTTAAAAATCATGAGTCTCTTTTTCTTACATAACAACTGTTACACCTAACTCTGAGCAAAGTTTCTAAATGACTTTTTTTCTGATTTCCTTTGATCAGTTTTTCATGGAGTCATAATAATGCACAGGAAGACTAATGACTTTACTATGAAAAACTGAAAAAAAGCTTTATTTTTAGATTCATGCTAACGTTTGATATTTCTAATTTTAGTTCTTCAGTTAATAGTAATTCATATAAATTATATACACAGAAAGTAGTTTTAAAATAGTAAAGCTTCAGTTAACTGAGCAATTCAAACAAGAATGAACATAATGGTCTTGATTTTTGAGCAGTAGTCTTATACTGGAACATGATTTAATTTCTGCTTTTTCTTTTCTGCTTATACTTTATATTCCTATTAGCAAATGCATTTTAATCACTTCTTATTTATTATCAATAAGTTGTCTGAACGTTGGTGAAAGCAAAAACTCTCCATGTTGAATTCAAATCCAGAACGGCAGGTCATAGGTAGTGGATTTTATGGGGTCTTATAAATGACATATGTGCCTTAAGATGCATATACCAAATAACTTCTTTTCTCCATCAACTACAAAACACCAGAAGGAAGGTGTAATATCTAGGAAACACGATTTCAACAGACATGTCTAATGTGTTGATCTTAGATTTCCTACCTCTTCAAACTGTAAAAATTACATTAAGGTTAATGATTTCTGAAATTTTGTCACAGCTGATTAAAGATAGTGAAATCAAAAATCTCATCAGCAGAATTTCTGTGTTTTCCATGGGTTTACATGTCTTCTGTATCACTGCATCCTAGTTTCATCTTTACCCTTTCTTCTTTTCAATATCATCTAGTCATCTTCAAAAAAAGAATCTTTCATGGTTGCTGAGGGCTATTTTATATTGTAATATTAGCATGAGATCTTGTGGATGAACAAGAAAGGAAAGCATGTGTTTGTGTTTTCTGTTCATCCACAGTTTAGAAACCAGGAAACAAAACAAGGAAACAAAATGATAGGAATCCTGTAATAGGTATGTGTGACAAGTTGACTTAGAGTCAATTGTGCCAGTTTCCTTTTTTTTTTTTTGGTAACATCTTTTTAGGGAGTACACTGATTTGAAAAAACATTTCCATTATATAGGCCTGCTTACAGATCTGTAGGACCTTTTCTTGATGAATGATTGGTACACAATGTTCCAGTCCATATTGCAGTTCCACCCCTCAGTAGATAGTCCAGAGTTTCATAAGAAATAGAACTCATCAGAGAAGTAAATGACATTCCTCCAATGTCTTGATTTAGTTTCTACCTCCAGGCCCCTGCTTTGAGTTCCTGCTCTTACTTCCCTTCACAATCAACTGTAAACTCTCCCTAATTTGGTTTTTAATGCTGTTAATCATAACAATAGACAGCAAAGTTGACCAATGAAGAAATATTTAATTTTATTAAATACAAACATATATATGTATATATTGTCATAATTTTGAATTAAAAGTTATGTTAATGAATATCAATTCATTAATTTTAAATTATTTTCTTAAACATTTTATTTTATGTATATGCATATTTTAAATGCATGTACATTCATAGTACCACATGTGTGTCTTGTGTCTACAGATACTCGAAAGAGCAAGGACTTCTGAAACTGGACTTCATTGGAGAGTGAGAGTTTTGGATGGGTGATGGGAATTAACCTTCGTGCTCAAAAAGATAAGTGAGACAGCTCCTATAATACATTTTCATTTTTTTCTTTTTTGGGGCATTTTATTTCTCTTGTCTAAAATTTATATTTCATTCAATACTCTAGAACTAGCTAGTTTATATCATTTCTTTTGAAAATATATATAGCATGTGTTATATTCTTTTTCATTTCATAAGAACTTTTACATGCATATTTGTATCCCTGTGGATGCCTATGTGTACAGGTTCATATATGATGCATTCACATAGGAAGAAACAATTTTGGTTATTGTTCATTAGGTAATTATTACTATTATTTGTTGCTGTAGTTTTGTTTACAATGTCTATTACTTGCCTTAAATTTGACCAGTAGCCTAATCTGGCTGGCATGTGGGGGGGGGGGAGCCAAAATATGCTTGAGTTTGTATTCTCCACAGTGGCATTACAGTGTACACTACCATAACTGGTTGTTGTATATTATTTTGGGATATTTGTCTAAGGACCTTATGCTTACAATCAAGCAGTTTCAAAACAGTGATGTTCATAGCCCTGTTTATAGGAAATGTATTCAGAAGGGTTGGAAAATCTGGGATGAATAAAAGAGTGGAATATGATCAAAACACATTGAATTAAATTCTCGAAAGAATACTAAAAGAAAGAAAATGTATTAGAAAATCTTTATATTTTACTTTATTTTGCTTAGTCTTTAAAAAATCTTCATGCTTGCATATTTTTCAAATAAATTTTATTTAGTTATTGAATGCAAATGTAATACATAAATTTTAATCATATTCAACCCTTCCCCCATTCCTTAACTTACATCTAAATACTCCCAGAAACAAAAGCATAACATTAGAGAGAAGAAATGTTTATTTGAAGAAGACAGATGAAAAGCCCTCCTTTTTTTCTCCAATGTCCAAGATCTTTAGTCTTAGTCACTAGAACCTGGCAAAAAGATGCCTTACAAATGGAAAATATATTACTTGGAATTTTATTAGGGACTTTAAAATGGGAGATTATACTTAAAAACTAACATGGGCACAGGATATTCAGAAAATATGTGGCAATAATTCCTTGTAAAAGAAACTTGTACAAGGTTCTAATCCTCTAAATTAAAAAAAAAAAAAAAAGAAAGAAACCAAGAGGATGGAAGATACTGCAAGATGCTACTTCCTTAGTTTCAAGAAAGAAGTAGAGGAAGTGAGCCAATGAATTCAGTCATCATCCAGGAGCTGGAAAAGAGCCTAAAATGTTTTCTCTATTGAGTTCGCACAAGAAGGAGTTCTGCCACCCTGGCATACTCTAGTAAAATCTGTTTTGTTCACCTTCCTTTGAGAACTATATGACTGTGAGCTTCAGCATGTGTGATGAGCTGTTAGAGCAGTTACAGGGTAATGAAATGTTGCAATATAATACTGACATGAGATGTTTAAAGTTCTTATTCAGTAACCGGATTAAATGCACGGACCCTTGGGAATTTTCTTTATTTGTCCCCAATTTTAAGGCCTTTGAGATTTTACAGTGCACATTTTATCAATTTTTGTTTCCCATTTTGAAAACTGTACAATAGAGATCATAATGCTTTTATTTTAGTAAAGTATGACAGATTTTTATCATCATGACTAAATCTATAAAAAATAAAAATGTGAGGAGCAAGGATTTACTCTGCTTCATAGATTTTGAGATTTCATGTGATCCTTCTTTTCCCCAATTCTTTAGGGGTTTGTGGCAAGGATCTGGCATGTCAAAGCATGTGTTTGTGTTTTCTGTTCATTCAATTTTTGGAAGCCAGGAGACAAAAACGAGGAAACACAGTGATAGGGTCTCGGTATTCCATGCCAGTACACTCTGTACTCCAAAGTTTATCAATATAGACATGCAAACTTTTGTCTTATCCTAGTAGCACAGAACTTTATCATATGGCCTTCTGGGGATGGGTAAGGTCCAACCACAACAAAACTAAATGCTATTTTACTATGGAATATATAATTTGATATTTTCAAATAGTATTTACAATAAGAGATTTTTATATATGGGAAAGTAAAATGTACAAGGTCAGAACCTACTTTTACTCTGTTTGGAGATACTTTATTTTAATAAAGGAATTCTTTCTTCACACTTGTGGTGACTGAGGTTGTCTAATACTGCTGATAGTGATCTGATTCTCATCTAGTTTCCAATTAGCAATTCATTTTGTCACAGTTTTTTTATATAAGTTCATAAATAAAAATAATGTCATTTGATTTCCATCTGTCTGACAGGTATGCCAATGTCTGTCTTGCATTTTGTCTATAGTCCATGCCAAATAACAGCATTTGGTTGTAAGGGGGAGGTTTAAAACTGGGGTGCAATCCTTGAAATGGAGAAAGATTTGCTGTCATACATCTTTCATTTTTCTCCCAAGTTACCAAGAAATGTCCAGATTCAGAACCTGGCATCACTATGACTTTCCCTCCCTGAAATGGGGCAATAATCACATGAGTCTGAATAACATTAAGCACTTGAAAATTTGCATTAGATGTAGGCTCTTTTGAGATACTTCTTTTCTGTTGTGCTAATTAGCTCTGCCTGCGCACCTGGGCTGACTGTCCACAGTTATAAACAGGTTTTCAAGTGGAAATTTGAGAGCCAATTCATTAATTTGCTGTCATACTCCAAAGTCAACAACAATAAAAGCATACAAAGCAGAGGCAGATTGGATAACTAATTCAGTCTAGAAAGAGAACATCTGCCATGAAGCCATAGCAGGTTTGTTTTGGCTTTAACTTTATTTTACAATCTCCAATCTGTTTAATTTGAAGGGAGCATGGGTTCAGGGAAAGGGATTGAATATTAGAGTTCAGGGAATGCTGGTTGATTAAAAACTGAGACTTAAAAAGAAAGAGTAAAAATAAATAAAACAAATGTGACAAATGTATCAAAAGTATTATAATTCAAGAAAATAAAGCCAAGAATATCCAAAGTCAAAATCTGTCATCTTTCACATTTAAAGTTAAAAGCACTCAACACTAGCTTTCTTATCTACAACTGGACACAGCAATATGAACCTCAGACCAACATTTGAATAATATGAAAGTAATATTGTTTGTTTGTATTGAGGCAAGGTTTCTCTGTGGACCATGGTTTCCTGGAACACACTCTGTATACTTGGCTGGCCTATAACTCAGAGATCATCCTACCTCTGCCTTCAGTATGCTGGGATTAAAGACATACCCCACCACTACATAACCTTTAACCCTTCCTATTTTGTATTTCTCCTAACTCCATATATATATATATATGGAGTTAAGCAGTTTGCTACCACAATACCAAAAAGTATCAAGTAAAACTCAGTGCAAAGTATTTATTAGTACTTGTTTTAAATTGTATAAACATGCATTAAAGTGTTTATTTTGAAATTGTTGTTTCATTGGGAACATAAACACTGGCAATCATTACTTGCTATTGCCACTGAACTGGCTACCGTCCAGAAATTAATAAAAAAAGGCCTATTCTTATAGTGTTAATTGAAAATATTTTATACAATATATTCTGATTATAGTTTTTCTTTATCCAAAGCCTCTCAAATCCTGCTCACCAAACCAAATTTAAATACTTTCTTGTGTTCATTCACAAGGAAACACAGACCTATGAACATCTGGTTTTTGACAAAGAGGTCAAAAAAATTCAATGGAAAAAAGGTAGTATCTTCAACAAATTGTGTTAGCATAACTGGATGGCAGTATGTAGAAAAATGAAAATAGATCCAATGCTATTTATCATCATGCACAAAACTCAAATCCAAGTAGATCAAACATCTCAACATAAAACCAGCTGCACTGAACTTAGTAGAAAAGAAAGTGGGAAAAACTCTCCAAAACATTGGCACAGGCGATCACTTCCTAATTATAACACCAGTAGCATAGACACTAAGTACAACAATTAATAAGTGAGACCTCCTAAAACTGAGAAGCTTCTGTAAGGCCAAGGACACAGTCAACAAGAATAAACCACTGCCTACAGAATGGGAAAATATTTTCCCTACAAGTGACAGAGGACTGATCTCTAAAATATATAAAGAACTCAAGAAACTAAAGCCCAAAATACTTAATAACCCAATTAAAAATGGGGTTCAGAACTAAAAAGAGAATTCTTAGCAGAAAAATTACAAATGGCTTAAAGGCACATGAAAAAGTGCTCAACATCTTTCACTATCAGAGCTAATCAAATCAAAACAACTTTGAGATACCACCTGACACCTGGCTAAGATGAAAGTTACAGATGACAGCCTATGCTGGAAAGGATGTGAAACAAGGAGAACACTCCTCCATTGTTGGAGGGAGTGTAAACTTGTCCAGCCATTCTGGAATGCAGTATGGTGGTTTCTCAGAAAACTCGGAATCACATTCCCCAAGGATCCAGCAATACCACTATTGAGTATTTACCCTAAAGATGCACATTCACACCCTAAAAGCACTAGCTCAGCTAAGTTCATAGCAGTATTATTTGTAATGGTAAGAACCTGGAAACAATCTAGATGCCCCTTAACTGAGGAATGGAATAACAAACTGTGGTACATCTATACAATGGAGAACTACTCATAAAATTTGCAGGCAAATGGATGGATTTGGAGAATATCCAATTACATAAGCGAGGTCTTACAAACCCAGAAGAATAAGCAGGGGATGTACTCCCTCATTAGTGGATGTACTCCCTCATTAGTGGACCTTAAGCAAAAGCATTCTTATTTCATTAAAAGATTATGGGTGAATAAAGTGACTTAAAACACATACACACACACACACACACACACACACACACACACACACAAACCATCTGGTTTGACTATAGAAGGGTTGCTTAGCAGAAATTTTTGGTGGCACTAGTTTATTTGTGATCATTAGCTGTGACCTGCTGTGCTTTCTTCATCTGCAGCTGAGCCTAACCTGGTTTGAGGAGCTTTATATTTTATTTTGTATTTTTCATGTATTTTAGAAAAAAGAAAAGTTTTATTACTGTATTTTTTTTGTTTGTTTCTTTGTGTTGTTTGTTTTTGTAGCTATCCTCGATGTTTTGCCTTTTATATAATTGCCTTTGATATTGATTTTGAAAAACAATTAACAAAATATTAACAAACAAACCAGAATAGATTAAAAACAAACAGACAAGTACAAAGGAATAGTCAAAGAACCAGGAGTGGATGCTGAACTAAGCCATACTGGGACCTTGGGACCTCCTGCCCTTGTTGGGGAGGAGATAAAAAGACGTGGAGAAGAGAGGGTGACTGGAAAGTGTGGGAGGGGGAAGGGAGCTTGAAAAAAGAGGTACACGGATAAAAAATATGACTTTATTCATAATAAAAAAAGCCACAAAAATGTAGATAGATGTAAAGGCATACATATTTGCACATACAGAAATCCCAAACAATAAATTAGACACCATAATATATAAACAATAGACATATAAGAAAACAAAAAATTCAAATAAAGTTTTGCTCAGGGCCATGGGAGTGAGTACTATTGTTTAACAAGTTGACCCACCAGATGAATAATTCCTTGATGGGAAGCCACACCTTGCAGAGCCCTGGGGTCACAGATTGTTGGTGACCACTTGATTTCTGTCTGTAATTTTCTCTGGTTCCACTGTTATGCTTCTCTTATAGGAGCAGCTGTGAGGTTCTTTCATCAGTCCATTAGTAATGTGTTTTACATCTTTGGGAGTTGGGCACACTTATAGTTGTGGATAATCAAGAAAATTGTTTTCTGTTGTATAAAAATAGTATCAGAATATTATTCTTTACTGACACGGGAAAGTAACAATATTTTCAATCTCAAAGACAATTAATTTCAGACTTCAGGACAAATTCACACAAACTGAACTGCCCCTACTGAAAATACACAAAGACTAATTCCCAGAAGTTGTTTATTGTTAAATCAAAGCCAGTCTTGTTCAATACTACACCTTTGTTAATCATTCATAACTATATCTTTTATTTCCCTTTCCTAAATAAATCACCCAAGTTACCTAGTCTATATCCAACTCCTTTTATAATATAAAATTTCTTTATTCTGCTTATTAAGGATTTAATAGCTAACATTCACATTTATGTAAATTTATACCACATTTGATTTTTGAACTTGGGTTACCTCACTCAGGATGATTCTTCCTAGATCTCCTCTTTTACCTGTGAATTTCATTTGGATATATCCCCAATAGTGTATAGCTATTAATAGATCTATTAATTCTTTGGTTATAGCTACTCAAAGGTATTTAATGCAATTTGTAGCTATTATAAAGGGTGATGTTTCACCTATTTCTATTTCAGCCCTTTTATCTTTAGTGTATAGAAAAGCTGCTGATTTCTTTGGGTTAATCTTAAATCCCGCTACATTGCTGAAGATGTTTATCAGTGGTAGAATTTCCTTGGTAGAAATTTGTGGGTCACTTACGTGTACAATCACATCATTTGCAAATAGAGATCGTTTCACTTCTTCTTTTCCAATTTGTATCCCCTTAATCTCCTTTCGTTCTCTTATTGCTTTAGCTAAAACTTCGAGAACTATATTGAATAGATAAGGGGAGAGAGGACATCCTTGTCTAGTTCCTGATTTTAGTGGGGTTGCTTTGATTTTTTTCTCCATTAAATTTGATGATGGCTGTTGGCTTCCTGTAAATCGCCTTTATTATACTGGGATACTTTTCCTGTATTCCTGATCTCTCCAGGACTTTTATCAAAAAGGAGTTTTGGATTTTGCTAAAGACTTTTTCAGTATCTAAGGATATGATCATGTGGTTTTTTTATTTAGTTTGTTTATATTATGGATGACATTTACAGTTTTTCATATGTTGAACAATTCCTGAATTTCTGGGATGAAGCCTACCTGGTCATGGTGGATGATAATTTTTATATATTTTTACAGTTTGCCAAAATTGTGTTGAGAATTTTAGCATCAATAATCTTGAGGGAAATTGTTCTGTAATTCTCCTTATGTGTTGTGTCTTTGAGTGGTTTGGATGTTAGGGTAATTGTGGCCTCATGAAAGTTATTTGGCAATATTCCTTCACTTTCTAATGTGTAAAATAATTTCAGGAGTAATAGTAGTTCTTCTTTGAATGTCTTGGTAGAAATCTGCACTGAAACCATCTGTACCTTGGCTGTTTTTTCTTGGGAGGATTTTAATGACAGCTTTAATATCCTTTAATCTCTAGGTCTGTTTAGGTAATTAATCTGGTCTTCATTTTATTTTAGTAAAGGGTGCCTGTCCAAAAAGCTGTCATTTCTTCTAGGTTTTCCATTTTTGTGGAATATAGATTTTCAAAGTATGATCTGATAATTCTCTGGATTTCCTGATGGTCTGTTTTTATATCCTTTTTTTCATTTCTGATATTGTTAATTTGGATACTCTCTCTCTGCTTTTTGAGTAGTTTGGATAAGGGCTTATCTATCTTATTGACTTTCTCAAAGAACCAACTCTTTGATTCATTGATTCTTTGTATTGCTCTTTTTGTTTCAATTGTATTGATTTCAGCTCTAAGTTTGATTATTTCCTGCTATTTACTCCTCCTTGGTGAGTTTGCTTCTCATTGTTATAAGGCTTTTAGCTATTCTGTTTGTTCTCTAGTGTGGGGTTTCTCTAGCTTTTTCATATAGGCATCTAGCGCTATAAATTTTCCTATTAAAACTGCTTTCATTGTGTCCCACAAGTTTGGGTACATTTTGAATTTATTTTTGTTTATGACTAGGAAGACTTTGATTTTTTTTTTCTTAATTTCTTCTTTGACCCAGAGTGGTTCAGCTGAGTGATGTTTAGTTTCCATGAGTTGGTAGGCTTTCTTTGATTTTTTTTATGTTGTTGAACTCTAACCTTAGACCCTGGTGGGCTGATATGTCACAAGGGATTATTTTCATTTTTCTGTATCTTTTGATATTTGCTTTATGACCAATTATGTGGTCAATTTGGAGAAAGTTTCATGAGGAGCTGAGAAATATGTATATTCCTTTGCATTTGAGTGGAATCTTCTGTAAATATCTATTAAATCCATTTGCATCATAACCTCTGTTATACTCCTCATTTCTCTATTGAGTCTCTGTCTGGTTGTCCTATTCAGGGGTGAAAGTGGGGTATTGAAGTCTCCCACTATTAGGGTATAAGAATTGATGTGGGATTTGTGCTTTAGCAGTGTTTCTTTTACATAGATAGGTGCCTTTATATTGAGGGCATAAATATTCAGGATTCAAATCTACTCTTGACCAATTTTTTCTGTGATGAATAAATCATGACCAACTTGGTTTATTTATTTGCTTTTTGCTTAAAGTCTATTTTGTTAGATATTAGGATGGCAACCTAGCTTGTTTCTTAGGACCATTTGATTGAAATATTTTTTCCCAACCCTTTATTCTGAGCCTATGTTTATCTTTGTGGTTGAGATGTGTTTCTTATATGCAGCAGAAGGATGGCTTCTGTTTCTGTATCCATCTTGTTATTGTGTGTCTTTTTATAGGTTAGTTGAGTCCATTGATATTAAGGGATATTAATAACCATTGACTGATATTTTCTGCTATTTTTAGTGGCAACTTTTTATATTTCCTTTATCCTGGCAATTCTTCTCTGGAATTATTGATTGTTTGTGTTTTCTGGAGGGCCAGATTGGTAGATAGGTATTGTTTCATTCTGACTTTGTCATGAAATATCTTGTTTACTCCATCTGTGGTGATTGATAACTTTGCTGTTTATAATATTCTAGGTTGGCAGCCATGTTCTTTTAGTGACTGTATAACTTCTCACCAACCTCTTCTAGCTTTATTCATTTCCATTGAATAGTCAGGTATTTTTCTGATGGGTCTGCCTTTATAAGTAAGTTTGCCCTTTTCTTTTGAAGCTCTTAATTTTTTTTTTATTTGTTTATATGTTTTTTGGCCTGATTATTATGTGGTGAGCTGATTTTGGGTGGGGGGGGTCATATCTATTTGGTGTTCTGTAAGGTTCTTGTATCTTTGTAGGCATTTCCTTTTTCAAGTTAGGAAAGTTTTCTTTCATGATTTTATTGAATACATTATCTGTACCTTTGAGGTGGTATTCTTCTCCTTCTTCTATTCCTATTATTCTCATGTTAGGTCTTTTCATGGTGTCTCAGATTTCCTGAACGTTTTATATTATTGATTTTTTTGGTTTTAGTATTTTCTTCGACTGATGTATCTATTTCTGCTACTGATTCTTCTACTTCAAAGATTTTCTTTTCCATCTCTTGGATTCTGTTGGTTATGCTTTTATCTGTAGTTCCAGCGCTTTTCTTCAAGGTTTCTATTTCTACCTTTGCCTCATTTTGTGCCTTTTTTATTGCTTCTACTTCAGTTTTTAGTTCCTGGAATATTTCTTTCATTATTTGGTTTACTTTTTCTTTGTTTTCTTACAAGGATTTGTTCATCTCTTCCAATTTTTTGTTTGATTCTCTTCTATTTCTTTAAGGTGATTTTTTTATATCTTCTATGAAGGCTTCAATAATCTTCATAAAGGTGTTTTTGATGTTTCCTTCTGTTTCCTCTTCATTGCTCTGTCCAGGTCTTGTAGTTGTAGAACCACCAGTTTCTTCTAAGAGTTGCCTTGTTGTTTTTCATATTATTATATGTATTTTTGCACTGGCATCTGTCCATGGCTTCATTGGTTCACGATTAGGCCTCTCCTATTCAATTGTGGCAAGAGGGTTTGTTTGTTTCCTATCTCCTCTGATCAACAGGTCTGCTTAATCTCTGACTCTGCTCTGGGCAGGGGTCTGAATTTCAAGCCCTCAGTCCTTTTCTGATGATGCAGTTTGCTCTGGATCTGTAGCTGGCTGTGCAATGTTCCCTCTTTTAGGTGTGGTTGGAGTAGCCCCTCACAGCCAAACCCTAGTTCTTTCTGCTAAGGAAACTCTGCTGATCCAGTTGGAGGCAGAGCTGGCCATACAAGGGCCCCTCTTTTTGGTGTGGCTGAAGGAGCCCTCACAGCCAAATCCCTATCCTGTCTGCCAAGGGGATTCTGTGATCAGGCATCACAGACAGATCGTGGTCCAGGAACACAACATTCCTGGCAGGGAATCAGGCACCAAAACTTGCTCACCTTACCTCCTGAAGGGGTCTCTTAAATTTGCTATAAATATTTCTTACTTGGAAAACAAAGTTTAGTCTCTTGTGCGTATCGATATGGCAGAATAGTGATATTAGATGTGGTATGATAATTCAGTGGGTTCCATATCATTACTTTAAGATTAAGTTTAGAGCTCTAATTTTTAAAGTAAAAAATTAATTACTAGAATCAAGATTTGAGAATTTTTTCTTTGAAATAGTATAGTGTAGTCATATATTAGATATCCTGCATATCAGATTTTACATTACAGTTATTAAAAGTAGCAAAAATTATGGTTCTAAAGTAGCAACAAAATAGTATTATGGTTGGAATCACCACAACATCAGGACCTATATTAAGCGTCCTAACATCAGGGAGGTTAAGAACCACTGGTTCAATGTTTGAGGAATGTCAATAGCTCTATATTTTACTTAATGCCTTTTTCCAGACAGGGAAATGAAACAAAATAAGAGAAGAGATGTATCAGAGACCTCAGAGGTAGATGGTAATTGCATGGTGAATTTTTCTTGTTTTAAATTGCCATTTGGATAGAATCTGCTTTAACTTAAATATTCTATGTGTAATTTTCTTTTCTTCTGTACCCCCTCACAAAAATTAAAATATAAATTATTTGTGCAATGTGAAATGGGCCTACAATTTATCTATCAATTTTATTAAAATTAAAGATATATTAATGCTTTTACTATCATCAATAATTCCTCATTACCCCTCTATGAGTATGTAATGATATGTTGTGTTTATTAAGTATGAATATACAGTGTGCATATAGTCAATGTTCAGGATCACAGACTTACATCCAAATTTTATAGAAATTAATGATATCACATAATTTGATAACTACTAAAATAGATTTTTTAGCAAATATATCTTAACTCTTTCTTATATATTGATCCTTAATTTTAGCATTGACAAATTATTGCACAAAATTATAATGCCTGTGACTTAAAAGCATATATTAAAACTATGTTTCACAGAATACTCTCATTTTCATTATATAATATTACTTAATACAAAATTTACTAGTGTGAAATGACCTTGATTTAAAATTGTATTCTTCTATTTATTGCCTTTATCACTTTGCATACGTTATAAAACAATTCTCAATTGGACAAGTTGATCATAAACAACACCAATTATTAGTAGCTTTCTATTAAGTGAGTTTCAGGATTATATTAAAATTTGCACAGTGAATTCAATATGCTATGTATAGTCAATGTTTACAAGGATATACATGGATAGAAAAATGTGACTTTCTTCATAATAATAAAAACAACAAAAAAGAAAGTTTCTGTAGAGTGTACTTCTTAAGAAAATCAAAGTTAAATTTAGAAGATTATGGTTTTGGACCATTGCTTTGTACTTTACTTACTATGGTACTTCAAAATGCTGCTTAGTATCAAAAATACATTTATTTTCCTAGCTCACATTGTATTTATTATAGAATGTGAATGTGTGCTTTGAAGTAAGACACTTTGGATTCTCATGTTCTCTTCAACATGAGATCAACATAAGATATTCTGTCCTTAAGAGCAAACATTAATTTGTCCCTCAGTGAGTTGGATAATAAAATCAGCAGCATTCTATATTGTTATCAGGGTATAATATAGTAAAACCTGATGAATAAAATTATATGATCTTTGTTGTAGATTACACTGTTGAGAAGCAGTAGATTATTACATTCTCATTTCAGAGAGTAATACTGTACTTCTTAACATTTTTCATCACCCTTATTGATGCATCAAATCTTTGTATATGGCATATTTATTGTCTCTTTTCTACCTGGCATTCTTCCTGACTTTTTTTCTTCTTATACCCATTCTGCTCCAATTATCTTTATCATTATTTTAATCATTGTTCATTTTACACAATTTTACTGAAAATATTGACTTTTCAAGGCTCATAGAAGGACCCCATGTAAAAAAAATTCACATAATCACATAATTTATCAGGAAACAGGTTTATGGATTTTGAGTTGTACTCACTAATTTTACCTAATTAGTAGATCAGCCAATATTAATAGACCACACATTGTATAAAACAGTAGCTTCTAAGTAGTGTATTTTTATTTTGTAGTTGCAAACATTTATTTTATTTTGTTGGCTTAATATAGCTGAATGTGCCTATTAGATCTTAAATGTATATAAAATATATCTTATTTATATATATATAAGATCAATAAATAATTGGAAGCTATGACTTATTAGTAATAATTGAACTTAGTTTAAAATTTTTTAATTTATTTTACATACCAAGCACAGATTCCTCTTTCATCAGCTTTCTCCCCTGACCCAGCTCCATTTCTTCCTTCAAAGATTAGGGCCTCCCATGGACAGTCATCAAAGCCTGGTACATTAAGCTGAGACAGGACCAACCCTTCCCTGACTCATAAAGGTAACTGGTTCCACAAAGCCACCTGATGAACCAGGGATAGCTTCTGATCCCACAGCCAGGAGAACCTCAAAGAGACAAAGCTGTACACTGTCTCTGGCATGCAGAGGATCTAGTTTGGTCACACCTATGCTCCACAGCTACAGTTTTGTATACCCCATGAGCTTTATTCAATTGTCTCTGCAGATATTCCAATCATGATCTTGATCTTCCCATGCTCATGTAATCCCTCCTCCCTCTCTTCCATTGGACTCCTGAAGCTCCAGCTTGTGCTTGACTGTGCCTCCATCAGGCATTGGATGAAGCTGTATGATGACAGAGTATTCACCCATGAGATTTCTGGCACCCTTTCCATAATTGCTTATAGTCTAAGCTGAGGTCATGCTTGTGGATTGCTGAAAATTTCCCTAGTACCAGATTTTTCCCTAACTGCATAATGCTTCCCTCTATCCACTCTGGCCCTTCTCTAGCTAGACCATCCCATTCTGCCATGTTCTCATCCTCCATTGCTTCCCCTTCATTACCTCCTCCTCACCCTAAGGTTACTCAGGAGGGTTCTCCTTGATATGTAGCTTCTCCCAAACTACGGTTTGTAATATAATTATTGTTTGCTTTGTATCTAGTATTCACTTATGAATGAGTACATTCAGTGTTTGTCTTTCTGGGTCTGGGTTACATTACTCAGGATGATTTTTTTTCTAGTTCTATGCAGTAGCTTGCAAATTTTATGATGCTTACTCCATTTGCCTGCAAATTTTATAATGTAATTATTTCATTGTGTAAATATAGAATATTTTCTTTATACATTCTTCTGTTGAGGGTCATCTAGGGTGTTTCTATGTTCCGGCTATAATGAATAATGCTGCTCCAAACATAGCTGAGCATGTGTCCTTAAGGTATTATTGAGCATACCATGAGTATATGCCCAAGATTATAACCATTGAGTTTTTAGGCAGATTGATCTTTAATTTTATGAGAAGCTGCTGTACTGACTTCCAAAGTGGCTGTATAATTTTGTATTCTCACAAATAGTGGAATTTCTCATTGCTTCATACCCTTTACAAGATAAGCTATCATTAGTGTTTGAATCTCAGCTACTATGAGAGGTGTAAGATAGTATCTTTGAGTTCTTTTGATTTGCATTTTCATGTTGACTAAAAATATTGAATAATAACTTAAATGTCTTTTACCCATTTAAGATTGTTCTGTTGATAATTCTCTGTTTAGACCTGTAGCCCTTTTTAAAATTAGATGGTTTGGTATTTTGATATCTAGTTTCTTGAGTCCTTTACATATTTTGGAAATCAGTCCTCTGTCAGATGTAATGAAGATCTTTTCTCATTCTACAGTCTGTCATTTTGTCGTATTGACCATGTCATTTGCATACAGAATCTTCTCAGTTTCAAGTGGTCCCATCTATTAATTGTTACTCCCAGTGTCTGTGACACTGGTATTGTATTTAGGAAATTATTTTTCTGTGCCAATTCAAGGCAACTTCCTACTTTCTTTTCTATCAGGTTCAGTGAAATTGGATTTAAGTTGAGGTCTCTGATTCATGTGGACTTGAATTTTGAGCACGGTTAAAGATATAAATGTATTTGCAATCTTTCCAGATAATAAAATCCAGTTATGATGCACCATTTGTTGAAAATTCATTTCTTTTTCATTGCAAGTTTTGGCTTCTTTATCAAAAATCAGGAGTTTTTGGGTGTGTGGATTAATGTCAGCATCTTCAATTCATTTCCATTGGCCCACTTGTTGGTTTTTATGCCAATACCTTTTTTTTTTAACTATATAATAGAGCTGGAAGTCAGAAATGGTGATGCTTCTAGATGTTGTTTTATACAGGATTTGTACAGTAATATTTTAGCTATCCTGACTTTTATATTTTTCCATAAATTGAGTATCTATTTTAAGGTCTGTAAAGAATTAACATGGGATTTTGCTGAGGTTCACATTGAATTTGTGTATTGCTCTCAGTAAGATTGCCACCATTATTATAGTAGTCCTCTATAGTAGTCCTCCCATGAGAATGGGAGATCATTTTATTTTTTTGATAAATTCTGCCTTCAAAGACTTAAAGTTCTTGTTATAGAGGTTTTTCACTAACTTGACCAAAGCAACTCCAGGTTATTTATATCATTTGTGGGTATTGGAAAGGGTGATATTTCTCCGAATTCTTTCCTGTCCTGTTCATCATTTGTATATATGAGGGCTACTATTTTTATTTTAGTTAATCTATTTCCTGCTACATCGTTGAAGGTGTTTACCAGCTGTAGAAGTATATTGGGAGACTTTTGGGGGTCACTTATATAAGCTATCATATCATCTCCTAATAGTGAAAGATTGACCTCTGCCTTTCCAATTTGTATCCCCTTGATCTCTTTTTGTTCTCTTATTGCTCTAACTAGAACTTCCAGTACTATATTCACTAGATATGGAGAGAGTGGGCAGCCTTGACTTGTTCATGATTATAGTAGAATAACTTTGACTTTTTCTTCATTTAATTTGATGTTGGCTGTCAGCTTATTGTAATTGCCTTTATAATGTTTATATATATTTTCCTTGTATTTCTTTTCTAAATTAGTAGAGATTTTTGAAGTATGACCTAATGATTCTCTGGATATTTTGTTGTTGCTGTCTGCTGCTATGTCCTCATTTTTCTTTCTAATTTTGTTAATTTGAATATTCTCTTTCTGCTTTTTGATTAATTTGTATAATAGTTTGCTATCAATTTTCTCAAAAACCACCTTTTTTGTTGTATTGATACTTTCCATTGTTATCCTTGTTTCTGTTTTAGTGATTTTAACCCTCAATTTGATAATTTCCTGATGTCTATTGCTCCTGGTTGAGTTTGCTTCTTTTTGTTCTAGTGTTTTTTGGTATGTTCTTAAGTCATTAGTGTGAGATTTTTCCAATTTCTTATGTAGTCACTTAATGATGCAAACATTCCTCTTAGAATTACTTTTTAGTGTCCCTTAAGTTTCGATATGTTGTATGTTAATATTTTTAAAACTTTAGGAAGTCTTTGATTTTTTTTTCTTCATTTCTCCTTTTATTTCTTCAAGTGGTGATTCAGCTTAGCATTATTCAGTTTCCATTAGTGTGCAGGTTTTCTGTAATTTGTGTTGTTGTTGAATTCTAACTTTAATCCATGATGATCAAATAAAATACAAGAATTTTTTTCATGTTGTTTTTTTTTTTTGTACGTGTTAAGTCTATTTTTGTGTCCAATTATGTGGTTAATTTTAGAAAAGGTTCTATTCAGTCCTGAGAAGAAGACACAGTCTTTTCTGTTGGGAGAAATGTTCTCTAGATATCTTTTAAGTATGCCTGTTTCATAATAATTGTTAGTTTTACTTTTTTCCTTAAGGTTTTGCTGGCAGATCTGTCCATTGGTGAGAATAAGGCATTAAAATTTTCCACTATTAGTGTGTGGTGTTTGATGTGTGATTTAAGTTTTAGTTTCTTTTTTTCAAGTTTTCTTTGGTAAAATTTATCAATGGTAATGTCTCTTTTATATATGTGGGTTTCCTTTTATTTGGGGCATAAATGTTCATAATTGAGACTTCATCTTGATAGATTTTTCTGTGATAATTCTGTAATGTTTTTGCAGATCTCTTTTGATTAATTTTGGTTTGAAATCTATTTTTTATATATTAGGGCAGATATATTAGCTTTCATATTTAGCCATAATGATTTGAAAATTTTTAAATCTTACTCCGAGATGGTATCTGTCTTTGATGTTGAGATATATTTCTGTATGTAGTAGAATGATGGATTTTGTTTTGGTACCCATTCTGTTAGCCACTGCCATTTTATAGGTAAATTCAGTCTATTGATATTAATGGGTGGTTAATTCTAGTTATTTCTAGTGGGAATGTATGTAGAGGGGTGAAATTTGCTGTTGTGAAATTATGTATTGAATATGCTCTTAAAGTCCATCCAAATTGCTCAGAATGAATTTTTACTTTTGGTGATTTCTGTAGTACTTGATTTGTGGATAGGTAGTGTTTAAATGTGGTTTTGTCATAGAGTAACTTGTTTACCACCTATGACATTTTAAAATTTTGATGAATAGTAGTCTGAGCTGATATTCATGGTTCCTTAGTGTCTTTTTTTTTCCCTTCTTCTTTATTCATTTTTTATTTATCAAGAAAAACAGTAAAATGAATTTAAAATGCTGATAAGTTAACAATAACTATAAAGAAGATAAAAATCATAAGCATGACTTATCAAAGGTGATAATGCAAATAAGATTGCTACACATATATTTACTTTGTGTTCAGCTTTCCCTCTGAATTTTTTTTTCCATCCCTGTATATCCTTATTCAAGGTCCCTTTCCCCTCCTGCCACATCAGGTAATTTTTTCTTCTCCACAACTCCCCATCCCCTCCCTGGGCAGGGAGCAGACAGTCCTATGGTCCCACTGACCTAATAATGCTTAGATAAGTCTCCACTCCTGGCCAAATCCAGTTTTGTCCCCCCCCTCCCTCAAGAGTGAGTCGGGTGCTCCTATAGTTGGAGTGGGGTCCGATGTACTCACTCATTAGTGGTCTCAAAACAAACAAGAAAAAAAGCCAAGCATGCCCAAGCTGCAGACCACAACCACTGAACAGCTTGGGATCAGAAACACTCTGGACTGACCCTCAGTGTCTTTCTAATGTCTGTCCAGGACATTCTGCTTTTCAATGTCCCCATTGAGAATTCTGATGTTTTTTGATTGATAAGTCTGCAATTATAGATTACTTGTCCTTTCCCTTTGCAACTCTTAATATTCTTTCCTTTTTCTGTATGTTATTCCTTTGATTATTATATTATGTAATGAGGGGACTTTATGGGAGTATAGCTTTTTTGTGTTCCATAAGCTTTTTGTACCTTCATAGACATTTTCTTCTTTAGGTTGGGAAAGTTTTTTATGATTTTATTGAATATATTTTCTGTGCTTCTGAGCTAGTATTTTGTTACTTCTTCTATCCCTTTTGTTATCTTTTTTCCCCCATGGTACTCTAGATTTCTTGGGCATTTTGTTTTAAGACATTGTTAGCTTTAATGTTTTCTTTGACCAACAAAGTTTTTTTTCTTTATCATATCTTCAATGCCAAAAATTCATTTTTTTCATCTCTTGCATTCTGTTGTTTATGCTTGAATCTTCAGTTCCTGTTAGTTTACTCAGATTTTCTATTTCCAACATTCCCTCAATTTGTGCCTTCTGTATTGCTTGTATTTAAGTTTTCAAGTCTTAAAATATGTCTTTTACTAGTTGACTGCTTTTTTTGGTTTCTTTAAGACATTTATTAATTTCTTCTATTTGGTTGTCTTTTCCTCTGTTTCTTTAAGAAAACTATTTCTTCTTTAAAGGTCTCTATCATGTTCATAAAGTTATTATTAAGGTCATTACTGCTTCTATGTTGGAATGCTCAGGTCTTGCTTTTGTAGAATCACATTGCCCTGTTGGTGCAAATCAAAACATCCTTTAGATACCACCATACACCTATCAGAATGGCTTAGATTAAAGACACAGATGACAACCTATGCTGGGCAGAATATTGATCAAGGGAAACACTTCTCTCTTGGTGAGAGTGTAAACTTGTCAAGCCACTCTGGTATGCAGTGTGGCAGCTTCTCAGAAACCTGGAAATCACTCTCTCCAAGGATCCAGCAATACCACTATTTAAGATATATTTGGGCATATACCCTAAAGACACACATTCACACCCCAAAAATATTATCTCAAATATGTTCATAGCAGCAATTTTCATAATAGCAACAACCTGGAAAAAACCTAGCTCCTCAACTGAAGAATAAATTAACAAACTGTGGTACATCTACACATGGTGTACTACTCCACAATAAGAAAAAAATGATATGCTAAAATTTGCTGGCAAATGGATGGATTTGGATAATATCCTCCTGAGTGAAGTATCACAAACCCAGAAATATATGCAAGGGATGATCTCAGTCATTAATGAACTTTAAAAAAAAAGCTAAGCATACCAATGCTGAAAACCACAACCACTGACCAGCTTGTGATTTAAAGCACCTTTGACTGGCACCTGAGAGTCCATTCCCTCCAGAGAAACACCTGACCCAGTCTTGATATTTGGATGAGGATATCAAATTTGCCTGGAGTAGATGCTGAACTAAGCCACCTTGGGACCTATTGCCTTTTCTGGGGATGAGATGAGGAGAAGTGAAGAAGAGAGAGTACTGGGAAGGGATAGAAGGGGAAAGGGAATTTGAACAAGGTGGATACATTGATAAGAAAATGAGACTTTATTCTAAAATAAAAGAAGATATTCTCAATGATTTATCTTTTTAAAGAAATTTCAATGAAAATGTCTTTCATATAGTAATAGATGATGATAAATAAATACTTAAAAATGGTATAGTCTAAAATAAATATTAGTATTTCCAAAGTACTTTGTTTTTATTTATTGCTATATAATATCTTCTCTTTGTTTTTACTTTTAATTCAAGTGTCACGTCATATTTAATGATACTGTTTCATATCTAATATCTGAGAAACTGTCACTTCTTTAGAAAAGAAGGTTTATTTTGGCTCAGTTTAAGGATAATAGTCAATATATGCTGGAAAGTTTTGGTGGTTGTTTCCATTATAAAACATAATCTCAGGTATTCTAGCTCCCAGCAATATTTACCCTTTGAATCAACATAAAACCTCATATAAGTAATTTTGTCTACATTGCAGGTGAGTCATCTCACTTCAATTGAATAAGCCTATAAAAGCCTTCACAGGCATAGCCAGATTTTTTTCATAGTGATTATAGAATTTAATAAGTTGACAATCTAAATAAATTATCACAATTATAACCATCAATGTGTTTACAAATCCTATACCAAACACTTTACGTGATTCATATAATTTTAATAATCATTGTCTTTGCTTTGTCCATTTTGTACTGATAAAAATTTTAGATCTAACAAGAAGAGTATATATATGCTACACATTTGCATGATGTATCAACCATTTTGAAGACAAAAATGTAGATTATACTTAAAAATATGCAAATAATCTGTTTTTATTTTGCTCATGTATAAAACTGTTTGTGATATTAATATATTGCAATATAATTTATTTTATGTGATATAATAAACTTTCTGTGGTGATATACATATCAATCATGCTATTGTGTTATATTATTTCATAAAGTTACTTATTTTTAAAATTTCTTACATTTATAGAATAACAAGATCAGAACTACCCTCTATTTTCTGGATCCCACTTATTCCATATCTAACCCAACATGCTTTTGCCAACTACATGTCCTCATTTTTTTATTCTTTCTTTTCTTTTTTTTTTTGGAATCTCCCAAAAATATCATTAGTACTCCCCATATGTGCATGGGTAGATTATACATTTTTGAGACATATATATTACTGTGTGTTCCAAATGGGCCTGATTGTAATCCTCATGCTTCTGAGTCTGCTAAGAAAAAGTATATAAATGAAGCCCCTGACCTTGCCTCATATTTTCTAATTGAACAACATGCAAAGGTTATGACATTACAATTACTTGTTACTATTGTCATATACTTCATTCATAAGAAAAATAAAAACTTCAATTCAATTTATATTTTTGCTTTGTTTTCAAGAGTATTTTCTTTAAGATAATATCATGATTGAGAAAAATTGGCAAATGAGCGTTCTGACTATAGCACAATTCTGGAATCCAAATGAAGGTAGAAGGAGAAACATGATTCTACAGAGCTGATTTCTGAAGGATAGTTGTGCTATGGGACACACACCTAAACAAACACATCATGTTTAATAAAACAACACAGACACACACACACATTTAAAATATTGGAGGACAAAATTAGTGTCTGCTCTGAATATTTTCATTCCACTTAGGTGCCTTGCAACCTTACTGTTTTTACTTTTATTGAGAATCTTCTTGGTTTTTTGTTTGTTTACCTTCAAAATGATTATCTTTCTAATTTTTACAATGGAGTTTAACAGAAAAATAGATCATTCATCTTTCACTTATATGAATATATCTTAATTTCATTTGGCTTTCAAAGTGTCCTTGGTCAATTTAAGAATTTGAGATGACTGAATCTCTGTTTTTTTCTCCTTATCTCTTTAAAGATATCAGATTTTCCTCCTGTCATCTATACTGTCTTAAGAGATACAATTTACATAATCACTTTGTAATGTCTTATTAGTCTTTTTTTTTTGTTGTGGTTAGACCAAAGTCAGTTATCAGGATTTATTTCTAAGCTTTCAGTTTCAAGGCCTTGATTGTGCTGAACCTAAACTTTTTTTTTTTGCTATTTTCTTTCTTGAAATTCACAGACTTCTTAGATTTTTAAGAAGGCTGTTACCTCAATAAAAGTTGGAAAACAGCTGGTTTGTTAATAGAATTTACCTCTAATCCCAGCATTTATTGATGCAGAGGCAAGTAAATTTCTGTGATTGTAAGGCTACCCTGTTCTACAAAAAAAGTGCAAGGACAATGATGGCTACACAAAGAAATCATGTTTTAAAAAAATCCCCATTATGTAGAAAAGAGTTTATATATTATGCATTTACTTTAATAGTAGAGTTATATGTGTTTTAATAGTTTGTATGTATGGTGTGTATGTGTGTGTGTGTGTGTGTGTGTGTGAAGACATACATACAGCTACTGAAAGATAAATTTACAGGGTCTGTTGTCACCTTTGAATGTGTTCTGGGATAGAATTTAAAATAGTATGCTTACAAACATTGCGCCTTTATCTCCTGTGGAATTTTCTCTGCCTGTTTTTCTTCATCGTGGCATATTCTCTTTTTCTTTCTTTGCTTTCAAATCTTTGCTTATAAATTTCCTCATAATGTCTCACATGTTACCAGCATACATTTATTGTAATAAAAATAGTCTTTATTATCTCAAATTAAAATAGTACCAATGAGTTTCCAAAATTTCTCTCTCTTTCTTTCCATATATATGTGACATATATACATAATATATATATAAAGTTAGTTATTTAGTTCATTAGTGAGTTAGTTGTCATTTTCAGTACACTTTTAGGTCTTCCACAACAATTCTTGTATTTACAAACAACACATTGAACATGCCATGAATGTGTTTATAATACAATGACTTGGAAATATAATTTCATCATGTGATGTCACACAGTAACAGGATTGCAATCTCAGAATTCTTGATGCATATGACTAAGAAGAAAGAGATATGTGCATTACAAAAAGATTAGATAGAGGCATTCATGTCCTTGGCACACTGAGTGCCTACAATATCCATTGCCTCTTCTGTGACAAAAAAAAATTGTGTATACTTAGACTTGTGGATCAATGGAATCAAATTGAAGATCCCGACATTAACTAAAAAACCTATGAACACTTGATCTTTGACAAAGAAGCACAAATATTCAATGGAAGAAAGATAGTATATTTAACGAATGGTGTTGGCAAAGCTGGATGGTACTGCATAGGAAAATACAAATAGATCCAAGCCTATCATCCTGTACAAAACTCAAATCCAAGTGTATCAAAGACCTCAACATAAACCCAGCCAAACTGAACTTGATAGAAAAGAAAGTGAGAAATACCATCCAACATATTGGCACAGGTTACCACATCCTAATATAACACCAGTAGCACAGACACTAAGAACAACAATCAATAAGTGAGACCTCTTAAAACAGAGAAGCTTCTGTAAAGTAAAGAACACAGTCAATAAGACAAAATGACAGCATACAGAATAGGTTCCCCAACCCTATAGATTACATAGGACTGATCTCTAAAATATATCTAAATCTAAAATATATAGAGAACTCAAGAAAGCCATAAACCTTGAATAACCCAATCAAAAAATGGTGTTGAGAACTAAAAAGGGAATTCTCAGTAGAACACTTACATATGGCTGAAAGGCACTTGAAAAATTGCTCAACATCTTTAGCCATCAGAGAAATGCAATTCAAAACAACATTGAGATACCACCTAACACGTGTCGGAATGACTAAGATTTAAAATACAGATGGCAGCCTACTCTGGAGAGGATGTAGAGAGCAAAGGGAACACTCCTACATTGTTGGTGATAGTATAAACTTGTTCAGCCACTTTGGAATTCAGTATGGCAGTTTCTCAGAAAACTGGGAATCACTTTCCCCAAGGATAAAGCAATAGTGAATACTAGTATTCACTATTGGGTATATACCCTGAAGATGCACATTCACATCCCAATTAGCTCAACTATGTTCATAGCAGCATTATTCTTAATAGCAAGAACCTGGAAACAACCTAGATACCCCTCAACTGAAGAATGGATTAATACACTGTGGTACATCTACACAATGGAGTACTGCTCAACAGTAAGAAAAAAAATGATATCCTAAAATTTGCAGGCAAATGGATGAATTTGGAGAATATCCTCCTGAGTGAGCTGTCACAAACCCAGAAAGATAAGCAGGGGATGTACTTACTCATTAGTGGACTTTAAACAAAGGAAAGCATTCCTAAGCTACAAACCACAGTCATTGAATAGTTTGTGATCTAAAGCACATTTGACTGGCACTTTGGAGCCCATTCCCTTCAGAGTAACACATGACTCAGTCTTGATGTTGGGATGAGGAAAGTAGATTTGCCTGGAGTGGATGCTGAACTAAGACACCTTGGGATCTTGGGACATTCTACCCTTGCTGGGGAGAAGATAAGGAGATGGGGAGAAGATAGAGAGACTAGGAGGAGCAGGAGGAGGAAGAGAGTTTCAACAAGGGGATACATGATTAAAATTGAGACTTTCAACATCATCATCATAATAAACAATGTTTCTCCCCACTGATGGGAGCTAGAGTCAATCAAACTGTCTAGCATACAAGGACCTGAGTGAAACTGGAGTACCCTTTTTCTTTTACAGACTTTGTGGAAGTTGCTTTTCTTCCTTCATTCTGTTGTTCACTTTTTAAATGAAAATAAATCTAATACAATAAAAAAAACCATTTTGGGAGAAAAATGAATTTACATTTGGATCTAGTGCACAGAAACACATTTTTAAATTTGTCACTATAGCTACACTCACATTGAAGATATAAATTAAAGCCAAGAAAATTAAAAATAATTACAAATTAAGTCACAAAATTATTTATGGCCTATCTTTGTATAACATATTTTAAGAACAAAATAGTTATACCTTATGAAACAGATACTCAGAAATTGATTTTCTACGATATGCTTAATGTGAGGTTTGGAAAACACAGGACTGTTTTAAAACTAAAATCAATTTCAAATATGTCAAATGCAAACATTGTATATTTTTACATCAAATTCCTAAATATTTCCTTCATAATTTGCCATTAAAAAATTGAATTACATGGATGGCCTAGAAGTCCAAACTTAGCATATGACCTTCAGTAAACTGCTATGCTTTCAGCCATGCTGTGCATCTGTGGATATGCACAGATGGCTTTATTGTAGTTATTTAAATGAGAGAATCTATAATAAGAAGTCACCATTTAGTTAACTCATTTAGGGCGGATACTTAGCATAAATACTTGGTTGAAACTATTAAAGCTTTGACATCATATGCTTATGTTGCATGTGTATATGTGTGCCTATTCTTTCAAGGATGTTACAGATTTTGCTTAAATTAGCATTCTTACAGGTTTAGTAGATTTTTGTCAATATACATTTTTATTATTGTTTCCCATTGAAAGACATTAATTGGATTTTAAATTAATTTCAAATTTCTGAAAACTAGCTTGAATATATATAAACTCTAAATTAGTGGGTTTTGATAAGATAAAAGAAAAGAGAAAAAATTGAGTCAGCTAAAATACTACAAATGTCATGTTTATAGGAAAGTAAAAATAGACAAATGATGAGTAAAAGGACAGTATATATTTTTTTAGTTTAGAAAATCAACTATATACACCATTTGCTATTTAAAGCTCTTACATATTGTCTTCTATATTATTTTATGTAGTCCTTTCTGGAATGGAATACTGAGAATTTAAACATATTCACTTATCTTTATTAATTAAAGCTAACCAGTACAGCATACACCATTTGTAAACAAAATTTTATAAATAAAATATCTATCAACTAATATATTATGGTCTTATTTGTTGGTGGCAATAAAAACGCATATTAAATTGTAAATTTGTTTATATTTACTAAAGAGAATGATTGCAATATATTCATGACATGCAGAATTATAAAAATGATTACTATAAAAGTTTTTTCTTATAATATGCATGATATACATTTTTGTCTCATGTCAGACATAGGCAAAACCCCATTATCTTCTACATGTGCTACCATCAAACAAGTTCCTCAAGTCATCTTAGAATTCTTCCCTGACAATAACCAAAACTGGACTAGGTGTTCAGACAGTGCACACTAGCATATTAGTATATTTTGGTACTACTCATTCTAATTTCATTTTTTAACTTTCCTTTTTTTCTTTATTATGAATTAAGTCATATTTTTTATCTGTGTATATCCTTGTTCAAGTTCCCTTCTTCCTCCCTCCCCTTCTAGTCACTCTTTACTCTTCACATCACTTTATCTACTCCCCAGTAAGGGCAGGAGGTCCTAAGATCCCAATGTGGCTTAGTTCAGCATCCACTCCTTGCAGATCTGCTTTCCTCACCCAAACATCAAGAATAGATCAGGTTTCCATTTTCTGATATTCTCTTCAATTTCTTTCTTCAGTGATTTAAAATTTTTGTCAAATAGATCTGTTACATTTTGGTTATAGTTACTCCAATGTATTTAATACAATTTGAGGCTATTATGAAGGATAATGTTTCCCTTATTTCTTTTTCAGCCCTTCTATCTTTAGTGTATAGTAGGGCTACTGATTTCTTTGAGTTAATCTTGTATTCTGCTACATTGGGGAGATTGATTCTCAATTCTGAGAAACTGCCATACTGCATTCCAAACAAGCTTACACTCCCACCAACAATGGAGGATTGTTCCCCTTGCTCCACAACCTCTCCAGAATAGGCTTTCATCTTAGCCCTTCTGTCAAGTGTAAGGTGGTATCTCAAAGTTGTTTTGATTTGCATTTCTCTGATGGCTAAAGATGTTGAGCACTTTTTCAAATGTCTTTCAGCAATTTGTAAGCCTTCTGCAGAGAACTCCCTTTTTACTTCTGAACCCCATTTTTGATTGGGTTATTTAAGGTTTTGGGCTCTAGTTTCTTGAGTTCTCTATGTATTTTAGAGATCAGTCCTCTATCACTTATACCTTTGGTGAACCAATTCTATTTTTTTTATACCTCAGTGTTGAATCAATAAGAACTTAGCACATGGTAAAAATTTCTTATATACTTAAATGAGTATTGTTTTTAATTCACTGACTTAGCTTTAAAAGTCATGTAAGGAATGCAAAATTAGAGGCTGTATGTTTTCCAGTAAATGTGAACCCCAAAAAGCCAGAGAAAAACCTAAGACCAGAGATCAAAGGAAGAGAAAGATATTACAGAGTCAAGAACAGTTAGAAGTGGCCACAGAATTGTCCTAGTCCATGACAATTGGAGCAGTGTATCATATGCAGCAAATGATGGAAACAGAAGGAAAAATAAAGAAGCAAGACACAATACCTCTTCCTTTTTCAATTTCTAGTACTGTCACACTGATTAATTTCATCTGGTGAGAAGCTAACAATATAGTGTAGAAAATGTTGCAAGTTAATATCTGTGACACTATGAAGAACCGAGGTTGGAGGTGTTTTGGTGGAGTCTCCTGCAGCACATCCTAAGATTTCCCCTATGTAAACAGTGAGATATACAAAAGTTCTGAAACAAAGATGAATTATGAAACACTGCTCTTTGTATGCAATAAGTGGTTTTTATTTAGTTGTTTAAAAATAATCTCTCAAATGGTACTTATTTGTGATAAACAGTATGGATATAATGAGTTTTGGGAAGTATGAAGCCATTTGACATGCTGTGATTTGCATTGAATTGAACTTCTGAAAAGGAAATTTTCTGGTGTCCATTTTTTTAACAGTGGCTTGCTGAACAATACTAGAACAGAAATAATAGCAGTAATCCTTAGGATATCAAAAAATGGTCTCTCCTTCCTCTATTGCAGAATAAAGGTAGTCATTAATTTGATTGTGGGGATAATCCTGTTTAGGCACCTTCTCTACTATTGCTTGGAGTCCTAGCCAGGGTCATCTTGTTGTTTCTTGGGATTTCCTTAGCATCAATTTTCTTACTATCTCCACAGTGGCTTCCTGTTTCAAGATATCCATTTCTTTGTTCTCACTCAATCAAATCCTTCTCCCATGATATGTTTCCATCTCCCCTTGCTTGCTCTCTGTTATGTTCTCAATTTGCTTAAGAGTTCTTCTTTATTTTTGCTTTATTATCCCTGGATGTCTCTCTTAAGCACAATGTTAAGCTCCCTGTCCAGCTAAAGAGAGAGAAGAGAGAGTATATAAGCAAAGGGATCAGGATCATGAGGAGGACACCCACAGAGATGGCTGACTCAAGCTACTGGGAGTTCACTGACCCTGAAATAATCACTGAGGAACCTTCAGAAAAGGAACTAAAACCCTCTAAAGGTGGACAGCTGTCAAAAATCAGTTAGAGGAACCTCTTACATTAGAATCACAGTATGTTTCTAGAGCATGAACTGCCATCATGGAGCCCGTTCCCTACAGAGGAACACCTAATTCAGCTTTAATCCTGGGATGAGGGACTCGGACATACCTCAACTGGGTATACCAGCCTGAACTGACACACTTTGGGACTCCTGGTCCTCTGTGGGGTAATGGGTGGGAAGATGGTGTGAGGGAAGGCTGTGGGAGGACTGAGAGGTACACTGGGAGGGGAAAATAGAGTAAAGGCAGTGGTAGATATGGAAAAAAGCTTGAAGAAGAAGAAGAAGAAGAAGAAGAAGAAGAAGAAGAAGAAGAAGAAGAAGAAGAAGAAGAAGAAGGAGGAGGAGGAAAGATTTGTAAATGAAAAAAAAATGTTCTTAAGAATGCACAAAAAAGATTCTTTATTACCTATGCCCAATGAAAACATATGGTACTTGAAGTTCAGTCTTCAGAGTTGAAGCCTAAGTAGTTTAACCAAATTCAGGAAAGATAAATGCAAGAAGGTCCATAAACAGCACAGCATAGGGAGATGAAGAAAGGTTAAAAAACAAAAGAAAGATCAAAAACTGGAAAAGACTTCCTTACACATGAGAAAAATTTCTTGGAGTAATATCCTTTGCCTCATCAGACAACAGAGTACAGAATTTACTGATAACGTATCCAAAGTACACAATGGAAAAGTCTGCAAACAAAACAAGCAAAGCAACAAAATATAACAACACTAAAATAAAAATCTAGATCTAGCAAATATGTTGTTATTTTCTATTTAATGACCTTCCTATTTTCATGGCTTTGTTTCCTTTAAAACCAAAGTCATTACTTTGAGTTGCTTGATGAGAATGGGTAGGAATTTACATGCTGGACCTTGACCAGTATGTAGTTAGCTACCTGAGGAAAATGGCATTTCTTCTTCAAGCAATCATAGACTGCCAATAGTTTCTGCAGAAGAGTTAGAGTATCATTGATATCTATCTCAATAATGATAGAATGTCAAAGTGCTCAGTCTTGAGCAGGCCATATGAAAGGTTTCATATCTACTACATTTTGTGATTGTATAAGCCATGCTCATTTCATGTTTGGGTAGCAATGATTCGAAGTTCCCTTCACAATTCTCCAAATCTTACTTTTTTCCTTTTTCTTTTTAATTTACAGACTGAAGTCTTTTTTAATCATGTATCACCTTGCTCCCCCAACCAATCTCTTCCAGTCAGCCCTCATCCTCCATCCTCCACATTCCCCTGTTCCCTTCCCAAAAGGGCAAGTGGTCCCAAAGTGAATAAGCTCAGCATCCACTCCAGGGAAGCCTGATTTTTTTTATTCCAATAAAAAATTTGGGTTAGGTGTTCCACTGAAGTGAATGAGGTCCAAAGTTCTAGTCTGACTTTCACAGTATTTGCTTGGCTTTAGATGGAGTGCTGTGGATGTCTAATTAATGGATGAACAAACACAGTCATTTATGTTCATTACACTTACCAGATATATCTCCATATTATCCGTTATACTTTAGGATTGTAGGCCCATCTCTGGCAAAAGTTGAAATTGGTATTAATCTATGGGTATACACACAAATATTTAGAAGACAGTTTAACAATATGCACACTTAGTAAAGCAACAGTAGTAGGTTATAAAAATACATTAAAGGTGATTACATTGATAGATTTGCAACTAGTTGAATATAAAAATTAAAAATATTAAGGAGTAAATTGTTAATTTTAAATAGGGAAATATCATAGGCTTGGAATTATTTCTCATGAAAATTATAAAAAAAGTCATTTATTTGTGAAACCGAGAGGTTTATAAGGCAATGCTGCTCATAGTATGTCATTCTTTGGTATCATATAATATACTAAAAAAGCAGTCTAAATAAGGTACACTTGGTCTTAAAAGCTCAAACACAGGGCCAGCAAGAGGGTGTATCATATAAAAGTCCTTACCCATGCAAGCCTGACAATATTAATTAGATTCCTAAAATCCATATAAAGGTGAGAGAACCAACTACATAAAATTGTCTTCTGACTATCACACATGATTATGAGAATTCTCATGCTTGAATTCATGGGTGTATGCATCCATACCCACATGAACATACAATTTAATAATACATACTATTTTTAAGTGAATGTGTACAGTGTTCCCTTTTATCTGTTTTATGCTACCTTTTGTGTGTTTTTTATACTAGAAAAGTTTTCATTAAAACTCAAATAATGAAATGTGATTGTCAAGCATGAATAAACAAACGACATTTTCTGGGCATAGTAACCAATAATTTTGATTCCTTTACTGGCATTTGGGAATGAGTGTTTTTTCCCCCCAGCAGAATGATCTAAACACCAAGACAAGAATTTCCCTTTGCATTGGTTGGCTTTCAATGCACGTGTCTCAGCTTTAATATCTTCTAAGTAGAGTTTATTTTGCAGAGAATCTGTTTATTTAGCCTTAGTACATGGCAAAACCAGAAGAGTAATAGGAATGCATAACTTGAAAATGCACAGTGCATAACTGAATATTTGAACATGTCTCAAAGCAGTGGAGCAATTTGATCCTTATAATCCAGTTTACATTTTTTTCCCTGAGAGAAAAGGGCACAGTTAGCTTGGATTTATTTCATCTGCAATTTTTGCATGACAAAATTTACTTTTAAGTTTAAAATGATGTTGTTTCAGTCCCTGGTGTCTGAGTGTGATGAGAGCTGGAAAAGCAGACGGAACTGCAAATGACTAATATTGGCATGGCATTTGCTTTCCATTTTCTTTAGTGTGCACTAGTGGGATGTTGCTGAATGTTAAAGCCTTGGCAGAGTCACTACGTTGGAATGTCTATTTATTTCACAAAGAGGGAAGTGAATTTGAAAACCAGCGATATTTATTTTCTAAATCACTGGTTATTAGCTTTAATTTCCTTTTATGGTGGTATATTTTTGGGGGGCTATCCATAGACTGAAAAACACTGAATCTTAATCCCACTGAAGAATTGCATTTAAGGTCATGCTGTTTTCATATAAAATATGAATCTGTACATTTAGAATACATTGGACACCTGTCAATAGTGAAGAAGGTCTCAAGATCTAAGTTACTTAATGTCATAATAATCATATCCCTGATCTTATTTTTATCTTGGAATCTTGTTGACTCTGTTTCTTTTTGCAGATATTTGTGGACTTCAATTAAATAATTATTGGAATATTTTGTGTGGAGAACAAATTTATAATGTATTGATAAAACACTACATGGGAGGCTGGGATATTATTGAGTTAATAATGTATTTTGAATGTAAGCATGAGGACCTGATGGATTATCAGTGTGCTTATTACAAACAATAAAAAAATAGAATGAAAAGCTAAGTGTAATGTCATGCACTTGAAATCCAAGCACCTAGAAAAACAAATGAAAGAACAGCAACAAAATTGTGGATTCTAGGTTTCTATGACAATCCAGGCTATGTTACTTAGTGAACACATGGTCCATGGGAAATTCTGCTTCAAAACTTGAGGTGGGAAATATGTTAATTTATATCTATTGCAAGTACATTAATCTTATGAAGACTAGGAAATGCATTAGCTTATTTGTATAACAATAATTCATTAGGAGCAGGTTTAGCACATTTAGGAGTCCATTTAGCATATTGCCAGAGGAGAAATGGAATCACCAATTTTACCACATAGTGAGATTTCAGAACCACAATGAAATGGCTTGTCACATTCTCACATGTGCTGTATTGGAAGAAGCATCATGAGAGTAATCAACAACTTTCTGATTAAAATTAAGATCTATTTAATGATATGACAAAGTGATTTCCCATATGAAATATATTGCTCTTGTATTTAGCAGTTTTACATTTACTCTTATCTAATGCTTGCCATTGAGCTGCAAGAAAGCCTTCCCACTTTTCTTAATCCAGAATGAGGTAACGATTATATTATTCTAAATGTCAAACTTCCAAAAACATTTTCTCTACTCTTATTATCTAATATTAACAAATTATTTATAATAGTGACCATTTATGCAGATTACCTTCTATGGAAAACCTATTCAAATTGCTAGAAATTTTACCTGTCTCCAATTAGGTTAAAAGTTTTGAGAGAATTAATTGGGGCTTATTTCCGTAGCTTAAAATCGAACACAGTGTTTGTGTCAAATTAAATGCTAGTAGAATAAAAGAATGGCTTTCATGCAAATATTAATCTCTGACAGACTACAGAAATGGGTTAGAGGGTAAGAGCATGTTCTCCTATTCCATGGACCAGAGTTGGTTTCTAAGAAAGATCGCAGTTTATTCAAAGTACTCAAAATTCTTCAACAAACAACACTCTGTACCTAAAAATCTAGAGGACATCAGAAGCATTTGAAATCCACAGATAGCTACACACAGATATACATATGGTATTCACAGACACAGACATACACACAATCAAAATATAAAATAAATATTTAATGAAAAATGTTTATCTTTGAAAAACTACACATTTATGCTAGCAGTAACCTTTATAAAAATATGGACATAAGTATAAATGTTCTATATATTTTGATTACTGCCTAAATTTCCCAATATAAAAATGCATTAAAATGAAAAAAATCAGTGCAAAATCTTTTTTCCTCTTTTTATTATTAATTAGGTCATATTTTTTATCCATGTATACCCTTGTTCAAACTTCCTTCCCCTTCCCGCCCCCTTGTTCAAACTTCCTTCCCCTTCCCGCCCCTTCCTGTCACTCTCTCTTCTCCACATCACTTCTCCACATCTCCTCCCCAGCAAGGGTAGGAGGTCTCAAGGACCCAATGTGGCTTAGTCCAGCATCCACTCCCAGAAGATCCACTTTCCTCACCCCAACATCAAGACTGGGTCTTGATGGCATGTTCTAATGGAACATTTAAGATTATTTCAATATGTAGCAAAGATGACAGACATATGCCCTAAATTTTGGAGAGCTTACAAAAAAATTCCAGTGATATATAGAGAGTGAAAAAAATCATGATCACAATTAAATATATCTACCTTAAGTTTATATCCAAACCCTATTCCATTCTTCAAAACTTAAGATTTTATAATAATATATTTGTAAATAACTATAATTGATTTTATATCTGTTAACTTTTCTTATTCTCCAATGTAACTGCTTTTTTAGAATATTTTAAAAGATTTCTTGTGAGATCTTACTTGTGCCAGTAAAAATATTTTGTTTTAGATCTTCCAAAATATTTTGAAAAAGATTATAGTAGATCTATATCTAAATCTTTGGTTTCAGTTATAAAACATTTCTTAGTTTTATACCAACTTTCTGATTTATTACTAAGAAGCAATGGTAATTTTAATTGTAAAAAAATAGTCTTCTCTATAAAATTTCACATGTCATTGCTTTTTCCTGGCATCATATGTATAAAAATTCTAACAATGTTTTTATTTCAAAGTCTTTCCTAGTATTTCTCTTCTTGCACACTATTTATAATATAAATACTTTTAATCAATCCATAATTTTTATGACAGAGATTCATAGTCTAAATATTGTATTTCCTCTAAAACTTACCATATCATTCCAAATAATTGTACTTCAGTAAATACACCAAGAGAACAGGATGAAAATTTCAAGGTTTTACATCTTCAGCGTAGACCTGATGGAGCATTGTAACCCAAGCAGGTCTGGTTTAACCTCTTGCTTTTCCATCTATTACATCTGCTATATTTCTGAGCTATATTTTTTCATTTTGAGATTTTTATCCTTCTCCTCGAGAATAGTGATATTCAATAATAAATCTACAGGTGGCAGGACAGAGGAAGAGATAAAACATATGGGAACTAGAAAGAATGGGATTACTGATAGAGAGGGAAAGAAAAGAAATAATAAATAGAGAAAACCAAAAATGTCTCAAGGAAATATCAGTTACGACAATATACAAACATTTATATGTATTATATATGTGTATAGATATACAAATAATTTAAATGCTTTTAGCCCATTAGGATTATTATCATTACTCAAGAGCAAAATCTAGGTTCCAGGTATGTGAAAATATTCTCTAAGTTGTTGGTTAGATAAGTCTTAGAAATTTCCAAACAATATAGGCTATAAATATTCACCTTGGTTAACTCTTAGAACTTGAAAGGAAAATCTAATTAATGTAGATGCCAAATATTCAGAGACAGAATGAGAGAAAGCAAACTGGAACTGTCCTGGAAGCAGTTTCCTTGAGGTGTTATGCAAAGTGATAGTTCTACACAGCTGTAAAGACTATCCACAACAATGGCTAGACCAACAAAATATTCCCTATGGTGCAATGGTGGCACTATAAAATTGAGGGCAGACAAGAATTATCTAATTGTACTTATTGTCTTCTTGGTACAAAAATAAATCCAAAGCTAGAGGAAACAGATCCCAGATGAAAATCTACAACCTTCATTTTGGCAAACGAATATACTATTTAATTTTATTTAAATACTTTTTACTCAGGTAAGTGGATTCATTTTTTTTTCTTTATAAATACTATGATGGTCATCCACAACTGGCCAAAAATGCTGGGAGTAAATGAAAATATTGTGCAAAACCCTGATAAACCTATCTGCAATATAACTTCCAAGTTAAGAATCAGGGAAAAGTTATGTAGATGTAGAGTGTAAAGATTACACAAGACAGAATACTACAATGTATGCTGTACAACATATGATAGGAAAGTTGCACACATTAACTTTTACAATAAAGTTGCCTGAATAGGAAAAATACAATTACAGACACTGATAGTTGACACACAAATGTGGACAGAGAAAATTACATATGACATTCCCAATGCATGAGGAACTACATTATAAGTAATAACACTAATTAAACAAGAGAAAATAAATAATATATATATATACATATGAGAAGTATGTATTTCCAGAAGCCATGTGAAATAATGATAATTTACCTTTCTGAAAATTAGCATTTTTGGTTTTTGTGATGTAGCTGAAACTTTTCTAATTAGTCCAGCCCTATTGTCACACAGCTACCTTTAAAATAATTATTCAGAGGTTTATATTAATTACAAATTGTCTTATGACTGAGACTCATTAACAACTAGTTCTTTATTTTTTGTTTAATTTTTTTTCCTGGTCCAGGTGATAGTGGAGGAGGAGACTCTACATGAGCAAGAAGATAGGGAGTATGAGGAAAATTCTCACAGTGAGGGCTGGCTGGAGCTCTGGAGAGATAACTGATTCAAGAACAGTCACCTGGGAACCATCTGGAAAAGGAACTTAGCCCTCCAAGGACAGGCAACTGTCCACTGGCATGGACAATATTGTGGAGCCTGAAGAGGAGAGGTCAGACTAGGTTTCTGTGCATGAACTGGCACATTGGAGGCCATTCCCTGTGAAGGAACACCTAACCCAATCTTGATATTATAATGAGGAAATCAGACTCTAATGGAGTCAATGTGGAGATGATCCACCTTAGGACCTCATGCCCATTCTGGAGGAGAAGATTAGGAGGTGGGGAGGAGGGAGGCTAAAGGCTGACTGGGAAGGGTCTCTAGGGGGAAGGGAGTTGGAAAAGGGAATATATGGATAAAAAATGAGACTTTATTCTACAAAAATACAAATAATTTTTTCATATCAGCCACTACTCCCTCTCCTTTTCTTCCTCCATGTCCCTCCCAGGTTTCCCTCACCCTCCCACCAATTCATCCCCCCATTCATTTCCCAAGGAAGGCAAGGAATCATTTCCCAAGGAGAATCAGTTCAGTTTGGCATATCCAGTTGAGGTAAGTTCAAGTCCCTCATACCAGTATTAAGGCTGATTTAGGTATTTCTCTGTAGACAGTGGGCTCTGAGATGTCAGTTCATACACCAGGAACATATGCTGATCCTACTGCAAGAGGCTCCACAAACTGCTCATGCCATTTCACAGTTGTCTAACTTTGGAGGATTTAGCTTCTTTCCATGAAGGTACCTCAGCAATTATTTCAGAGTCAGTGAACTCCCAATAACTTAGGTCAGCCATCCCTGTGTTTCTCCTCTCTCTCTCTCTCTCTCTCTCTCTCTCTCTCTCTCTCTCTCTCTCTCTCTCTCTCTCTCGCTCTCTCTCTCTCTCGCTCTCTCGCTCTCTCGCTCTCTTGCTCTCTCGCTCCCTCAGCTGGACTGGGAGCTCAACCAGGTGCTGAGCTATGGATTTCTGCTTATGATTCTATGCATTGCTGGATGAAGGTTTTATAATGACAATTAGGATGGTAATTTATTTGATTATAGGGGAAGTCCTGTTTAGGCACCCTCTTTACTATTTCTTGAAGTACTAACCTGGAACAACTTATGAGTTCTTGGAGGTTTCCTTAGTACCAAGTTTCTTTCTAACTCTACAGTGGGTCCCTCTATTAGAATATCCAATTCTTTGTTCTCTCTCTCTGTTGCTCCTCTCACACATCCATGTCATTCTCTTATGATTTGGTCCCACCTCCCCTTTCTTAATCCCCATTATGATCTCAATTTACTCAAAAGACCATCTCTATTTTTCCTTCCCAGGGGAATCCCTGGATATCTCTCTTATATTCCCCCTGTTTTCTAGCTGCTGGGGGGTTTTGGTTTGAAACCTGGATATTCTTTGTTTTATGTCTAAAGTTCACTTATGAGTGAGTACATACCATGTCTATCTTTATGGGCACATGTTACCTCACTCAGGAGAATACTCTCCAAATTCATCCATTTGCTTGCAATTTTAGGATTTTTTTTTATCTGCTAAGTAGTACTCCATTGTATAAATGCACCACAATTTGTTAATCCATTCTTTAGTAGAGGGGAAATATAGGTTGTTTCCAGATTCTGTCTATTACAAATAATGCTACTAAGCAATATTTGGACCTTAGGATCACCTTCCCATGGGGGGATGGGGAGATGTGGAGAAGAGAGAATGACCTGACATGGTGGGAGGGGGAAGGGACCTTGAATAAAAATATACAAGGATAGAAAATATGACTTCTTTATTCATAACAATAAAAAAACAAATAATGTTGCTATAAACATGGTTGAGCTAATGCCCTTGTGGTAAGAATGTACAACCTTTGTGTATATGCCAAGTAGTGGTATTGCTGGATGACTGGGAATATTGATTCCCAGTTTTCCGAGGAACCACCACACTGCTTTTCAAAGTTTCCATTCCTACCAACAATGGAGGAGTGTTTCCCTTGCTCCACATCCCCTCCAGCATATGCTATCATCTGTGCTTTTGATCTTAGCAATTCTGACAGGTGTAAGATGGTATCTCAGAGTTGTTTTGATTAGCATTTCTTTGATGGCTAAGAATGTTGAGCAATTCTTTAAGTGTCTTTTAGCTATTTGAAATTCTTCTGTTGATAATTCCCTTTTTATTTCTGAAACCTGTTTTTAATTAGGTTATTTAAATATTTGGCTTCTAGTTTTTTGAATTTTTTTGTATATTTTAGAGATCAGTCTTCTGTCAGATGTACACTTGGAGAAGATCTTTTCCCTTAGTGTAGACTGTTGTTTTGTCTTGTTGGCAGTGTCCTTTAAGTTATAAAATTTTCTCAACTTCAGGAGGTCCCATTTATTAATCAATATATGATTATCAGATTCAATGATTAAATCATATTTTCATGGAAGTATATTGAATTTTATGACAAAAATTCTGCATATACAAAGTACCAGAAAACAGTACAGAGGCTCCAACTGGAAAGTGAGGAGGGTTATCAACAAGAATAGAGAAGGAGAGATCAGGGTCAAATAACATCAAGGATGTCAGTTAAAGCCTCAATGAATCATTTTACATTTACCTAAAATTATATGTATATATATATATACATACACATATTACATTCATGCATACCACATGTACATACACAAACACCATATATACATATACAAATATCAGATGTACACACATATGCACATATGTGCACACACACATGCCTTGAACAGAGTTATTTTATTCAAGCTGACTCACAGTCTACAAAATATGGTTAATGAAAACCTCAACACAAACCATGAGAATTCTCTTTTCGAATTGTTTTTCAGGGTAGTCCAAATGAATCTCAGAAAAAAATAAACTGTTGTTGTTGCCCTTGGACATCTCTCAAAAGTTGAAAATAAGCCCTTATTGCAAAGCACACTGAACAATTTGAACACAGGACTTTAATTATTTGAGATTATTCTAAATTAACAGCCTATGTTTGTGGACTATTTCATAGTAATAGAAAGTATTCTTCAAGTTGCCAATAGAGGAAATCAATCTAGAGTCTTACTTAATTGTAACACCTATGAATCAGAGCATTACTAGCATAAAAATATACACTACAAAGTTACAATAGTGGTATTTACATGGTGATGGTAAGTAACCAATAGCTCTCTAATTAAACTTAATACCTACTCACTATGTGAGACATTATGCATGATTTTTAAAACTTAGCTAACATCCTGGGACTTATGAGGACATGAATCCTAGAAGAGAATAAATTATTACCATTTTGCTAGACTAGCATAGTTCCTTAATTGCATTCTGAAGCATTGTGTATTATTCACATATAACTGTACTCTTACCTCACATTACAAAATGTCCTCTCCACAGTAAATAGAGACTATTAGAGAAAATTATAACTTGACACAAAACAGAGATCAATGGACTGTGGAGAGTTCAGATCCATTGTATGCATTTACATCACAGCTCCTGTATTTATGGATCAGGGAATAGAGAACGGGACAGAATCATTGTAAGAACAAAAATACCAGACACTCTGTTGCAAGACTGCCTCTCTTGGAAATTTCTACATAAACAAGACCTTAAAAATTACAGTATAAATAAGCATGTTAATGACAATGATGAGAAATCCTACAGGGTCCCATCAATAGACAGAACTACATGCAACTAATGGCTACTGGGAAATTGAAAATTTTCTTTTCCTGGAGATCAAGATCAACCTCTCAATTGTTTATGCACTACTAAGTGGTTAGGACTGAAACCTTATTCATGTAAATAATGTATTCAGAAAGTTGTATATTTATATACCTGTGTTTATATTCAAACCCATAAATATACAGAAATGTATATTATATACATATATTATTTTTATAATATGTTATAGAATATATTACATATTATATATTCATATCTATCTTTGAGTATATCTATATATTTTGTATATTTGTGTATGTATATGATAAAAGAAAAATGGCCTTAAATTTGAAACTGAAGATCGGTACACATGAAGTGGTGGAGGGAATAAGGAACATGGAAAAATCAGTAGGGAGTAAAAAAAAGGAAGAAATGTTATAATTATATTATAAATCCTCCCAAGCAAAAATATATTGAAACTTTTACTTGCATTTTTATTTTTACAAATTTAAGAATAAACATTTTCTTAAATGGCTTATCACAGATGTTTTCTATTCTCAAATTACCAGTTCCTTAAACAATACTATGACAGAGAAAAGAACCCATAATTTCTTGTTTTTTTTCCTTCGCTAAAAGGTGAAAATTATTACTAATTGAGAAAAGTATTAATAACACTGCATCTTGTTGTCATGCCCAGCATAAACACTTTGTATATTATCACTATTTACTTGTTGAATTTTACCTTTTACTTCTCTCTAAGTACTAATTATCTTGACAAATCAAACAATTCTTACATTAAATTTTTTTATTTTTATTTAGAAATTCGGGGGGGTATGTTGCACATGAGTAAAAGTGTTTGTAGAGAACAGAAGAGGGCATCAGAACCTATGGAAATGAAGTTACAGAAAGTTGTGAACCACGCATTTGTGATCTGCGACTTGAACTCTTGTTTCCTACAAGAACAGTAAGCATTCCTTAATCATTGAGCTCTCTTTCTCCAGCCCTGAAACTTCTCTATTTTTGAATACTTCATGTCTGAATTCATAGCATAGTTTTTTGTTTATAACTCCTTTTATTACCCAATAATGTTCTTAAACACTTGTTCATATTTCTTAGTAGCTGTAGTGTGATGCGATCTGGAAAGATCTCGAAATAGTGTCATATGTTATGGATATTTTTAACCATTTTATACTCAGTTCATATTAAAATGAATGCTGCATTGAAAAATGAGCTATTATTTTACGGCAAAATAGGCAAGTGAGAAGTAAGCAGATAAAGGGGAAGAGGCATATTTAGATGACATCTTTTTCAGCAGCTTTGTATAAACTATTTATTTAAATGGTTTGAGTACAATTACTTCTTTTTACTTTAGTTTATTTTATGTTTTTGTCTTCTGTTATGCTCCAGTAAGAAAATGAACAGATTGAATGGGTGATTTTGTAAATGGGAAGATTATAAGAGAATTCTGATAACTGAGTTTAATGGGGTGCATGATGTAAAAATCACCAAATTTTATGTATGTATATATATATATATTTATAAAGATAAGTATTGAATAATTTGTACAATCAGTCATTATATTTTTATAAAAATCAAATAGTATACATTAATTGTAATTGTTTATATAATTATTAATAACTCTCCTTATATGCCAAATATAGAAGCCTACATATGATAGCATAATTATAAAATATTTAATGTGAAAGATGTAAAAAATAATCCTGATTCTAATTACTTCTTCAGAATACAGAGGCCCATGGAACTGCAGAAAATCAGAGATGTTCTTGTAAAAAGTGCAATGACTCTAGCTCCATGAATCTCAACAAAATATTTTAAATGAATGTTTACAGCATTTTTTCCAAAATAAACTTTCTTGCCTTGAATAATTGATTTTTACCCTTCTCTTCTTTTGTCTTTATGCAAATTTCTCTTGTTCTGATTCAAGCTAAAATTATCTGCAGTCAAATTATTTCATATGAGTTGTAAATATATTTTTAGAAAATCATTTTTATCTACTTGAATGTTGAATATTTTGTAAGAAAATACAGATACAGATAACAAAAATATAACTAAGCCAAATAGTTATGTGTGATCTTAAAATAAAAGCAAGTATTTCAATCATTTTCTCTTTCTTTTCATGTTAATTTTCCTAAAATAACCATGAATTATAAAAGCAAATTGATAATTTGATTTCAAATGGTAAAATTTATAGTGGGAAACATATGATTCAAATTTAGGAACCTTTAGTACTTAAAAAATATTTAAGATTAAAACTTTAGACATGCTTTATAAGTATATAAAAACATTTAAAGTAAGCCTTACAGAGATTATTATAGTCACCACCAGTTAAATGAAGTAAATATATTGTTTCTCTTGAAATATTTTAAATGGTTACCAGATACTACTTGTTCTTTCCTTTTCAATGCAGTTATCTGTGACTAAATGATTTTCATATGATACAGTGTGAATATATTTTTAAGAGGTTGGGTGCTTTATGAAGAAAAGCATAATGAAACCTTTTTTTTCATTTGTTCATGGACCAAGCATCAATATTACACAACTCCTCAAACATGGTGGACAAAATGTAAACAAACAAATAATATATTTTTTTGTTTGAAAAGAAGATGGTTTGAATACTTTGTTGATCTGATCCTGCACTAAAACCTTAATGACCCTTTAACTATTGTTTGGTTATTTTTATAACACATTTTTCCAAGTTTCAAATCTAAAATACATTCTAGAATTGAAAAAGCAGTTTTAATATAGGGAAAAGTGAACATCCTTTCTTTAAGATTTGATAATTATATCTCCACAAATTAAAATGAATTTCAAAAACCATGTTGATATGTTGTATTGTAGTCTGGTTTTATTTTTCACTAGCATTTGCTTATGGAAATGACAAGTTGGGATGGAAATTGAGTCCTGAAATGCATTTACAGTTGAGTTAATGGGTGTTACATTATCTCCTATGAAAACAAAAGTTCACTTTAAAAATTCAGTGCTAATATCCATGTTGCAGATTTGCCCAAGAGGGAATTTTATTGCATTTCCTGTGGGATATAGTGAATGCAAATAATATTTTAAACTGTTCTATATGAACAGATGGCCCAACAGAGGGTTTTCCTCCAGAGAGTCCAACTCCACTCTGTCATCCAGGGTGGGTAAAGATAATAACCATGGAAGCTTCAATCTCTTTAGGCACACGAGGGAGATAAGGCATCCTTGGCCACACTGAGATTGGGATTCACTAAGGAACAACAAATGAATCTGACATCCACCAAATGACATTTAGGAAGATTAAAATGATGGACTATAAAAAAGACAAAGTTAATTATAGAAGGCCACAAGACTATTCTAAATATTGTTTACAATCACCACCACAATGAATTAGGTATAGA
>PVIH01002533.1:74051-186774 GCA_004025045.1 Sigmodon hispidus
AAAAAAAAAAAAAAAAAAAAAAAAAAAAAAAAAAAAAAAAAAAAAAAAAAAAAAAAAAAAAAAAAAAAAAAAAAAAAAAAAAAAAAAAAAAAAAAAAAAAAAAAAAAAAAAAAAAAAAAAAAAAAAAAAAAAAAAAAAAAAAAAAAAAAAAAAAAAAAAAAAAAAAAAAAAAAAAAAAAAAAAAAAAGCTGACAAAATGAAATTTGGCAACATTTTAAAAACTGCATGATTATAAATAAGTTTTTGAAAGTAATTCAATTCATTTGACATATAAAACATGTCAAGAAAATCTTAGGTGAGTATTTTCTATATGTGAAAACATTGCAAAACATAATTTGAAAAATTTCTAGTCAGTTTAACTTTTACACAAATATTCATGTTCATAAATTGAGCTTAGAAATGCTGCAGAAAGTCACTCTGTATCATTGCACTACCATAGAGCATTGTCAAAATCTAAATCTAAAGCCATCTTAGGAAGAAGCCAAGGGAATTTTTCCCTGTTTGAGTTTTTTAATTTACTACTTAGTGTAACACAATCATGATCAACATTGGTAACAAGGTATTTTTTTTTCTGTGATGTAAGTAAATATTTTACAGTTACATAGTTTTCCATAAAATGCAAAACCACACATAAAATATCTGCTGTGCACTACAAACTACTTTTTAATAAAATACATAAATAGAATAATTAAAAAATAAAAAAGATAACTTGGAAATTTTAAAGAAGCAGATGGCACAAATACATCCATTCATTTTTATTTTCTGGAAAAAATACCAAGGACAGAAAAGAAATCTATTTTGCAACAGAGAACTTGTTTATCTAGGGAATTCTATCCTTAATACAACATCAAATTTTAAACAGAAACATAACTAAGAAACACAACTCCTTTAAGTATAAAAATTTCAGTGATTGATTGGAACACCAGATTAAAGAATAAAAATGTAATAGATAATCCACAAATTTTATCACCCATATTGCAATCTAACTGTACATGAAAAACATTGTACTTGACAACATTGGAATTATTATCTTATTCAGTGATCCATTGTGTACATACTAAAATAAAACATATTGTTCTCCATGAAGGGAAATATTAATAAATTTAAAATAATATAACTCAATAGTGTCTTTCAAAATAATAGTGGCATCACAAAAGTTATTGGTAACAATGATTATAATCTAAACATAGGAAAAGTAATAACTGATTTCTAAATAATCTACTAAGTCATACAGGACATCTCAAGAGAAATACACTGATGAAAATGATAATGAAAATACAACGCTGAAAGCTAACCAGGAGGGGTAGGTGTCACACCCACGTCGCCAGCAAGGAAGACACAACACCAGATTCTTCTGCAGCAACTGACCAGGTCCTTTATTAGGGTGCACACTCTTCTTTCTTCTTCTCCTTCTCCTCCCCTGCGGTTCGGTCGCAGCTCCCGACAGGTAGGTAGGGAGAAGGAGGTTAGAACAAGGGGATATGAAGATAAATAAAAGAATTTATTCTTTAAAAATAAATAAATAAATAAATAAATAAATAAAATGCTTGAAAATACATATAAAAGACAATAAAAATGGTTCTGTAATGGCAAAGAAAACAGTAGACTGCATGTTTTTCTAGCAAGGTAAAATGGGTTATATATGTAAACTCATGAGTTTAATCTATAATAGTTTCAGTACAAAGAAGAAAATTGTGAGAATGAAGTGTTTACATAAATCCCAATATGTCACAAGAACTCTCAAAAAGAAAATTACTGAAAGTATTGATGAAGAGGAGATAGAATTAGTACTCAAGAACTCACCAAATTTGATTATTATGTTAAATTCAAAATACTAAAATGAAAAAAATCACATCTTGTTTCTGACAAAAAAGAGACCACTTAAAGTATATGTAAAATTAATATTATCAGTTAGGTCAACAAATTTGTCACATATTATTAACATAGTAGAAGCATACTCAAATATTACTATGGCATAAATTAGAAAGCAGAAGTGAAATAAAGCAGTATCTTGACAGGTATAAAATACTGCAAGTCTCTAATGTAAAATTGCTCATTTTCATATGCTTGCATTTATGAAGATATTGAAGTTTTACTCAAATCTTAAAGGAAAGAAATACAGACAAAGAAAGTGTTAAGGAGGTGAACTACGTCATCACAGAAGGACTAAGGTCTTTGAAATTGAGACTCCTATCCTGAGAGTAGTCAAACGTGAGCAGATCCCAGCACTAGGGCCACCCATCCAAAACGTTCCTCCTCAGACTGGGATCAAAACCCAGAGTATGATCTGAGACTCTCCCTAGCAGATGGGCACTAGGCTTTAGCTGTGAGAAGAGAAAAGACCCAAAAGGGCCAGACGTGGCACTAGGGCGAACTTCATCATCAGAGAAGGACAGAGTCCTTGAAATTCAGATTCCTGTCCAGAACAGAGTCAGAGATTGTGAAGACCCCTTGCTCAGAGCAGACAAGAGACACACAAGCCCTCTTGCCACAAATGAGTAAGACCTTACTAATTGTGAATCACTGAAGTCATGGGCAGATGCCATTGCAAAACTACATATAACAATATAGAAGAATAAGGCAACACCAGAAGAAACTGATGATTGTACAACTACAAGACCTGAACAGAGCAATGAAGAGGAAACAGAAGGAAACAACAACTTAAACACCTTTATGAAGATTATTGGAACTTTAAAAGAGGATATAAAACATTTCCTTAAAGAAATAGAAGAAAATACAAACAAAAAATTGGAAGAGATGAACAAAATGAAAAAAATGAAAGAAACATTCCAAGAACTAAAAATTGAAATAGAAGCAATAAAAAAGGCAAAAAAAGGCAAAAATCAAAATAGAAAATCTGAAGAAAAGAGCTGGAACTACCGATACAAGCACAACCAACAGAATCCAAGAAATGGAAGAATCTCTAGAGTATAAGACTCAGTAGCAGAAACAGATACATCAGTCAAAGAAAACACTAAAACCAAAAAAGCCATAACACAAAATATTCAGGAACTTTGGGACACCATGAAAACACCAACCCTAAGAATAACAGGAATAGAAGAAGGAGAATACCAGCTCAAAAGCACAGATAATGCATTCAATAAAATCATAGAAGAAAAATTTCCCAACTTAAAGAAGGAATGCCGATTAAGATACAAGAAGCTTACAGAATACCAAAGAGATTTGATCCCCCCAAAAATTCTCTCGACACATAATAAACAAGCCACAAATCATACAGAACATAGAAAAACATTAAGAGCTGAAAAATAAATGGACCAACATACTTATGAAGGCAGACCCATCAGAATAACTCCTGATTATTCATTGGAAACATTGAAATCAAGGTCTTGTTCAGAAAATATACAGACCCTCAATGAGCATGGTTGCCAACCTACACTCCTATACACAACATCAAAAGTCACAGAAAGCCTACCAACTCATGGAAACTAAACATCACTCAGCTGAACCACCTCTGGGTCAAGGAAGAAATTAAAAAAGAAATCAAATCTTCCTAGAATTTAACGAAAATGAATCCACAAAGTACCCAAACTTGTGGGACAAAATGAAAGTAGTCTTAAGAGGAAAATTCTTAGAACTAGATGCCTATATGGAAAACCTGGAGAAAAACCACTCTAGAGAATTAAAAGAACAATTGAAATCCTTAGAAAAATTAGAAGCAAATAACCTAGAAGGAGAAGACAGCAGGGAATAATAGGTCTTAGAGCTGAAATCAATGAAATTGAAACAGAAAGAACAATAATCAATAAATCAAGTAGTTGGCTCTTTGGGAGTGTCTAGAAGATAGATAACACCTTATTCAAACTAATCAAAAAGCAGAGAGAAAGTATCCAAATTAACAAAATCAGGAAATAAAAAGTGGGACATAACAAAAAATTTCCAGGAAATGCAGAGAACTATCAGTTCATACTTTGAAAATCTATACTGTAAACAATGCTCAACTTCATTTGTAATAACAGAAAAGCTAAGATTGCCAAAACAATTTTCCTCAAAAAAAGACTCAGAAGGCATCACCATCCCTGACTTCAAGTTATACTGTAGAGTTACAGTAATAAAAACAGACTGGTACTGGCATAAAAAAAGTCTTGTGGATCAATGGAAATGAATTGAGGATCCAGACATTAACCCAAAATCCTATGAACACGTGATCTTTGACAAAAGGCCCAAAATATTTAACAGAAAAAAGATAGTATAATAAACAAATGTTGGCATAGCTTTTTGGTAGTGTGTAGGAAAATGAAAATAGATCCGAGCCTGTCACTCTGCACAACACTCAAATCCAAGTGGATCAAAGACCTCAATATAAACCCAGACACTCTGAACTTGATAGAATAAAAAGTGGGAAACACCCTCCAATTAATAGGTACAGGTGACCACTTCCTAAATATAACACCATTGGCACAGACACTAAGAACAGAAATCAATACATGGGACCTCTTGAAACTGAGAAGCTTCTGTAAAGGCAAGGACACTGTCAATAGTACCAAATGACAGCCTACAGAATGGGAAAATATTTTCACCAAAACTACAAGTGATAGAGGACTGAACTCTAAAATATATAAAGAACTCAAGTAACTAGAGCTCAAAACCTGAATAACCCAATCAAAAAATGGGGTTCAGAATTAAAAGGGGAATTCTCTGCAGAAGAATTACAAATGGCTGAAAGACACTTGAAAAAGTGCTCAATATCTTTAGCTATCAGAGAAATGCAAATCAAAACAACTTTAGACACCACCTGACACCTGTCAGATTGGCTAAGATAAAAGTCACAGATGACAGCCTATGTTGGAGAGGTTGTGGAGCAAGGGGAACACTCCTTCATTGTTGGTGGGAGTGTAAACTTGTTCAGCCAATCTGGAATGCAGTATGGAGATTTCTCAGTAAACTGAGAATCAATCTGCTCAAGGATCCATCAATACCACTACTGGGTGTATACCTGAAAGATGCACATTCACACTCCAAAGGCATTAGCTTAACTATGTTCATAGCAGCATTATTCATAATAGCAAGAACCTGGAAGCAACCTAGATGCCACTCACCTGAAGAATTGATTAACAAACTGTGGTACATCTACACAATGGAGTACTACTCAGCAGTAAGAAAAAATGATAACCCAAAATTTGCAGGCAAATGGATCAATTTGGAGAATATCCTCCTGAGCGAGGTATCTCAAACCCAGTAAGATAAGCAGGGAATGTACTCACTCATTCCTGGACTCTAAACAAAAAAAGCAAATAGTAAAGCATGTCCAAGCTGCAAACCACAACCATTAAACAGCTTGGGATCTGAAACACCTTAGACTGACACCTTGGATTCCACTCCCTCTAGAGGAACACATGACTCAGTCTTATTTTGGGGGTGAGGATACTGGATCTTCCAGGAGTGGATGCTGACCTGAACATTACTGGACCTTGGGACTTCCTGCTTCTGCTTGGGAGGTGATGGGGAGATGTGGAGAAGAGAGAGTTACTGGAGGTGGTGGGATTGGGAAGAGACCTTGAATAAAGACAGTGAGAAAATGTGACTTTATTGATAATAAAATAAAGAAAAGGAAAAGAATTTCTTACTGTATTAACAAATATCCTAAAGTCCTTTTAATGCTATGACAATTTACAATAAATATACTAATATTTTTCATAGATCCTATAGCCTCAAGTTTGTAGCATCATTGGTGCACCAGTTATGTATTTCTATCAAGCTTTAAGTTCTGTTGGAAAATGCTAGGTTACTCATAAACTAATGCCATTATTGCAACTGTGGATGTATCTTGAAGTTTATGAGTCAAAAGAACACCAATGGTCAACTAAAAAATGAGATGAAGCATTTGACCCATTCTTGTTGCTGGAGATTAATTATTTGTTTTCTTAGAGATAATTGACTTGTTGTACCCCTCAGTGTTAGGGTTACTCTTTTGAACTCATTTATGTATAAATGCATGTATATATTAGGAAGTTTAACTATAGTATGTTTCCTTAAGTTTCTTCCAAAAGTCTTTAGTGTTAGTTTTCTTTTCTCTATCCCCTCCTCTACACTGATCCTCTATTCCCCATCTCCTTAATTATTCTGTTTTATTTTCATCTTCCTCCCTTTATAACAGTCTGTCCAATCTCCCTTTCTTTGAAAGACTAACATTTTATGAGTTTATTAATCTTTATAACTATTCTGAACAAACACACATATGTAAAACAAACAAGGTAAGAGACACATATGGGAAAAATTTAGATTATTTTTCTTTTACCATCTGGTTTCTATATCCGTTATAGTTATTTCCACTTATATTCATGCATCTATCATATTTCCATTTTTGTAAAGCTTTACTTATTTTGTAATATATCACATTTTTAGTTCCCATTTATCTGTTGATGGCCATTTACTCTGCTTCCATTCACTGGCTTTCTGAATTAGTGACAATGAATGAGTGAGCAAATATCTTTGTAGTAAGAATTGGGGATCTTTATGTTTATTTCACAGTGTAGTATAACTGAATTCTGTGATAGATGCATTTTCACATTTTTGAGGATGCTACAAACTTGTAGTGGTTATACCAGTTACGCTCCCATCAACACTGAATGTGTTTGCCTTTTCCCACATTCTCACCAGTGTCTGTTGTTTTATTACTATTTATTTGTTTGCTTTTTTGCTTATTTGTTTGTTTAGCCTTTTGTTTGATGTAAGTTGAATCTTATAAAAGATTTAATTTGTAGTTCTCTCAAGGCTAGTGATGTTTAACTTCATCCTACCCCATGTTAGCAGCCATTTGTGTTTTGTCTTTTGAGAATTAATGTATTTTCACCATGCTTTCTTCACTCTGGTCTATACTTTACACTCTGATGTAAGTTTATTCAAATAGTATCTATTTGTGTTTAGATTTCAAAGGCATCTCAAATATTCAGAATTGTATTGATTGACTACTTTACAATTATCTTATAGATTTAAGGCTTCTAACACTCAGAACAATTCCAAAATAAAATTTGTAGAAATTATTTAAAAATATCTAATTATCTTCTAGGTGCAAGATGTACATATTCATTCATAATAGTTCACTACAGCTTCTTTGAATGTCTTTGTTTTATAAACTGCCTCTAGCAATTTTAGTTTTTCAAAAACTAATTGCCTAGCTAAAATTTCTAAATAAATATGACTGTCTTAATACATAAATGGGGCATGTAACTAAAGCAAAAACTCATGCCTATAAATGTGAGTCCACATGTTTTCTCACATTCAAATGCACATACCATCATATATATTCATTTACTGGCTTTGAGAACTTTACTTTCACATACAATACTATGAAAGGTCATATTCATAGTAAATAAAATACTCCAGTATACCTATCCCTCATCAGGGAATATGATGTGTGTGTGCGTGTCTGTGTGTGTGTGTGTGTGTGTGTGTGTGTGAGAGAGAGAGAGAGAGAGAGAGAGAGAGAGAGAGAGAGAGAGAGAGAGAGAGATCACAATTCTTAATTGTTCACCATAATCTTGGGTGAGGAGAGGAGCTAGAAAATGGAGAGGAAGAATGTGTACTGATGATCTGTGGTGAAAAATGGAAAATTTACTTTACTCTGCAATCACTCTTTATCTCCTATCGCACCAAATAGCCGAAAATAAACCTGACAAAACTGAGTCTTAGATTTAGTATAGTCAAATCAGTTTCATCATTTCCACCTATTTTCTTCTGTGTACTGTAGAGAGAAATAAATGAGCTACTAACTTGAAGACTCTCTTAACTGAGGAAACCTAACAAGTCTGGCAGGAGCGATGCCAGAATTCATAGTAGCTGAGTGGCTCCTCCTTTGTAATAAAGCTGTCAAGACTGACATGCCCAGGATTCATGGTCTCCTTCTTCTTCCTACTTGAGCAGGGTGAGGGGATTATGTAGATGAGTCCCAGCACTGTATCTGCCTAGGAAACCTTGTCTAGTGTGCTTGGCATACATTAAATTCTTTTCTATACCGCTGAATGCCCACAGTTCAGAACTGTGTCTAGGGGATAAACACCTTAACAAAGCTGTTTAGCAGCTCCACTAAATGGTTCTGGCAGGCAGACCATTTTGAGGGCTGGGACAAAGGTTCCTCTCTCACCAGCTGGAATCTTCTTTCTCTTTCTCTCCTCTCTCCTCTTCTTTACCATGGTTTTGGTTTTTTGTTTTTGTCCTTTGAGAAAAAAATCCTGCCTCATGGGTCCTGAATTCACCCCACTGTATTCTTGCTTTCTATATAGTAGATATTATTGTTTAAGGCAAGCCTGTCATAGAAATTCACCTACTATATATCTCAATGGAGTGTTATATTTGCAACCATTGCTTTATCTTACCATTGAGATCAGATTTATACAAACTATATCTTCCTTTTAAGATAAGAACTACATAAGTTTAATGGAGCTTTTCAAGAATCCCCCAAAGAAGGGTTAGCCATGGATTTACACTACTTTTCTAAATGTATTTTTAATCCTCATCTTACTTCACAGTTAACCACTCTAAATCCCCTGGCAGCAGCAGCCTATGGAGTACACTGAGACCTGAAGGGATTTATTGATAGTGCTTTGTCCAGAAGACTCATTCAATAGCACTCTATTTATTCTCTCCTTTCCCTGAACTGGGATAGAAATATCAGTGAAAGCATAATAATAACTGTTCTCCAGCATATTATTTTAAAGAATGTTAGAAATAACATATCAAGCACACATTCATATAGAATTAGTTTAATTATTCAATTGTGCAATAGATATATTTTGCATCTACATAAACTAAAAATACTCCAGTTGTCAACAATCACAAAATTAAAATAATCTGCTGTATACAACATAGGAGCTTCATAAATATGATTTAGTTTTCTTCTTGAATATTATCTTCAGACATAAAGCCATGTTCCCAAATTAACCAGATTTTCTGATATATCCATATAAAAACAAAAAGTAAAATAAAAATAAATTAAGCTTTTATACTTACAAGTTATTCTGTTCACTGTAGAACAATTTTATTTTCTCTAAAGCAAAAATAGCTTTGATACCGCCAATTTCAATTGACTGGGTCTATGGTTTAAAATATTATTTTAAGATGTGTTAGGTTCGTTTATGCTATGGAACAGTTAATGAATGATGTCAAATATGTGTTGTATTTTTTTTAATTTGTGAAGCTGTATTAATCTGTCTGCATAAAATACCTGATGGTCCAATAAAGATCTGAATGGCCAATTACAAGGCAGGAGAAAAGACAGGCAGGGCTGGAAGGCAAAGAGAATAAACGAAAGGAAAAATCTGGGAGGAAAAGAAGAAGAACAAGAGAACAAGGGAGGATGGCCTAGCCACCCCCACACACAACCAGTCATGAAGTAAGAGTGAATGTGGAATAATGCTCTTCTACTCTGTAAAGATTAGTTACTCATATCAGTTTAATAAAATGATAATTGGTCAATAGTCAGACAGGAAGTATAGGTGGATGACCAGATTAGTAGAATTTGGGGAAGAGAAAAAGCAGATCAGCAAATGACAACAGACAGAGAGGAAGCAAGTTGAGAATACTGCAGTGAAAAATATGTACCAAACCACTTGATTAAACATAAATAAAATGATGGAATAGTTTAAGCATAAGAACTACTTAGTAATATGCCTAAACTACCTGCCAGCATTTACTATATTAAGTCATTGCGTCAATTACTTTGGAAGTAGCTGTGGGACTAGTTGGTTCACACATAGAAACTTCCAACTTTAAGTGAAAGTAAGATTATAGGACTGGGAAGAGAAAAATACCCAGAGGCAAACGGTAGAAAGGATAATTTAAGAAGAGCTGGCAAGAAACAAACAAGCTGAGGCAAGGCATTTATAATTAAGAATAAGCCTCCATGTGCGATTTATTTGGAATCTGGGTGACAGCCCCTCAAAGCATCAAAAATAGCCAACAACAGCTGTATATTAACAAATATAATATTCATTTTAATATATTTAATAGAGTATTCTTTTTAATAAATGCTACTTAGTATTTTGTATTACCTATTCCTAAATATGCCATAAAATGTTTAGGGACATTATAAATACTCCATAGCCTTATACACCTTTCAGTAAAATGAATAAATATTTTCTAATATTTTAGAAATAATGTCCCCTATTAAAAATTTCTTTTAAATCTTGGATGCAATAAAATTTAATCTCCTCTTTTTAGTTTGTCTTTCAAGCTAAACAGCTAATTAGTAGTATCTGTTATTAATTACTAAATTTGTATGTCTTCTCAAGACCCAGCCATATATTTATTTCTATGCAATATGAGATTTTCCATGGATATTGTAAGGCTTTATTTAACATACACAGAACAAAATTATTTTATTTATTTACTTATTTATTTTATGTATTTGGGTATGTTAACTGCATGCATGTCTGTGAACCACATGAATTCCTGATATCTACAGAGGTGAAAGCAGGCATTGGCTCTTCCTGAAGTGGTGCAGATGGCTGTGAGCTTCCATGAGGATGCTGGGAACAGAAACAGTGTCTTCTGTGCAGGAAAAGTAACTAGTGAGCATCACTGCAGGCCCTGAAACTTTGACTTTTCACACCATATACTATGATATATATTTTTTTTAATTTTTGCATTATAACACCACCACCAGATACCAATTTCAAAGAGTAAAGAATCTTTCTATGAACTTTAGGTTTTGTTTCTTATCTTTCACTTTTACCTGTGTTTGTCTTTCTTCCAATAGTGCCTCTGTCTCCTCATTCTATTGTCCTTGTGTCAGGCACAGATTCCCTGAGACCAATTTAGTTTCAAACAAATAACTTCTAATAGTGTTGCAAACACTAGTTATTTTTTTCTGGCCAGTAGTAAAATACTCATATTCCAGTATCATAAGGAATAATAAGATTGGTGAAAACACTGTCATTATGAGATGTTCTTAGAATATATAAGTTTGTTTGATTTATCAGTTTCTATAATATGATGTCAGCTGTTGTAAGGTTCTGTGATGACACTTAGGTTACTTATTCATTTAATTAAAGGGAAAGTCCTGTTTAGACACCTCCTCCAATATTGGCTGGAGACCTAGGCTGGAAAAATCCTGTGAGTTCTTGCAGGTTTCCCTAGTACCTGTACTTATTTTATTGATTTATGATATTTATTTTCCTAGCATCTCTTTCCAACCCAAAATTGTTTTCTCCTATCAAGATATCCATCTCCATCTCTTTTTATTCCCTCTTTTTTTCTACTTTCAATCAACCATCTCCTTCTCTGAAAATTTGTTCCCAACTCTTCTTGGTAGCAACACATTATGATCATAATTGGCTAAGGAGATCTTTGCTATTTTCTCTTCCTAGGGTAATTCCTGGATATGTCTTTTACATTCCCTCTGATACCCAGCTGTTCAGGGATTGTGATTTGCAACTTGGGTATTATTTGATTTTTGTCTAAAATCCACTTATGAGTGAATACATCTCATGTCTATCTTTCTGGGCTTGTGATACATTACTAAGGAAGATATTCACCAAATCCATCCATTTGCCTTCACATTTTATGATGTCTGTTTTACGTCGTGAGTAGTATTCCATTGTGTAGATGTACCACAGTTTGTTAATCCATTCTTCAGTTGAGGAACATCTAGGTTGTTTCCAGGTGGTTGCTATTACTAATAATGATGATATGAACAGAGTAGAGCTAATGCCTTTGAATGTGAATATGCATCCTTTGTGGATCCAACAATACCACTATTGAACATATAAACGAAGGGAAAAAATTCTAAAGTTTTCAAAATTCTTAGCTATCAAAAATATGGCTTTATTATAATAAAAATGTAAAAAAAATAAAATAGGTAAAATTTAAAAATATAAAATAAAGGCCACATATGAGGAAGGACTAAAACAAAATGACATATTTACAAATGACACTGCTGCTGTATTCATAAATGCACAGCAGCCATTAGTATCTTTACAAGATCTGCCCAAACTCAAGACAACATTTACACATACACAGGGACAGTGCTCAGAAGACTGTCTTTAGGTGAGGAGCTATTGACAGTATTAACTTCTAAAAGAACTGTCAATTTTCATTGAAATTGTGGCACTTAGTAGGTTGACCAAACTTTAGTGGATAGCCGAACAAATGAGAATATATGGGCATCACAAATTGGATTCCTTCAATTATTTTTAAAAAGAAGAAAAAGTTAGGGATGACAATTCAGGGATATGTGAGAAGTTAGGAGTGAATTGAACATGATAAAATACATTAACACATGTATAAAATGCAAATAATTAATAAAATACATTTTAGTTAAGGAGAATATTGGAGAAAATGTAATAAAAATCATTGAAAACAAATGTACATATTTAGGTATATGCCCATTAGTGATATTATTAGATCCTTGGGGAGATTGATTCCCAGTTTTCAGAGAAACCGCCATACTGCATTACAGAGTGGCTGAACAAGCTTACACTCCTACCAACAATGGAGGAGTGTACCCCTGGCTCCACAACTTTTCCAACATAGGCTGTCATCTGTGTTTTTTATCTTAGCCAATCTGACAGGTGTCAGGTGGTATCTCAAAGCTGTTTTGATTTGCATTTCTCTGAAGGCTAAAGATGTTGAGCATTCTTTCAAGTGCCTTTCAGCCATTTGTAATTCTTCTGCTGGGAATTCCCTTTTTAGTCTGAACCCCATTGTTTGATTGAGTTATTCAAGGTTTTAGGGTCTAGGTTCTTGAGTTCTCTATATATTTTAGAGATCAGTCCTCTATAACCTGTAAGGTTGGTGAAAATCTTTTTCCATTCTGTAGGCTGTCATTTTGTCCTATTGACTGTGTCCTTAGTTTTACAGAAGCTTCTCAGTTTTAGGAGGTCCCACTTATTGATTATTGTTCTTAGTGTCTGTGCCATTGGTGTTATATTTTGGAAGTGGACATATACCCTAAAGATGCACATTCACACTCCAAAGGCATTATCTCAACTATGTTCATATCTGCATTATTCGTAATAGCAAGAATCTGGAAACAACCTAGATGCCCCTCAACTGAAGAATGAATTAACAAACTATGGTATATCTACACAATGGAGTACTAATCAGCACTAAGAAAAAATGATATCCTAAAATTTGCAGGTAAATGGATGAATTTGGAGAATATCCTCCTGAGCAAGGTATCACAAACCCAGAAAGATAAACAGAGGATGTACTCACTCATTAGTGGACTCTAAATAAAAAAGCAAAAAGCAAGCAATGTCCAAGCTACAAACCACAAACACTGAACAGCTTGGGATCTTAAACACCTGGGAGTGGCACCTTAGATCCCCCTCCCTCCAGGGGAACACCTGACCCTGTCTTGATCTTGGGGTGAGGAAAGTGGATTTGCCAGGAGTGGATGCTGAACTAAGCCATATTGGGACATTGGGACGTTGGGACCTTCTGCCCTTGCTGGGAGGAGATAAAGAGATGTTGTAAAGAGAGAGTGACTGGAAGAGGTGGAAGGAGGAAAGGACCTTGAAGAAGGATATACATGGATAAAAACTATGACTTTATTCATAATTAAAAAACCTACTTAATTATGTTTGAAGTACTGAACTCATAGTCTAATAACAATAGCACTAACTCAATTTAAAAAAATAAATGGAATGTGTGATGGAAAAAATTTAGTGTTCCTTACCTGACTTTGTCTTGCTGTTGGGATGAGGAAAGCAGATTTACCTTAGGTTGGAGTTTTCCCTCTAATACTTTCTGTAGTGCTGAATTGGTAGATAGATATTCTTTCAGTCTGACTTTGTCATGAAATATCTTATTTACTCCATCTATGGTGATTGGTAATTTTGCAGGGTATAGTATTCTAGTTTGTCAGCCATGCTCTTTTAGCTTCTGTATAATTTCTGACCACACCCTTCTAGCTTTCAATGCTGAACTAAGCCACCTTGGGACCTTGGGCTCTCCTGCCCTTGCTGGGGAGGAGATAAGGAGATGGGGAGAAGAAAGAGTGACTGGAAGGGATAGGAGGGGAAAGGGAGTTTGAACAAGGTGATGCATGGATAATGAGATTGTTATTCAAAATAAAAAATACTTTTTAAAAAAATTGAAAGCATTGCAAAATAAAAATTTTATAACAAAATTAAAAAAATAATGTGATTAAAAGTACCTTAAGATTTGAAGTCATCCTAGTCAAAATGCTTAGCATCAAGCATATAAATAATACAAAAGGAGCTTGGATATGGAGAATGTGAACTATTCTACACTGTTTTTGGTAGTGGAAGCTAACAAAGCCACCTTGGAAAAAAGTTTGAATATTTGTCAAAAAAAATACTAATCAATCTACCCATATCTTTTATTCCTAGCCATTTCCCAAAGGTATTTTATTACAGAAATACTTATACATTTATGTGTATTGCTTCTCTATTCACAGGAAAAGAAATAGAATTAACACAAATTTTACCTATCAGCTGATAAAGGAATAATAAAATATTATGAAATACAATTGAATATTAGTAATCTATAAATAAAAATTAAATCATAATATTTGTAATTAGAGTGATATAAACAATATACTGATTAGGTTACATGTGGTGGGATTATGTCCTGATACATTGTAAATATTTGTTCCTCCTACTGGTTTAATTAAAAGCTCAATGGCCAGAAGGCAGAAAGAAAGTGTGGGTGGGGCAACCAAACTAAGAAAACTCTGAGAACAGGAAGAACAAGGCAGAGGTATCAAGAGAAACATTAAGAGAGACACCAGCAGACACAGAGGGAAAAAGGCAAAAATCTGCTCTACAAATAGGTGCCAAGGCACATGGCTAAACAGAATAATAGAAATAGACTAAATTAAGATGAAAGTGCTAACTAGCCATATGTCTGAGCCATGGGTCAATCATCATGAAATTAACATAAACCTTTGTGTGATAATTTGAAGCAAAATGGAAGCAGGGCTGAGAGTGGGTCTGAATATCTGGGCTAGACCTGAAAGGCAAGGCTAGAAACTTTTTATCACAGATACCCAACTTTCTCTCCCAAATATGAACAATGCATGTTTTCTTTCATATGTAGGTGCTAGATTCATACCTTTTGTTTTATGTGTTTAATCTGAAATGTAGTTTGAAGTCATAAATCTAGAAACTGCATCTTGGTAAAGTATATGAATTATAGGTATGGAAATAGTAGAATATGAGTGAAACAAAAAATGAGAAGGGTAATGCTGGAGGTCTGATTGCCTCAAGAATGTATATGAATGATGGAATGGGAAAAGAAGGGATTCTGGAAAGGTTAACTATAATGAAATTTTTATGAAGAAGCTATATTGAAACCTATAATTTTATAACTTAAGAATCAAATATAAATAAGAAAATGGTGGAACATATGTGACATGAAAGAACAGGGTGTGAGCAAATACTGGGAGTTACAAGTTTAAAGTGCGATAGGAGGAGAGGTTGAGGAAGATGACAGGTATAGTTATGGTCTCCAAAATTAAGTATATATGATGCCTTATAAGCTCTACCCCTAGTTGATAAAATAATTAAAAATACAGTGAAGAAAATAAAAGTTAAAAAGAACTACTCCATATAGGTACACAATTCTTATCCCAGATTAACAAATGAAAATCTTAATGTCATCCACAGATAACAGGTCAAGAGGTACTCAAATATAACTAGCTATTAACATTTTGGGAGTTGGTCACAATACCTATATGGTAAAAGCCTATCCATACACTTTATGGGAGATAAAAATATAACTCATTAATAGAGAAAGAAAATTGTTCTCTGCTGACTAGCTTTATGAATGATGTTACGTAGGCTTCTAGGGGAGAAAATAGAACAATTATCTTGTATAATGATGAATCCTGTATGCTCTACTGGCAAATTTCTAGAAAATAGAAACCAACAATCTGTTAAACATAGAAAAGGTATTAAATCATGATTCAAAAGGGTGATACATAATGTGGTTCAAGAAAATGGTTAAAATGTCTACCAAAATATATTTATCTATGAAATTATATGTGTATGTTTAATTCACAATATTTTTTTATTTTTTTGTTAATATCTGAAAAGAGCTTATGATTGCATAATGGAAGAGTTATAACAGGACATTGCTAAATTTACTGGACATGAATGTATAATATATATGATAGTAATAGTTCAAATGGAAAAATAAACCTATATAATAGAAAATTTAATTTGAAGTGAATTATATTAATTAGAATAAACTTATTAAAAATTATAATAATACTGTGATATAAATGAAATAAACTTTTTTATAATGTTTAAGGTCACTTTAGTTCATAATAACAAAGAACATTTGAACATAAATATATATAGTTTATATTAGTCTTTATATAATCAGCAAATGAAATAAGGGTTTCCAGTTCTATGGGATAATGTCAGAATGTTGAACATATGCCAATCAAAATATATATTAGAGGTTAGATTTTTTTTGGACTCAAATAACATCACCAAATGTTCATGTCAACTTTTAGTACTTAAAGAATAAAAATAAACAGAGGCAGAAGCAGATATCTATAGCTAAGCACCAAGTCAAGCTCATGGTCCTGCTGAAGACAGAGAGAGGGAATGTATATGAGCAAAGGAATCAGGATCATGAGAAGGAGACAAACAAAGACAGCTGACTTGGGCTATGGGAACTCACTAAGTCAGAAAAAAACAGTGGGGAACCTTTAGGAAAAGGAAATAAATTCTCCAAAGGTAGATATCTATCAAATGGAGTGAGCAGATTGTGGAGCCTCTTGCAGTAGGATCAGACTATGCTCCTGAGCATAAACTGGCATCTCAGAGTCCATTCCCTGGAGAAGAACACATAACCCAGCCTTAACACTGGGATGAGGGAATCAGACCTACTTGAACTGGATATGCCAGACTGAACTGACCCACCTTGCCTTCCGTGGGGAACTGAAGTGGAGATGGGTTGGTGGGAAGCTGAGGAAGGACTTGGAGAAACTCAGAAGTGGGAAGGGAGGGTGAGTAGTGGTATAATAAAAAAGGCCTTTTTTAAATAAATAAAAAATGGTAAAAAAGTCTCATCCATAAACACTTTAAAAATATTGATATAATGAATTAAATTTTGAAACTCTTTTGAGGGAAATAAAACTATTGCTTTTGATCTATTATCATTTACAAAAATATTGTGCTCTATGGTAAATATTTAACAAGCCACTTGAATTGTTTGAAAATATATTCACTTTTATTATAATAAGTTAATGTTATTAAATATTAGCTATTTAATGTTATAAAAATTATTTAACCAAAGAATTATTTACTATGTATATATATTATAAAGTATGTATAAATGAGTTTTACAACTATATTGCTTTAGAAATTTGAGGCTAGTGTTGAAAATATTGCACTTAAAGATTATTTTTCAAATTATCTTTCTTATACTTGTATTCTTGTATTATATTTTTTTTATTTTGAGAGTAAAAGTATATGAGTCTGTATTCACTAAACAACAAATAGCCAGATTAATACAACTATTTGTTAAATGAATACACTGGTGGCTACCATTATATAAATGGACATAGCATACACAAAAATGATTTATTTTATAAATCATGAAACAAGTACAGTAATTTTTCACGTTCTTTCCTATCTTTAAACTATCTTATATACCCTTCCCCATTCTTCTTCAAATTAAGTTCTTTTTTTCTGTGAATGCAAACATTTATGTATATTTTTATACACATGTATTCTTAAATGTTATCTGTTTAGTCTGTATAGTGATATATATGTATATATAATAGATATATATTTATATAATAGATATATATTTTTAAGGCTGTTTGTCAGACAATTAATTGATATGTTCTTTTCTAGTGAAAACACCTCTACTGGTACCAGCTTTTATCAGTTAGCTATATTAATTTTTGTAGAGTTGAGGCCTTGTGGGTTTTCCCTGCCTCTAATGTTATTATTTCTATTTAGTACAAATTTTGGCAGTCCTATTGGTGAGACTAGTTGGGCATAGCTTTTGATATTACTAAGAGATCCACTGAAACAGGGAGTTTGCTTTGGGATTTTACCTTAAAAATACATTAAAAAATTTTATTTAGAAAATAATTTCTCTCTTGTAAAATTAGTCATAGTTTCTCTAACTTTATATTGTTCAATACAGTCATCTTGAATAGCATCTTTCATGTATCACATTTCCAAACAATATTTTTATTGTTTCTAACTTATAATAAATAGTATATCCATAACACAGTAATGTTTCCATTGTCCACAAATAGGCCATTTTGCCTATTTGATCATAATCAAGATTCTATATTCTTCCTTTTTAAATATTACTTAAATAGGTTTTTCTCTAGAAATATCTAGGACAATTTGTAGGATATAGTTCTTCAATATCTTTGTTTTTAACTCTGTATAAATTCTCTGTGGTTTATAAAATATAAAGCAGTGTATTCCTAAGAAACTATATTTATTTTAAACTTGAATAGTTCCTTTCTCTCCCCTCACTCTGTCCCTTCCCACCTTTCTCCTCTCTCTCTCTCTCTCTCTCTCTCTCTCTCTCTCTCTCTCTCTCTCTCTCTCTCTTTCTCTCTCTCTTACACACACACACACACACAAACACACACACACACACACACACACGGTAAAGATTTCTTTTTTCTATGAATCTCTGTTATACTTACATTATGGATAGAAGAATTCTGTCTAAATAACTAATGATTATAGGGTGATGTATATATTTCCAATGGAACACATTTTTAAAAAGAGTCAGTTCTTATAAAAATGCACACAGCACAGCACTTTCAATTATGCTCTAAATAGCCTTTCTCTCTTCTTTTACATCCATGTCTACAGGATTACTGAAGCTGTGTTTCAAACAGTGACTCAAATTTTGCACAGCCTTCCAACAACATGTTATGGTTACTGAAGACAAGAGGCAATAATAGATTAATTCAGTAAGGGCTGAATATGCCATTAATAGCCATGCAATAGGCTTATCTGTGCCGACAAAGTGGCCCACTTTTATGTCTGTTCAATTAGAGATAATAGTTGAAGGCATTAATCAAACATTTTTCAACAAAACTTTTTTCAGTTAAAGATACCCTGCAAATGATTTGGTCCAATGCACATCCGCCTATTAGGGTTGCTATGACTATGGTGAATCCGATCTCAAAGAGAGAATACAATCGAGCTAGGGACAATGAGTGGATTTTCATATTTAATGGCCTTGGTTTTCAGCTTGGCACAGCAAACTGAATAGCAGTGACCCAAAGATGACCTTCTGTTTTTCTTCTTTGACTTGTCCCTAGGAATGACAAGGCTTGGGATCCTGGGAGCAAAACAAAACAATCTGTGTCTCCATGCACAGATGAAAATATCAGAGAAGAGTCCACTCCAGGAGGCTTCTGTGTTGGTACTAACATGGAAGAAACTCTTTGTTATTAGTTTGTTCTTGTTTGGGGGGGCATTTCTATGAAAACAATAGGGGCAGGATAATTACTGCATACAAAAGTCAGGGATCTGAATTTCTGTACCATTTTGCTTTCTTAGTGACATATCTTTATTTTTCTAACTTTAGCTATGCTAAGTCATATTAAAAATACTCTTGAATCAAAGTTATCTGAAGTAAATCAAAATATAAAAGATGGCTTTCTTAATTTCATAATTTGGTGGTATAGTAAGAAGAAACTAGAGACAAATTGGATTTCTATTCTCATAGGTAGCAATGTGATGGCACATGGGAATTGCTTAACTAAATCTGATGTCAACCCTGGATAAAGAATAAACAGCTATTCTTTATTTTCCTTCACATTACATAAATTTCTTTCTATTTGAGGAATTCTACTATTCTTATTGAAATATTCATGGAATTTTCTCAAGAAGATATTAAGTACTAATTATTTAACATTATAAATTGAATATTTACTTCATTACTTTTTAATACACTATCACTGACCAAAATTCTTTGCATGAATGCAAAAATGCAGTGTTCTTAAACAAAGGAATGTTAGTAAGCATAATGTTAGATATATATGCAATTTTATAATTTCTGCTTCAAAATTACATACTTCTATATTTGATATTTAAATTTTAAGTACCTAGATTAAACTATATATTTAATTATGTTAATTATAATTATTACATAGTGCATATACATCTTTCTAAATCATAATTATAATATAAAATTAAAGTTTATATTTATGTGCATTTAGATATGTATGTATAATTAAAAATATAAAAACAATTAAAAAGCAATTCTAAGACAGTACAGGTGTTCAACAAAAGTAAATTACCATAAGAAGTTAATTAGGAGCTGTGAAATAAAGAAATCAGAGAAGATTAAGCATAAGCTATGAAATTTGACTTGACATTTACTTAAGTCTTTTTAATTTCATATACTTCGACACAAACTTATCAAGTAATCATATCCTGAATACCATCCATTGCATCATGTTTATTTTATGGTATACTTTGCTTAGATAACAGTTTTGCTATTTGATTTAATTTCTGTTTTCAGCTGTAATTTTACCAAACATTAATACAGTCTACAAATTTTCTTGTCAAAAGTAGTATGCTGATAATTATATTTCATAAGACTTAAGTTAATGTTTTATCTATTTACTCTTAACTGAAGTTGAATAAAAACAGGTAACTATATATGAAGAAATAGTTTATTTGGGACTGTTAATGAAAGATTTGGTAGTGCTATTTACTAACAGTTTGCTGTTATTAATAAATAATGTAAGGAGCAAAGCTAAGATAAAGCAAATGGTCATAGAATAACATTGGAAAAACATAGTACTTTAGTTTTCAGTTTGATATTTTAGCTTCATTAGCTATTTGAGCACTTCTATATCACAATTTGTTCATATTCACATATCCCAGAATCTTCGTTAATCTCTTTCTTCTCTCTCAACTATTTAACTTTGTGTCACTTTCAAAGATCACACATACAAGCAAGCAAGAAATAACTAAACTAAACAAATAACCAACTAAGCTTCAGGACCACTTATATTTCCCAAGTACTCTTAGATTTCATGATCTTATCTGCCTTTCTCAGAAGGTAACAATAATAAGTAATCATTAAAGTATGGAAATGTAACTAATTCCTATTGTGACATATGTGTGCATTTCTTCACAAATATGTAAAGACAAGCTGATGAGTCTGTTTTTTTTTTTTTATTTTTGTGTATGCAGTTTCAGGGTTTACCATTTTGTTTTGGATGACAAATTTGGGGTCTCGTCTCCAGGAGATGCTTTTATTGTTGCCATCTATTCCTACTCTAAGGTGTGTGATTCTGTAAAATCTCCCCATTTTACTTAAGCTTCTATATTTGTCTTTGGTAAGATCTTGTGTACTTAGTAATTTCTAGAAAGATTGTTAAACAGACTTTCTGGTATTCTGGATCTTACAATCCTTTAAACTCTCTTCTGCAGTGTTCTCTAATGCAGATGTAGGATCTGTGATGTAGAAGTATCTATCTATTGAGACAGACTACTCAAAAACATTTATCTATGCATTTTTCCCAGTTGTTGTCTGTGATGTTCTTTATTTACAGTAAGGATGTGTTTTGCTGAAGAGAGATAATAGCTGCATTTATTTGTAGATATAAATGAAAACATAGAATGTAGTAAAGAATTATGCTGGTGCAATAAAGTAGTGATAGTTGATTCTTTTCAGACAACCACAGTCTCACTAGACACAGAAAACTTGGTATGTTACTAGCACCAAGCATTGCTTTTCTCTTAGTGAGTGGGTTTTAAGTCCAATTAGCCTTGTATTTGTTACTACCAGTATGTGACTGACACTTATTAGGCTTTTGTGTATATCTTACATATTAGCCATTGTTATAATTCATATGTGTCACAGCTGAGTAGGACTATTAATTGTTTCCTTCCTTGGTAGCTTGCATAGTTTTTTTTCTGATACCCTGGAAGATAGCATCACAAGAACCAGAACCAAAAAAACAAACAAACAAAACCCCCAAAAACGCAGTAACAGCTACAATAAATCTTCAGAATGGCGTAGGGTAACTTTATAGTAAACTAAGTACTCTCTGAACATTATAGACTATGGCTACTTTCCTGATGCCTTTCAGAAGTTGAAGATAAGAGCCTCTTGCTGAAGATACACAGTTAGACATAGAATTTAGATCTTTAAAGAAGATTCTAACAGCTTTCACTTTAGAGAAATACAAATATAAACCAGAGTAAAAACATTTTTAAATAAATAACATACATTTCAGAATATTAGTGGATAAAATATAAAATGTTAGTTTCATGCTGCAAACAGCCTCACAGACAGAGGATTGTAGAGAAAATATCAGGCATTCTATTGAACAAAAAAAGATGGGCAAAGGTGAACAAGAACAAATTAAATCTCAATAAAGCTACAGCACAGCATCTGTGGAACACATCAGTTTATTAAAGTGACTAGATACCATTATATTGATTGCTGTGCTGTGTGAAAAAAAAAAGATAGCATTAACTAGAGCACACAAGCATATTTAATGAGTCTTGTCTTTGGAATTCAATAAAACTATTGATTACTAAATAGTAAAAAAGATACATCTCTGTAACAGAAACCAAATTTTAAACTGGTCAATAGAAACAGAAATGAACTCATTATAACAATATGAAAAACCAGATAAAATAATAACTTTAAAGATGGATCATTTACCCTTTCTTCATTATCATGTCTACTGGCATTGCTATTGTCCTTGTCTTGTTTATGCAGTATTTTCTACGAGGCACTGAGTCCCTACTGACTTCTTGGTATTTTAAATTTTATAATGATTTAACAGCATCTTCTGCAATGTTCCTGAGCTATAAAGGTAAGATCTGGAATTGAAATGTCATGTCTTTGTTGGAGGTATAGTCACCATGATATGTTGATCTGTTGATCGTGTAACAAGTAATGGTTTTTAGAGAAAAGAAAAAATGATAATTTGATAAGGGCATATAGCTACATCTATTTGTGAATATAAGGATACGATGTAGAATTGTAGAATGTAGGAAGCATTATAAGGGTAGTAGTGTGGCAGTGATAGATTCTGAACTCTATGGCCTGACTTCCTGAGAAAAGGTTACTAGAGTAGAATAATGCTCTTGTACATTGTAAAGTTTTGTTGCTTTTATTGGTTTAAAAAAACACTGGTTGCCCAGTAGGTAGGCAGAAAGTACAGGCAAGGCAACCAGACTGGGAAAATTCTAGAAAGAGGAAAGGTAGAGAAGCAGATGCCTGCCAGATGCAGAGGAAGTAAAATGAGAATACTGTACTTACAAAAGGTGCCAAGTCATGTAGTTAAACATAGATAAAAAATATGGATTAATTTAAAATATAAGAACTAGTTAAAAATAAGCCTGAACTACTAACCCAGATTCACTATAATATTAATTCTCCAAGTCGATTATTTGGGAAGTGGCTATGGGATCATCTGTGCAGAAGATATTTTCATCTATAAGCTAGGATTCCAGTACAGACAGAAATTCCCTTATACTGAGTGTTTCCCAAGTCTAATTAGATAGCTGACTCTTTCTACCAATTTTTGTGTATTTTACCATTCTGGCCATTGTTGTGATTCATGAATGTTGCAGCTGAGTAATATTGTTTAATATTCTCCCTTTTGTGGCAATTTGCATAGCATTTTCTGGTTTAGTGAAAGCTGGAGTACAGGAAAAGGCATTCAGGTGAGATTCAGCTCTAATCTCAGACATTATTCAAAGGCTTAAACTTGAAGAATATGGTCCCACCATCACTAAAATTATATATGCTCAAACAACAAAGAATAGACAGAGTAGGTTATAATTTTATCTTTGGGAAAATATAACACACATATGCATGTAAAATTAATAATCAATGAAATGAGCTATAAACTTAAGCATTGGAAGTGGGACATGGGAGGGGTGGAGAATGTTTTCTGTATGATGTAAATAAAGAACTGTTTGGGCCCATGCATGGCACCGTAGAAGTGGGTGGAGAATCGGAGGCAGCCAGGTAAGAGAAGGAGGGTGGAGTTAGTACTCTCGATCTGTCCTCCGAAAAAAAAGCATGTAGGAATTCAGGTGAGCCACAGGCTGTGGGCCACGTGGTGGAAGATTAATGGAAATGGGTTAAGTTAAGATAAAAGAGCTAGCTAATAATGTGCTTAAGACATGGACCAAACAGTATTAAGTTAATATAAGTGTGTGATCCATTTCTTTGGGGGACAAAAGCCACGGCTAGCGAACCAGGTTCCAAACCTCTGGGACACAAAGCAGGCCAGGAAAAGCATACTACAACATTGTTGAAAGAAAAGGGGGGAAATATTGTAACTTCATTTCAATAAAATATTTTTAAAGCATGGAATGTTTTATCAAATTACTTGGCTTTATAAAATGTTAAAAGGTAAAAGTAAACTGCAATAACAAAAATGCTGTGTATCTAAATGATTACTCATAGAAAAATGAAGTACTCTCTACCTCCACAATGAGTATAGATTTACTGAATTTCAGGAGCAGATGTGAAAATTATATCACACAACATAAATATAATATAATACACTAAGATAAACTAATCTTAGATGATGTAAAGAAACATGATTGTGTATATAAACATACATACAATAAAAAAGAATGATGTTTCAAAAACATAAAAACATTGCACTGAGCTTGTAAAAGTTGCTAAAATAACTCTTCTTTAAGTCTAGTGTCAGTTAAAAATAAAAACATCCATTATTAAACATACACAAAACAGTCACTTAAAATAAAATACAATTGAAAATTTTTGAAACAGTGAGAAAAAAAATACAGGTTTAAAGAGCATTATTGACTTATCAAAAAATCTTTTAATAAAAATGCAGAGAAATTTTAAAACAATGAGATACCATTTCCTGTGACATAAAAGTAGATAAATATTTGTTTAGGATTCATGATCAAATAAATATCCTGCAAATGTATTTGAAATGCTACACTTCACATAGACATATACCATTATTTAGATGACAGTCTGAAACTAATTATTTTCATTATAAGACTGAAGGAAAATAATCTCACTTGAAAAACATAAAGGTTCAGGAAAGAATGAAGAAAAAGGAAGACAGCAAATACTAATGAACAGTGATACAACAGAAGAGTATGGTGGAAGTAGTGCTGGTGTTTCAAACTTCTCCTCCTCTTTCTTCTTCTTCTTTTCTTCCTCCTCCTCCTCTTCCTGCTTCTTCTTCACCCTCTTCCCCAGCCTCCGTTCTCCTTTTTTCTTCTTATTGAAAGGAGATTTCTCATCCCTGTCATTTCTACCTCCCTTCACTCCTCTGACTCTTCAACTTCCCTCCACCCAGATCCACTCCTCGGTTTCCCTTCGAAAAGAAGCAGAACTCCAAGAGACAATAACCACATCAACCAAACAAGGAAAAATAAGATAAGGCAAGAGTCTTCATATCTAGACTGGACAAGAATTCGACAGGAGAAAAAGTGTTCCAAAAACAAGCAAAAGTGTCAGAGACACACATGCTCCCACTGTTAAGGAGTCCAACCAAAAGCAATCATAGGAAAATAACAATCATAGGATCTGATGCAGATGTATGCAGGCCCTTTGCTTGTTGCTTCAGTCTCTGTGAACTCATCTGAATCCTGCTGAGTTTCCTGGGTGAGCCAGGTTCTCCTGATATGTGCTTTATCCACTTTGACACCTACAATCTTTTCTCCTTCTCAAACTTCTTAGTAAAAAGAACTGTCATAAAGAGCCACCACAGACACTACAAGGAGACAGACACAGAGGAAAAAAGCTGAAATGCTGCTCTGAGAAAAGGTATCAAGCTTCATAGCTGAGAAAGTTGTGTTGAGTTCAGATGAAGAAGTTAGAAAGTCATATGCCTGGGCTCTAGGTCAATCAGCACAAAAATAAAAGAAGAAAATAAATCATAGTATTATCAAAGTTAAACATTATAAGGTCTAAAATAATACATAAAATGGTAATTTATGTTAAATATAACTATTTAAAATAATTAATGCTTCAGGTAGTAAAGTAATAAATGTACACATAAAGATTATAAGAGGAAAACTGTTATATTAAAATTCTTAACATAGGTAAGAACATGAATGTAAAAAGGAAAAGAGGGAAGCCAGTTTTTACTGCACTCTTGAAATCTTTGTCTCACATCTAACTTCCCACCAACATGAAAGGTTTTATGGAGATATATCTTATATATTCCCCACATGGCACAACTCAGGTATGTTTCCACAAAGAGAACAAGAAATGTGAAGCATGTAGTACTCCCTTCTCAATCTTTACCATGTCTAAAATTGATGATCTTAATAGCATCACCAATAATTTTTTCAAGACCATAAATGAGCTCCATAAACACATGGATTTTGTTTATCTAATGTCTTAGTTAGTGTTTGTATTGCTTAAAAGAGACATCATGACCACAGCAACTCTTATAAAGAAGACAATTAACTGAGGCAGTGACTTATAGTTTCAAAGGTTTAGTCTATTATCATCATGTTGAGGATCACAGTGGCTGGAAATATGGTGTCCTATATACAGATAGGATGCTAGAAAATTCTACTTCTTCATCCAAAGGCAACAGGAAGCGAACTGTTTCACTGGATGTGGCTTGAACACACATAAAACCTGAAAGCCTTTCTCTGCAATGACATACTTCCTTGACTAAAGCCACATCGAATACAATAAAGTATCACCTACCAATAGTGCCATTCCATTTGGGAGCCATTTTCTTTCTAATCACCACACCTCATTAAGGGCCAGTTTCTACACAACAAATGGAGAACATTTCACCTGAAGTTGTGGACCTATAGTAAGTATAAAAATACAGTCAGAGTAATTTATGTTTCATAATGAGGGGATCAACTAAATTAAATTGACAGAGGAAGGAATCCTGTCTAATAATGTAAGATTTATAGGTTCTGTTCCTTCAAAGGAAAGTCAATAATGGTCACTGTCAAATATATAGGCATGAAATATATTTATTAAGTGGGATAAAATAATTTGTCTTATTATTGTTGAATCTCTTCATGGATATTAGTATTTTATTGTAGGAATGGAAGATAGAGGGGAAAAAAGCCCTGTACTTTTTCAGAGGTCATGCTGAAAATGTGAATTCAAAAGCTGTATATAGCTCCAGAACAAAATGTTACAATGGGTCCTGAGGAAAGATGCCAGAGATAATGTCTCCAGTTCCTACAGACAAAGTGAATAAAATGTAAACTCCAAAAAGTGACTAAAAGAAAGCAGACAGCAGAGTTGTTAAGACTAAAAAGGACTCCCTTCCTTGTTTTCCTTCCTCAGTACTGTAGAAAAATACAAAAGAAGTCTTCTGTGCACCTTAAAATCACACAAGTAGGGTGTGATGAGGTAAATCTGACAGTCTTCTGTTAAATTTGACAGAAAATAAAGCATATAACTCTATTTCCTATTTGACTCCTTGGAAACATTTGACATCCAAAACCATAGGTAATATAATAGATTGGAATTTAAAAATAAGCATGGTCATTTGGTGTCATTAGCCTCCCCCTCAAACATACAGGCTGAGTACCATTAGTAAGGTGTTTTTTTTCCCCCTTTCCATCAGCAGCAGCTGATTTTAGCATCTTTCGATAACTATTAAATTTTGCGATACAAGAAGTTTTATTGTTCCTCTCTATATTCTGGGTTCTTATTGCACAAGTTCTATTATTTAGTATTATAATAAACCAAAGGTCAGATATTGGAGAAAAGCTGAAATATCAGAGAGTAAAAAACATACCACAGTCAATTCTCACCCAGCCAAATCCTCAGACTGATTAAGATAGGTGCTATCTCTACAAGTACTCAGACTTACCCAGTACACTGGAAAAGTAAGAACTTCTGACTTCTCCTGCTTCACTTTTTTTTTCTGCCCAACTATTTCAATTTTTGTATCAACATTTTCTAGTTCTAAAAGTGGGTGCCACAACAGCCTGAATCTGTTTGCCCTTAAACTCACGGAGACCTAGAGGATCTTTGTCTTCTGAGTTCATGGTTCGGCACTGTCGGTGACTTTGTCCTCTTATATTCCAGACTATTTTTATTATATATACAATATATCATCATATATTCTCTTTTATGTTAAAACAAAAAAGTGTTAAAACTAATATAGTAAAAAATATATTATAACATGTACAATAACTATATACAATATGTACAAGCAATGATTACACCAATAATGCCCAGTCCATTAACAATTGACAAATTTTAATAAAATATTTTATTATTTATGCTATTTTTGTGACTCCAAAGAACTGTACCTTATTCACTTTCTATCTAACTTACATCACCAACTGAAAACTATTTTTGATTTCTTTCAAACTTATGTACTTTATACCTTTTAATGAATTTATTTTATGAAGCTGTAACTCAGAAAACTCTAAATATAACTATCTCATCTTCAACTCCCTCAGAAAGAAAGAAATAATATTAACTAAACACACAGGAAGTACAATCAAGATGCTTTTAAAAAATGTAAAAAAAAAAAAAAAAAATGACAGTAACACCTAACTGCTTGTATAGTCACCCAAGTTTTCACTGCAGCACTGGGGCATCCTTCTTCATTCTACAGACCTAGCATACCTGACGTACTTGTCTGTGAAGAAGGATATTCTTGAAGATCATTCTAGCTAGTCCTGGAAAGTTTTAGCATCTCATTTCTTCATGTCCTGCTTGATCATTTCAGATATCATACTGTTATTTGATAAAGCAAGAGCACTTTCTTTCCCAGTGTCTAAATTTTGCCACAAAGAAAATCAACCTTATATGGAGTTTTTTCAATGCCCATTGTCTTTTCAGAAGTAGAGTGGTACTGCCAGAAGAAGACATGTCTCATAGTCATAAACAAACTTTGTTTATAAAATATCTTAAAGGTCATTATAAGTGTTTAAACATGATCTATCTAAAATGTATTTCTGTTTAAACTTGAAAACTATACATTTGAATTTACTACTAACTTGCATGTCTTTATATTCTAATTTATTGATAATAATAACTTTTAATGATTAGCAATTTGTATTACATTGGTAGATCAGATGCATAGGGACAATATCTTGAACAAGAGAAGAAATATACATACAGTAAAATAAAATAATCTTCCTTGTGTTAATATGCATAATTTGTATACAGTATCCAAAAATAAAACCTAATGTAAAATACTTAAGCCTAGTAGTTGTGATATATAGGTAGATTCAATAATCCACCATTATATCATATAACATCTATATTCCTTTTTTCTGAGTAGATTCAATAATCTCCCCATTTACCCAATAATATCTATATTCCCCTTTTTCTTTTCAAACATGTACCCTGAATTTTATTTTCTTTTGTTTCCTAACCATCATCAGTATCAATTTGTTACCAATCATACAAAACAATGACAAGTATTCATAACCCATTGAAAGACCAAAGCCACCCACACCACCTCTTGTGAATCTGGATGTCATGTTCTTAAATTTACTTTCTCTTTACTGGGAACAAAGGCATATTTTAGAAATTTTGATTTTTTAAAAAATTTTCAAATCCTTAGATAGGTAGCTTTATCATTTGTTGTCCAGTCTCAACATAATATAAAAGTGCAGGGCTTGCCTCAAGTCCTTATTTTTGGATACTGTATACAAATTATGCATATTAACACAAGGAAGATTATTTTATTTTACTGTATGTATATTTCTTCTCTTGTTCAAGATATTGTCCCTATGCATCTTGTTAAACTCAGCTAAATACCTTGAAATTATCTTGAGCAATTTGTAGTTCAAAGCTGATCTATTTTTGTGTTTGTCAGCCTAATTGTGTTGTCATAGTCCACATGAAATCATTATTGTGGTGTCCTATCCTTTTTTTTTTTTAAGACTACAAAGGTCTAAGTTAGGTATCATCATATTTGACTGCAAAAAACTAAGAAATTATTCAAACTCAAAACAATGTACAGAAAGCTAGATCAAATCATTTTCTAAGAATGTATTTGTACTCTATATGAACATTAATGTAATGACAAAATGTTTACTATATATTATTTTATACATTTTGGTTTAGAATTTATATAATACTAGGAGCAATATAAGACTCCTTTAATTTTGGATAATCTTCTGTTCCATTTCAGGTGGCAATTCTGATATTATACAAGATTTTGGATATTCCTTTAAAAAGCATTCTGGTTTAGAGAAGAAGAGAGCCTCACTTCAATTCAAAAGCCAGATTTAATTTTCAATTAAACTAGGACTTCAAATTTTCTTAGTAGTAAAGAGATATAGATGATAGGCAATGAGATGTTATGCTACATACTATATTGGTAACAATAGATCTAAGTTAATTTTTTGCTTGAAAATTTTTTTTTCTGAATTTTTTCCCTTTTACTTTAGATGTCTGGATGTCCAAGTTGTTTTGACTTCTTTAAAATGAGTATTTCTAGTTTTCTAATTAAAAATAAAAACCCTGGCCTGTGCCTTGTCTAGTGAGTTGTTCTTACAGCTTGAAGAATTGTTGCATCATTGAATAAGCCATCATTTTACTTTATCAAAAAGCAACCACTGAACAGCTTGGGATCAGAAACACCTTGGACTGACTCCTTGAGAAACACCTGACTCAGTCTTGATGTTGTGGGCAGAAAACTGGATTTGCTAGGAGTGGAGGCTGAACTAAAATATTGAGACCGTGGGACCTTGGGACTGCCTGCCCATTGTGGGAATGGGGAGATGTGAAGAGGAGAGAATGACCTGATGTGGTAGGAGGGGGAAGGGACCTTGAATAAGGATATACAAGGATAGAAAATGTGACTTATTTATTCATAATAATAAAAAATAAGAAGAAAAAAGAAAAAGAAAAAAGGAAAAGGATAAATATGTTCATCAAAAAATGTTACTATTTTTAAAATTCAATCCCTGTTAATTTTGATGGAATTCATAGCTTTTCTTCACCCATAGAAGCAAAAATAGACCTCTCTTTCCTAATGTAGCATATATCCTGGTTTTTACTCTAAGTTCAACACATCTTTGAAATAAATAGGCTGATTTAGTCCAGTAGTGTTTTCTATAGTTCATTGTCTTTCTGTATCTGTCATTCTTGTTTCATTAGCATTGAAAAAAATTCAAAGTTAATAAAGCATTATATAGGTTATTTCTGGGGGTCTTTGTTACCCCTTTCTTTTTACTTATCATATCCTTAGAGTTCAATCTGTTCTTTCTATGACCACTTTTTCTGTAGGATTGTGTGATATACTTGTAATATGCTTTATATTATAATAAGCAAAAAGTCCTATTTAACTTTACTAGGGACATATGTTGGTACATTGTCAGTCTTAATTTGTACAGGTATTTCCATGATGATCACAACCTGTAACAAATGTGTGATTACAGAATCAACCCTTCATGAACTCAATGCAGTTATCAATTGAAATTCCAAAAACATATCCAGTATATGGTATACACATTTAAATTTCAAGATTCTGTAAAATAAAATACATCTATCTAACAAATTTTATTTCTATGTAGAACATTAAGATTACTTCCTGAAGTTTGGTTATAGAAGGAACAGGTGAGGATATCTCTTTACAATTTCTTTGGCTTATTGACAAGTATTGAAGAAACCTTTATTCCAGAGAAAACTTCTGTATTAAACTTACTTGCCCTTATAAGACATCCCAAAAGATCAAATTTGCTGTCAGTGATGATTCAGATGACTGCAAAGTATATCAGCTACCTGGTTTCATAGAATCACAAAGAGAAGATCCAGGAAACAAGCATGAGAGGAATGGAGGAATGGTCCTGTCTTAAAAACTCACCCAAGTGATCATAGCTATGGCTTTTTTGGTAAATTCATGCCTCATATTTGAGAGCCAAATACTGCATAAATTCTAGTCAGTATTATAATAAAACTGGAAGCAACATATTGAGAAAAAGCAAAAATATCAATCAGAGAGACAAGGCACAATCCATAGCCAATTTTCACGCAGATAGCTCTTCAGGCTGAAGGAGGTATGTCCTGTCCCCAGGAGTCATCAGACTGTCCCAATGTTCAGGTGAAAGGAATAACTTCTGCCTTGTCCTGCCCTATGTTTCTTTTCCTACCCAGCTATTTCAATTCCTAAATCAATGTTCCTAGTGCTAGGATTAGAGGTGGTTGCCACTATAGCCTAGCTATGGTTGGCCTTGAGTTCTTTGAAAACCAGAAGATCTCTGCCTCACTAGTGAGTGATGGGATTAAAGGCATGGGTCACCAATTTCTGACTTTTTTGATTTGAATTTGGCCGTGTCCTCCGATATTCCAGCCTATTTTGACTAAATATACAATATATTACCACAGGTCCATATAAAAAATAAAGTTCTATATGTGGCCTAGACAACAAAGTGACCCTTCTGGGTAAAAAAAAAAAAAGATAATAAGTTTATTTCTACAAATATTGACCTGTCACTACTCATGTAGGGGCTTGAAAGTAAATGGTTGTTTAAAGAAAGGAAGAAATCAAAAGTGACTGTGAATATAAATTAAGTGGATCTAACAAAATGAATAAAACAATACAAGGGGTAGAAAATATTCCTTAAGTGGGTGTGTCTTTCGTAAAAATAAGGAACAATAGAGTTGAAAAATGGTCTAGTTGATAGATTGTTTTTGGTCTAAATGTGAACCAGTGTGATGTGGGATGGTCTTTCTGTATGCTGTGAATATATGTTGCTACCCTTGATTAATAAAGAAATTGCTTTGGCCTAAGGCAAGACACAGTGTAACCAGGTGGCAAATCAAAAAGATATACAGGAAGAAGAAAAGCTGAGTTGAAGCAGACACTAAGAGGTAAAGTCACAAGACACCTGTCAATACATAGAATACAGGTAATATATTCACAGGAAAATGAAACACAGATAAAGCCACAGGACATGCGGCAATATATAGAATAACATATATGGGTTAATTTAAGATGTACAAGCTAGTAAGCAAGAAGTCTGAACCATAGATCAAACAGTTTGTAATTTATCTAAAGCCTCTTAGTGATTACATTATAAATAGCTACAGGATCAAGGGGCCTGGTGAGACAGAAAAAAAAAAAAAACTACTTTCTACACTAGTACTCGGATCCATATTATGTACATAAGAGTGTGTTGATCAAGTTAGAGATAGGAGGATTCTACCAAATCTCATTGACTCCACAACCTGTCCTAAACAACTATTAACCAAAGGATGAATGAAAAATGAATTGACATAATACAAATATTTATATATTAATACAAATAAAAAATCAATTTATATGTTTAATTTAAATAATATATATATTAATACAAAATTAAACATAATACAGATGTTTATATATTGACACTAATAAAAAATTAATCTATATGTCTAATTGAGATAATATATATTAATAGAAAGTTAAATATATAATTGCTCTATTTTACACGTGTCTATCTCTGTCTAAAATATTTTACACATTAATATATATTAAGTACATTGTCATTTCCATAATACAATTTCTACCTCTAATTACTTATGATAGGATTAGGGTTAGGGTTAGGGTTAAAATAACTAGTCTATTTGTATTTAGCATTATTTTTAAAATATTATATTGTCTACCTTATCTTTGCAAGTCCAAAAAGTCATATCTAATTTACCTTTTATTGTAACTAAAGAAAACTATAATTAAAATTATCTAATGATCAATGTCATCAAAGACCAAAGAATATAATATTACCCAAGTAAATGGGACATCCATTGAAAGCAACCTACAAGTTTTAAAAATGAGAGATACATCAGGCTACCAGGAAAGTCACCCATATTTCTTTGTAACATTGGAACACCCATCATCACTCTACAGGCCTAGAGTCTCTGGCCGATGTTTTCACAAAGCAGGTAATGTGCACTGTTCCATCCATTTTGGCAAGGATTGTCAGCAGCTTTTATTTGTGTTCTGTAGAATTTCTGGCAGATTTCTCTGTGAAGCAGGAACCTGAAAGAACACCTTATCTTCTTCTGGTAAAATTCCAAAAGTCACTTTTCTATATGTCCTGCATGTCCAGTTTATATGGCATACTGTCAGGCAGTCAATGCAAGAACAGTCTCTTGCCCAGTGGCCAATCTTTGCCACAAAAAAAGTAAGTATATACCAAAATAGAGTTTCTTGGATACCCACCATCTTTTCATTGCAAATTGGAGCTGTCAGGACTAGTCATATTTCACTGTCCAGAGAAGTCTAAATTCTTAAAATATTTTAAATGTCATATTTTGAAAAGACTTTGAAAAGTTTTTGAATATTACCTATCTAATTAAAATATATCTTTGTACATCTAAAGTTATTTATGTAACATGACTGTTGGATTATTATAGATGACTAACAATTAATCTGTATTTAATTACACATTAATATTTTAAAGAAATTGCATTAACATAATATTTTTTGCAAGGAATTAAATTTTATTTAAAGTTGTAAATAAAATGTTCACCTAAAAATTTCTAGTTTTCTTTTTTTATTATGAATAAAGTCATATTTTTTATACATGTATACCTTTGCTCAAGCTCTCTTCCTATCCCCAAATAAAAATGTACATAAAGTGTAACAAAATTAACCTTAAATTTATATCAATAAACTAAAATACATATCAATCTTAAATTTGTAAAATAAGTAGTTGCTTCTTAGAAGTAGATACAATAATCTACTCTTTGATTTTATCATATCTACAGCACCCTTTCTTTTATTTTTTTAGACAGAGATTTACTGTGACCAATAACTAAACCCTCTAAACAAAGATAAATTTCCACAATCTATGTTTTGGAAACATGGGCATATTTTTCTAGGTTATTTCCTGCTGATTGGGGATGCTAGTAATCTTTGAGGAACCATTCTGCTAGATCATCTTATTCAACAAATTGAAGCTGATGTGGATGTTGAATCATCTGGGGCATTTATTCCTATCGGAGATTTTTCAGGGGATCTTACAATATCAAACCATATGAGCCCAAAAGCACTACACAGAACACAAAAGCAGAACATCTTTTCCAAAGCAACATATCCTTAGACCAAAAATTTAAAGTCAAGATAATTTTAAAATATTTCTGTTGGTTTAACATAGTAGCTTTTATAGTCAAATGTCTTTCCACAGTTAGATCATTAGCAGTTAAAATATTAAAAGAAAATAAAATAATATATACAATCCGGACTCTGTGTCTTTTCTATTTTACTTGGCTTATTATATTTTTAATACTCTGTTTTCTTTTTAAAAGACTTTCTCAGCATTTTTTTTCCTTTACAAGCCTACCTACATATATTTTACATGCATTGTAACATGGATAGAGGTTTTCTAATTTCAATTTATTTTTAATTACATATCTTTAATGAAATTTTAACCAGGAGAATTTAAATTGCTAAACTGTGGTACTTGGACTCTTTGCTGCTTGCCTTGCCCTGGTCAGTTTTCTATCTGGCAGAGGTATCAATTGACTCACACTTATTTTCCCAATTCTAAGAAGCAGTATTAAGTATCATGGGACTTTTTTAAAATATAAGCCTTTTTTCCCCCAAAATGTAGCAGTAGCTGGGAGAGGCCTTTTAGAACCACAGCCTGGAGGTGCTGTCTGTGGAGCGTGTCCCCACACACTCTGTAGCAGAGACAAACATTCACTGTCAGGGTCACCCAGCTGCTGATGAGGAAATTTGCATGACCACCCACCTCCAAATGATCAAACAAAGAAGGACTGAGGACTCTGAAAGACAGACTCAGACTCTGGCCAAAGGTGAGGTGGGTTCAGCAGGCCTAACCTGAAGAAAGAAATGCCTATAAAGATACAAGAAGCTTACAGAAAACAAAATAGATATGACCCCCCAAAAAAGTCAGCACGTCACATTATAATCAAGCCACAAAACATATAGAACAAATAAAAATTTTAAGAATTGCAAAAGAAAAGGGTCAACTTACATATAAAGGCAGACCCATTAGAATAACATCTGACTATTCAATGGAAATGATGAAAGCTAGAAGGGCTTGATCAGGAGTTATACAGATGCTAAAAGAGCATGGCTGCCAAACTAGAATACTATATCCTGCAAAATTATCAATTACCATAGATGGAGTAAACAAGATATTTCATGACAAAGTCAGACTGAAACAATATATATCTACCAATCCAGTGCTACAGAAAGTATTAGAGGGAAAACTCCAACTAAGGACCCCACATACACCCATGAAACCACAAACAACCAATAATTCCACAGAAGAATACTCCAGAGAAAGGAAAAACAAACTAGTTCCCACGAAAAAATGGCAGAAATATCAATCAGTGGTAACTAATATCCCTTAATATCAATGGACTCAACACTCCTATAAAACATCACACACTAACAAGATGGATACAACAACAGAAGTCATCCTTTTGTTACCTACAAGAAACACATCTCAACCGCAAAGACAGACACAGGCTTAGAGTAAAGGGTTGGGAAAAGATTTTCCAGTAAAATGGTCCTAAGAAATAAGCAGGGGTTGCCATCCTAATATCTAACAATGTAGACATTAAGCTAAAAGCAATTAAAAGGGACCAAGATAGTCACTACTTATTCATCACAGAAAAAAATAGTAAAGAGGAGATTTCAATCCTGAAAATTTGTGCACCTAATATAAGGGCATCTACCTATGTAAAAGAAACACTGCTAAAGCTCGAATCCCATATCAATTCTTACACCCTAATAGTAGGAGACTTCAGTACCCCACTTTCAACCCTGGGTAGGTCAACCAGACAGACACTCAACAGAGAAATAAGGAGTCAAAAAGAGGTTATGGTACAAATGGATTTAATAGGTATCTACAGAAGCTTCCACCCAAATGCAAAGGAATATACATATTTCTCAGCTCCTCATAGAACTTTCTCCAAAATTGACAACATAACTGGTTATAAAGCAAATGTCAACAAATACAAATATAATCCCTTGTAATATATAGGACCACCAGGGCCTAAAGTTAAAGTTCAAAAACATCAAAAATCAAAGAAAGCGTACCAACTAATGGAAACTAAATATCACTCAGCTAAACCATCTCTGGGTCAATGACGAAATTAAGAAAGAAATCAAAGTCTTCCTAGAATTCAGTGAAAATGAATCCACAACATATCCAAACTTGTGAGACACAATGAAAAAAGTCTTAAGAGGAAAATTCATAGCACTAGATGCCTACATGAAAAACCTACAGAAATCCCACACGAGAGACCTAACAGCTCAGCTGAAAGCCTTAGAACAATTAGAAGTAAACTCACCTAGAAGGAGTAGATGGCAGGAAATAATCAAATTTAGAGCTGAAATCAATTCAATTGAAACAAAAAGAACAATACAAAGAATCAATGAATCTAAGAATTGGTTCTTTGAGAAAGTCAACAAGATAGATAGCTCTTACCCAAACTAATCAGAAAACAGAGAAAGAGAGAGTGTTCAAATCAACAAAATCAGAAATGGAAAGGGGAACATAACAACAGACCCCAGGAAATCCAGAGAATTATCAGATCATACTTTGAAAATCTGTATTCAACAAAAATGGAAAACCTAGAAGTAATGAACAGCTTTCTGGACAGGTTCCATCTACCAAAATTTAATGAAGATCAGATTAATTAACTAAACAGGCCTATAATCCTTAAGGAAATTGAAACTGTCATTCAAACCCTCCCCAAAATAAAAGCCCTGGTCCAGATTGTTACAGGGCCAAATTCTAGCAGACATTCAAAGAAGAATTAATATTGTTACTCCTCAAACTATTTCACACAGTAGAAACTGAAGTAATATTGCCAAATTCCTTTTACGAGGCCACAATTACTCTAAAACCCAAGCCACTTAAAGACACAAAAAAGAAGGAGAACTACAGATCAATTTCCCTAATGAATATTGATGCAAAAATTCTCAACAAAATTTTAGCAAACTGTATACAACAATGCATAAAAAATATCATCCACCATGACAAAGTAGGCTTCATCCTAGAAATGCAGGGCTGGTATATCATATAAAAACTATAAACATTATCCATCATATAAACAAACTAAAGGAGCAAAACCACATGATCATATCATTAGATGCTGAAAAAGCCTTTGACAAAATCCAACACTCCTTTATGATTAAAGCCCTGGAGAGATCAGGAATACAGGGAGAATACCTAAATATAATAAAGGTGATTTTCAAGAAGCCGACAGCCAGTATCAAACTTAATGGAGAAAAAAATCAAAGCAACCTCACTAAAATCAGGAACTAGACAAGGATGTCCTCTCTCCCCTTATCTATTCAATGTACTTCTCAAAGTGTTACCTAAAGCAATAAGGGAATCAAAGGAGAATAAGGGAATACAAATTGGAAAAGAAGAAATGAAGCTATCTCTATTTGCAGATGATATGATTATTTACATAAGCGACCCACAAAATTCTTCCAAGGAACTGCTACAGCTGATAAACACCTTCAGCAATGTAGCAGGATACAAGATTAACTCAAAGAGATCAGTAGCCCTTCTATACACTATAGATAAAAGAGCTGAAAAAGAAATACGAGAAGCATTACCCTTTATTATAGCAGCAAATAGTATTAAATACCTTGGAGTAACTATAACCAAAGAAGTAACAAAATTATTTGACAAAAATTTTATATCATTAAGAAAAAAATTGAAGAAGATATCAGAAAATGGAAAGCTCTCCCATGTTCCTGGATAGCTAGGATCAACATAGTAAAAATGTCAATTTTACCAAAGGCAATCTACAGATTCAATGCACTGCCCATCAAAATTCCAACACAATATTTTTGGGACCTTGAAAGAACAATACTCAATTTCATTTGGAAAATTAGGAAAGTCAGGATTGCCAATACAATGTTACTCAACCAAAGATCCTCAGGAGGTATCACCATCCCTGATTTCAAATTATACTATAGAGCTACATTAATAAAAACAGTCTGGTACTGGCATAAAAACAGACTTGTGGATCAATGGAATAGAATTGAGGATCCAGACATTAACCCAAAAACCTATGAACACCTGATCTTTGACAAAGAGGCCCAAAACATTCAATGGAAAAAAGATAGTATATTTAACAAATGGTGTTGGTATAGCTGGATGGAAGTGTGTAGAAAAATGCAAATAGATCCGAGCCTGTCACCCTACACAAAACTCAAATCCAAGTGGATCAAAGAACTCAACTTAAACCCAGCCACTTTAAGCCTGATAGAAAAGAAAGTGGGAAATGCACTTCTATGAATTGGCACAGTCGACCACTTCCTAAACATAACAATAGTGGCACAGACGCTAAGACCAACAATCAATAGGTGGGATCTCCTGAAGCAAAGAACCTTCTGTAAAGCCAAGGACACTGTCAATAGGACAAAATGACAGCCTACAGAATGAGAAAAGATTTTCACCAACCTTACAAGTGATAGAGGACTGATCTCTCAGATACATAAAGAACTCAGGAATCTAGGGCTCAAAACTTTGAATAACCCAATCAAAATTGGGGTTCAGAACTAAAAAGGGAATTCTGCAGAACAATTATGAATGGCTAAAAGGTACCTGAAAAAGTGCTCATCCTCTTTAGCCATCAGAGAAATGCAAATCAAAACAACTTTGAGATACCACCTGACACCTGTTAGATTGGCTAAGATAAAAGACATAGAGGACAGCCTATGCTAGAGAGGATGCGGAGCAAGGGGAACACTCCTCCATTGTTGGTGTGAGTGTAAGCTTGTTCATCCACTTTGGAATGCAGTATGGGGGTTTCTCAGAAAATTGAGAATCAATCACCCCAAGGACCCAGCAATACCACTTCTGGGTGTATACCCTAAAGATGCACAGTCACACTCCAAAGGCATTAGCTCAACTATTTTCATAGAAGCGTTATTTGTAATAGCAAGAACCTGGAAACAATCTTGATGTCCCTCAACTGAAGAATGGATTAACAAACTATGGTACATCTACACAATTTAATACTACTCTGCAGTAAGAAAAAATGATATCCTAAAATTTGCAGGCAATCCTGAGCGAGGTATCACAAACTCAGAAATATGAGCAGGATATGTACTCACTCATTAGTGGACTCTAAATAAGCAAACAAACAAACTAGAAGAAAGCAAGGCATGCCTAAGCTGCAAACCACAATCACTGAACAGCTTGGGATCAGAAACACCCTGGACTGACACCTTGAATCCCACTCCCCCTAGAGGAACACCTGACTCACTCTTGAGGGAGAGGGAGAAAGCTGGATCTATCAGAAGTGGAGACTGAACTAAGCAAAATTGGGACACTTGGACCTTGGGACTGCCTGCAGGCTGCCCAGGGATGGGACAGGGATTTGTGGAGAAGAAAGAATGACCTGATGTGGTGAGAGGGAGAAGGGACCTTGAATAAGGATATACAAGGATAGTAAGTGTGACTTCTTTGTTCATAATAATAATAATAATAATAATAATAATAATAATAAATAAAATAAAAATAGAACCACAGCCTGTGAGAGGGACTGTGTAAGTTAAACATACTGCCTAGCTCATCACCACTGGTGTCCAGCTACATCTCACAGGCAGCTGACGGGAGTCTGCTCTGCTGCTGTCATGAAACTGTGAGACTAGGAAACCCAGTATGACTTTGTTTCTATGCTTTCAGAATCTTTTTAAAGCTTTCTATTTGACAGAAAGTGGATGTCATTTTTAGCCAGAAGTTTCATGCCTCTCCAGCCCATCCTAGCTCCAAGGACAAGACCTACCTGCTGCCACTTAGTTCCAAATAATTACACAAACGATTATACTAAGCACAAACTGTTTAATCTATGGCTCAGACTCATTACCAGCTAGCACTTATAACTTAACTCAGCCCATTTCTATTAGTCTGTGTCTTGCCAAATGATAGTGACTTACCAATACTTTCAAATCTTGCTGCTTTGGGGAGTAGTTTGCAGCTTCTCCTTGATTTGTTTCTACCTCTAAGTTGTATTGCCAAGGTTAGGTGCTTCTGTGAATGAAATGGGCTCATAACATAAACCTATTATAAAAATTTAAATTGTTGTGTAAGAAAATTTTGTATTTTCACCCTTTTTATATAAAGTTCAATTTTATAAAATTATTAAAATGTCATTAGTAATATACATATAAATCTACACATATTGTATTCAGTAAGCAAAAATCAATAATTTAAGCTAACCAAACATGGTAAAGTAATTTATGTTGGTCACAGTTCTACATGGACAAGAGAAGTAAGAATATATATTTTGATTTTCTGAAATTACAGACTCCCATATTTTACTCCATTTATTATTATTTTTGTAATAATTTCAAAATGATTGTTTCTGTTTATGAATAATTTACAACAGATATAATTTAGTCAATTTTTGAGTTATTCATTTTAATAATTTTCTATTTTATTTTAGGATTTTCTTAGAATTATTTGATTAATTTTTATTGTGCATTTTGTTGTGAATGGGAAGGGTAAAGGGAGCATTACTTCTTAAAAATTAAAATTGTCAAAATAAACTAATATGCATGTGTGTAATATGTGTATATATAAAGATATATACCATATATTTTCATTTTATAGAAATGCTACTTTAATTAAAGATAATGGCCACTGTAACTTTATAAGCCACATTCAAGAAGAAAAACTCCTGAAATCCAATTTCAATTGCCTGAAAACAGAGTAATCAAGGAAAAAACTTAAATATTGTTTGGGTGGGTGAGTAAAATTGACATTATGTTGTATGCATGTGCATATATATGTGTATTTCAGGACACTAACATGTGACATGTCTCTCTCTTTTTCACCTGTCTATCTACATATATATATATATATTCAGTATATAATTATATATTATGATTCATATTATAATTCTCTAAGAATTAGAATTTAAAAAGGAAAAATGATTGCAAAATCATTTCTTCTTTGCAGACAATTAGGACAAAAAAGAATTTTCTGTACAGATAGCAATGTACTTAAGAGAGTTTCCTTTAATAACGTTTTTTTTCTTTGTGTTGTCACATCATGCAACTCTGTCCCATTTATTTGTCTAACTCTTCATATATGTCCTTTGGAGTTACAAGAGCCCTCTTCTCAAAATGAAATAAAATAAAAATTAAGAAAATAAAAGGAAAAAAAATGTCATGGATCTGTAGTATGATGCATTTAGTCATGAAGTAAACACTTTGGTGATAATATATTTACTTGAAAGAGCTAATTGCAAAGAGTCATTGGTCTGTTTTGTTGAGGCTTGTGGTTTCTGCTACACTTATTGGTACTTGATCTTTACTGGACTTCCTCTTGGATGTCCTGTTGTTACACAATTTTATGTAGATTCTGAAGCTTTGGATCTGCAGTACCTGGCTTCACATGATGCATCTGTTTACAAAATGGATGTATGTTAAGATAGGCCAACACATAATTCTATTTTGGTGCCTGTGTAGCTGCAAGGTTAGTCCACCTGTCAGCTCTCCTTTATTTTTATAACCATGGTGAGCTCTCCAGCATTTCCTAGGCTATGGTAAGCATCTCCTGGGAGTAATGCCTTCCCTGACATTCACTGGCTATGACTGTGGTGAAATGTTCTGTGTATGCTGAAAATAAAGGAGCTGTTTTGGCCCATGTGGAGCACCATAGAAGTGGGTGGATTATCAGAGGAGAGACAGGAAGAAGGAGGGTGGAGTTAGTCAGTTTCCATTTGACCCTGAGGAAGAATCGTGTAATGAATTCAGGTGAGCCATGGGCCAGGAAATGTGGCAGATAGAATACTAGAAATGGGTTGAATTAAGATTAAAGAGTTAGCTAGTAATGTGCTTGAGACATAGGCCAAACAGTATGAAATTAATATAAGCATTTGATTCATTTCATTGGGGAAAACCTTCCACAGGCCAAGTCCAAACCTCTGGCCCAAATGGGGCTAGAAATCTCTCTACAACATATGACAGGAGGAAAAGATGGATCTAACATATAAGAGTATGATAATTGATCCAGCCCTTCATCAGCTATAGCACTAAAGAGAATGTCCCCTAGACCTCACTACAGCAATAGCAGAGTTAGTCCTTCAGGTGTAGGTGTAAGAAAGGTTTCACTGAGGCCATGAAAGGAGAAGAACCTGTTCCACTCCTTGTTCATTTGTTAGAGTTAAGATAATACTGTTAGAGTGTGAAAGAGATAACTTTCACCATGGAAATGTAAAACTGATCTAATTACTTTTGCTCTGCCCTACAAATTAAAAGTGGCTTTACATTTCCCCACAATTACAGCAAAGTTACTGACTACATTGACTTTGCTTACTTAGAAGATATTAGTTGTGGTTTTATTGTCAGATCAAAATTCTAAATTATCTTTTCTTGTTTTCTATTACAATGTCATAATGATATGGTGTGAGCATACTTCGATTCAAGGAATATTCACATTTTGTATCCATTTTACCAAAGCAATTGGCAGAAGTCAATGAAATACAAATATTTAGATCATGTATTGGGATGGTAGTTAAGCCTTATCTTTTTGAATTAAAGTTTTAATTTTATCATCTATCAAGAAAGGAAAACATTTATTGTTATATAATTTGATAGTATATTAATTTCTCTATGAGAGTCCACCTTCAGATGGCAGAGGTCTAAAGTAAGAATGACATTTTATTTATTGATCAACAGATTTTAGGTTTTCTCCATAATTTCTGTTTATAGTCTTTATTGTTCAGACTATTTTATTATTAGCATTTGCCCAAAAATATGCCTGCTCATGTGTACAAAAAAGACAGTAAAGTTAAGACTTGAGTTGATTTAATACTGACATTATTATAAAATATTTAAAGTTTTATATCCTATATGAGTTTAAATTACCTTTTGTCAGATACACAGAGTTTTAAAAGTATTGTCTTTTGAATTAAAAAACAAATGTTTATATTACAGGAATGAAAAAATTAATTTTGATCCTTTATGTATATTACTTCCTACAATTAAATATCTTTATTTTAAGGTAAATGTTATGAGTAAAGATAATTTATTATATATTAGAACAATGCTGAAAATAACTTGTTCCTTTTAAAACTTTTCCTTATGAGTAAAATATTTCCTGTTATTATATATCTTTTCTGAAGCTAAGTTAATGTTTTATTTAGTTATGCTTGATTTCCCAGAAGAGAAATCATCTTTATTTTATTAAATAAAAATCCACAAGCAATGAGTTACAGCATTAGAAAAAAAGCTTTAGTTTAAGGAGTCTGCAACCTTTATAGTGTTCATAAAGTCTTATTCCCTTGAGGCCTGTCCTTTATAATACTGCATAAAAAGGAAACCTGTTCTGTGAAATGAAAAGAAATACATTCTCACTGTTCCACGTCTTGCCTTTACAACTCCAATTGAAATAATAATTGGTAACAAAGCCAATTTGTGTCTGTTCCCAAAGCATAAAGAAATTGGGAAAACACTCTTTATTTGTGGGTATTAGTGGGCTGTAACACTTGCTATCTGCAAGGAAGTCAGTAAAATAGTGAAAGCAGGAATTATTCTCTGTACTTGATGAACCAAGGCTTCTGCTGTATGTATCAAAGGCATGATTACAGTGAAAATGTTTCAAAGCAAACGTTTGGCATGTATCAAACACCTTTATTGGTAATGTTTTAAAATTATGGTAGACTGCTAAAATTGATGGAAGATAACATCATTTATTTGGTTGTTTAGAAAAATATGAACATACTATAAACAATATAAGAAACATGATTTTTTTAAATAAGAAAAAGTAAAAAATTAGAGTCTGATGATATGTACTAGTTAATAAAGTACAAACATGCATGTATAAGGAACAGAGTTCAGTCTCAAAATATGTATAAAAAAATGGGCATAAAGGCTAAGAGTATTTATATAGATCACAAGTCAGTTGTCCAATCTTTATTGGAAAAGTCCAGGTCCCCCCAAAATTCCCTGTGTTAGAAAAAACAAACAAACAGACAAAATCAAAGTAGATGACATCCAAAGAACAAAACCACCCAAGGTTGAAATCCTGCATCTGTATATAGGTGCATGAATGTGCTATTGAAAAGATATGAAGAGTCACAGACCTATGCAAAACTAGCACTAAGTAGATAATATTATAGAATGTGAGAAAATAAAAATCTTATAAAACTAAAGAAAAAATTAACATTTATAACATATTGGATATTTTTTATAAAAATTTCATGCTGTTTGACTTATGTCTCATGCACATTGCTAGCTTTCATCTTAATTTAACCCATTTCTAGTAATCTGCTTGCCTTGTTGCCCAGCCTGTGGCTCACCTGGGTTCTTACATGGTTCTTCTTTGGAGGCTGGATAAAGATTGAATTAACTCTGCCCTCCTCTACCTGTCTTTGATTTCCTGCCTATTGCTATGGTGCTCACCACAAGCCAAAACAGTTACTTTATTCACAGAATAATTTTCACTGCATACAGACAAACATTCCCACCAAACTTCCTCTTTTCTGGCTAGTCAAAAATGAAGGTTTCAATTTTAATATGACAAAACTACGCACAAAAGAATAGCTATCAAGCAAGAATTACAGTCACAATATACAGTCTATTTGTATTAACAAAATTAAAGAAAATACTCCATTATCTAACTTATCTTTGTGAGTCTAAAGTTTCATATCTAACATACCTTTTCAAAGAACTAAGAAAAAGTATACCTATAATTATTAAACCTTCAACCATATCAAAGACCACAGATATAATATTACACAAATAAACAGGAAGTGCAAGCAAATTTTAAAATCTAGGAATGGTAGACATGATACCTGCCTGGGCAATCACTCAAAGATCCTTTGTAACATTGAGGCATCATCTTCACCCTGTAGGCCCAGAGTCTCTGGCCTACCTGTCAGTGATAAAGGAAATCTGGCATAGTTTGTCATTTGCTTCTCCTTGTGTCCTGAAGGTTGCCTGGCAATTTTCTCTCCAAAGCAGGAACCTGAAGGACCATCTCAGCTTGTTCTGCCAAAGTTCAGAGGGGATTTTCCTATAGATCCTGCATGTCTAGTTTATATAGAATACTATCAAGAAGTCAATACAAGAACAGTTTCTTGTCCACTGGCTAACTGTTGGCACAAAGTAAATTCCACATGAAGTTTCTTCAATGCCCATCATTCTCCTGAAATACATTGGTGATGTTGGGAAGAGACTTGTCTCACTCACCAGAAAAGTCTAAAGTCTTAATATTCTGCATGTCTTTGAAGTGTTTGAAGACTACCTATCTATTTGAAATACATGTTTGTATCCCTACAAAATTCTAACTAACATGACTGTAAGTTTGGTTGTCATAGATGACTATTAATCTGCATTTCTCAATTACACATTACAATTTAAAATGAGTTACATGAACATAATACCTTAACCAAGAGTAGAAAAGTATATACAGCATAACAAAATTGACCTTAAATTTGTATCAATAAACCAAAATCCATCTATCTTTGTTAATTCTTCTTATATCACATACCTTCCCCATCTTTTTTTAAAGAAATTAACTATGATAGTTAACTGTGATAATTTATAATAAAAACACATTTTGATAAACAATATTTTTGGGAAACTGGTTATGGCTTTCTTTCTTTTACTGCTTCTTGATGATTAAGGGACACTGGCAATCTCATGGGGTCTTGAGGCTGATTTGTCTCAACTGGCATCTTGGAAGCTGATCTTCCTATCAGAGAATTTTCAGCTGGCCTTGGGAAATGAAAACACATTTGCCTGTAGATGATTCACAGGTTTTGATCTTCTGTGTAGGCAAAAGCAGAAACTTTTCCCAAGCAACATAAACTTATAAACAATTTTCAAAATCAAGATATCTTTAAAATATATGTTTGTTTAACTCAGCAGCCTTTACTATCACTTGTCTTTCTGCAGATAGCTCATTTAAAGTTAAAATTTAAAAGAAAATACAATAACCATAATCCAAACTCTTTGTTTACCTGTCATCTTTTAACTGCATGCAAGACACCTCAGGTAAGCTATGTATGTACTATGGGAACATGAATGGCTTAACATAAGTATGTTTTCTGGTGAATAAATGTCATATTTATATTTGTGGTTTATATACTAAATACCACTAACCATTTATTAATTTTATTGTTCTACCATTATATATATATATATATATATATATATATGTTGATATTCCTGAAAATGCTTAAAAACTTAGAATTCATATCAACTTATTTATTGCTATCTACATTTCCTTTATGACAAATAATGTGAATGATGCTGCTATTGTATGGAACATAGCCAGAACTTGGAAACAATCTAGATGTTCTTCGGAAAAAAAAATGTAGTACATTTACATACCTCTCGGCAGGAAAAAAAAGCTTTCCTGAAAATTGCAGGCAAATGGATGAATTTGGAGTGTATCATCCTGAGTGAGGAAGATAAACATGGTATTTACCTTTTATCAGAGCAGCATTTCAGCTGTTTTCCTATGCATCTGCTGTCATCTCTGCTGGATCTCATCGTCGTGTCACTATTGCATCTCTGTGGCATCTGTCTGGTGGCTCTGTGTCTGGCATCTGTCTCTGTTCTTCCAGTACTCGGAGTTTTCTTAGCCCACTAACCCTGCCCTTATTGATGAGGATACCTTATACTTGAGTTATAGAGCATCAAGAGAACAATTTGGCAACCACCTGGTTGCATTATATTAAGTGGCTAGCTTTTGTTTATTTAGAAGATACCACCAAGGACAGTTGTTGGATGTTATCAAAGATTTACTCAGTTATAAACATGACAAGCTACAAAAGTAGCCTGGAAAGGTAGTTTCAAAACTTCTATAAAAAGAACCAACATCTTCCTATTTGGTTTTGAAGCCTGCTCTACAAAATGGAATATATTCCTGATCCCAAAACAAATGCTTGTCTAGGTTATAGGTCATAGAGGAGAACTTATAAGAGAATCTATTATGTAGAGGAACCTACATAAATGGACATTAGAATAAGCTATCTCTAAATACTTGCTATCTAAACTATCTCTAAGTATGTATAAATTATTGCAACACTTAACACACATCTGAGAAACTTCTCTTTACTTCAGATGATATTTAAAGCAGAGACACACAAGAGGTAAACATACAGACATGGTGATTTCTCAGCTATAACTGTACATCATTATCACTACCCTTTTCACAAGGGTAATTCAAGGATAATTGTGGGAGAGGAATGAGGCAGATTATAAAAGCCAGGGTTGGTAGATATCTGTAGTGAAACAGATCTGGGCCATGGGACTAGGTGGTCTGGAACCAGGACTGTCAGAAATCCCATGGTACATGTTATATCTGAAGATGTCCAGGAAAAAGAAATCAAATATATTTAATTTAAGTTTAGCAATTTTATGTTATTTGGTATTTTTATCTATCACTGTATATTGTATATAGATAAACCTTGATATTTGTTATGATTTATATAACATTAAGTATGCCTAAAAAAAAAACCAAGCTAATTCCTTTCTCTACAGAGCTCACATTAATCCTAATTAATAGCAAAGTATATAAGCCAATCCATCACTTGTGACCTCTAACTAATGCAGGAAAATCTATAGCTTCTTAACCTAAAGATTAGGTAGTTTATTGTTGGTACAATGGTTGATAGTAAATCTGCCTATGTTAATGTGTTTTACAAGTGTTATGTAAGCTCAGTGAACTCTAGTGGCATTCTTCTGGGTCTTGAGAGACACAGATCTACAATGGGAGACCTAAAAGAGAGAGTCCAAAGAGTCTTAAGATGTTACATGGGCCTTTTGAAAAGACTGTTTGCTTAAAGGAACTTCTGGTACCAGTTCTGAAATCGTACTTATAACTTCTTAGGTCTTAATAGTCTTGTGTACGAGTCAGACAGAACTGTGCTTCATTTGGACTTGAACAGTTTTAACAAAATTTTTGGGTAAACTAAAATATAAAAAGCTATTGATTAATTAATTATCAATTAATTAATTGATTGATAATTAATCAATCTCCGCTATGTGGGAGAGGGGAAGAGGGAAAGCACTGAAAGGTAATTTGAAGGGAGAAATTCCAGGAAGAGAATATTTCAGCTGTATGGTAATTTTAGTTGCAAAACATTATGACTCCAATGTAATTTTAGATTTCCCAGAAAAGGAGAGGTATCTGTGCACTGCTGCTTCCTCTTACATCTGTGAATGTAGAACTTTGACTGGGGGCAGGGTGGGGGGTGGGGAGCACGATGACATGAGTGGTGGGTGATGTAGCTAGGTAGAGATCCTGCCTTGAAGCTGTTGGCCTGAAAAGCATGCTCTTCTCCCTAAGAGTGTGTACAATCATTAGCTCAGCACTGCTGCTTACCTGCCCCTAGAGCTAACCTCGTACAGCTCAGTATTATGCTTACCATATTTTAACTTGTCTTTTATGCGAATTGCTACATTTATATTTAAGATTAACGGAGTCCGCTGTCTAATTTGGTAACTTGTTGGGTGCACTATCACTCACAGAGGACAGTGGTTTTCTGGATGTTTTCTGCTATGTCTTATAAATGCTTTGTATGCTGGTAGTGGGGAAGTCAGTATGTTGAATTGTGCTCTTCTGAACTCTAAACAAATAGTTCAGTGTATACTCAGTTGCATTTATTATAAACCAAGTAGAATAGTCAAAAAAAAATAAAAAAATAAAGTGACATTCATGGAGTGTGAATGGGTCTGAGCCAGATCCTCTGCATATACCTAATGATTGAGAGGCTTGGTGTACCTGTGGGACAGCAATGGAAATGGAGGTTGCCTTTGACCTGCCCTTCCCACTGTTTTCCTCTTAGTGATTTGCCTTGTTCAGCCTCATTCTGCAGGTTTGTATCTAGTCCTACTGTAACTTGTTAGGCCATGTTTGGAGACTATTCCTGAAGACCCTTGTCTTCTTTTTGAGGAGAAATTTAGGAGAAATAGATTTTGGGAAAGGGTAGGTGGGAAGAGAGACTAAGAAGAGAGGAAGGAGGGGAAACTGTGGTCAGGATCTAATATATTAGAGAAGAATAAAGATATAGCAAAATATAAAACAAAAGAAGTAAAAAGGATCCCCATTAAAAACTCACAAAAAAATCCTTCAATTCATACCATAAAGAAAAGTCATGCTAAAATAGATTCATCTAAATATATATAATACAATGATAAAATTCTTCAAATTAAAATATACTTGTTTGTCTGTTGGTTATTATATATGACTCCAAAGCCATGAGGACAAATAAAAAATTTAGAGCCAATTAGGAATGAAAAGCAGTATCATTTACAAAGTGGAAAGTCAGACAATCAAATGTGAAAATATTTTTTAATAATGTATTGGAGAAAAGATTAGTGCCTAATTATCCTATATTGGTGGGGAGAATGACACAATTAGAAATTTATGATATTAAGTAAAACTTCCACTGTCTGTGATAGGCTACATCTTGTTGAGTCAATGCCCAAAGAGATCCCTTAAGACTTCAAGAGGATTACATGCCATTACCAATGCTATTGAATATTTTCTACACCTTTATTGTACAGTGTCATTAAGGAAACACCAATCATTAATTTCATCAAATTCATTGAAGTAGAGTTGGTATCCAACTTGAAGATTCATCTATACTAAGTACTGTCCAAGTACCTGTATGGGAATTTGTAGGTTACCAAAGGAAAAAGAAATTATCAATATCACCTAGCTAAAAATCCTGCCACCCACAATAGATAAATTGATGCAATAGTGACACAAATGTTACAGGTGTAATTAATCTCCTTTCTGTTGGATTTAAAGCCATTCTCTAAGAGTGAACTCATAGACACATCTAAAGAAGCAATAATATTTAACTAGATAGGTTATAGTATTAGGGAAACCTAGTACTATTATTCTGATAAAATAATGCAGAAATAAAATTTATTCTAATGACATATGCCTATATCTATACATAAGTGAAACGTCAGTCTTCATCAGAGAAACTTCTTCTTGCAGGAAATATAATATATATAGAGACTCACAACTAGAAAATATACAGAGAGTGAGAAATTTAGAGAAATCAAAGTTAAATAAGATATGTTTTAGTCACAGTTTCTTGGCTGAGAAGAGATATTATGACCAAGAAATTATTATAAAAGAAAGTATTTAAATAGAGGTTTGCTTCTAGTTTCAGAGATTTAGAATTTTGTCATCATGGTGAGGAGCATGGTAGCATAGTATGAGACAACTATTTGAGGGAGGGAGGGAGGGAGGGAGAGAGAGAGAGAGAGAGAGAGAGAGAGAGAGAGAGAGAGAGAGAGAGAGAGAGAGAGAGAGAGAGAGAGAGAACTCTAGACCTAGCATATGCTTTTCAATGTCAAAGTTCCTACTAGCTTGGAACAGCTGTCTGGATTTGCCCATCTTGATCTTGACCCCTCCTCCAGATGGTCCCTCCTCCCTGTTTTCTACTGGATTCCAGCAACTTGGCCCAGTACTTGGCTGTGGATCTCTGCATTTGCTTCCATCAGTTATCGCTCAAAGGTTCTAAGATAACACAGTAGTAATCAATGTGATTATGGGAGAAGGCCAGTTTAGGTACCTTCTCCACTAGGTTACTTGGTTTGTTTGTGGGGCCTCTGGCAGTCGTACTAGAATTTATCCCTGGTAAGTGAACCGGCATTTTAGAGCTCGATTTTTATGATATGACAATTTGCTCAGCCTTGATGCATGGAGGAAAAACCGGGTTCTGCCTCAATATGATATGATAGGCTTTATTGACTGCCTATGGGAGGCCTTTCTCTCTCTGAGAAGTGGATCGGGGATGGTATGGAGAGAAGGTGGGGGGAAAGGGAGAGCAGAGGAACAAGGGGGAATTGTAGTTGGTATGCAAAATGAACAAAAAAGAAATATCAAAATTGACCCTCATTGATACACTTCCTGAAACAAGACCACTCCTACACCAATAGGCCATGCCTCTTATTCCTTGTACTTTTTTCTAAGAGTTTCACTCTCTAGTGTCTAAACATTCACATATACGAGCCTATGCAGGCCATTTCTTTTGAAGTGCCATAGAATGAATGCATCAAACCACTCTCCTCAAGGCTTAGGGATCTTTGTGCAAAAAGAGTCAGAAAAACTGTTAAGAAACAGAGGTAGTTGATGACTCCAAGAAAACTGAGTTTTCTAGACACAAGATGCCTAATATACTAGCTATACACAGAGATTGTGACAATACACTAATCCAGATATCTACAGGTTCCAACAAAAATCAGATCAAACCAACCAAACAAACAAACAAAAAGCAAAACAAAACCAAACATGGAGAAAGAGAAGGGGAGATGAACAAAATGTCCTAATGCTAATCAAGAAGTTCTCTGAAATTAATACCTGCTAAGACAAAAAGAAAATCAATTTTCTTTAGTAGAGTGTCAAGGCCTATTTCAATCACACTACAGTGGCAGTTGGAAAACCGCTGCAAGAGTAGTTTGAAAACACAAAGCAGTTTCCACATTTTCTCCTGTGTTGTGTGAATATATGTGTTGTTCTGTTTATTTTGTTGGGTTTTTTTCTCCTTTTTCTTTCTTTTTTTTTGTGTAAAGGCATGTGGAGGCTCTGGGAAAAGTCATCAGCAGGAAAAGAATATAATCTAAATATGTTGTTAAATAATTAGTTAAAACAGAGTCCCAGGAAGTTTCATCCCTATAAAATGAACTACAGGCAACAAAAATTTGCTGGGAAAAGAAGAGGTGGCATTCTCCTGAGAAGTGCATACCAATTCATTGTTCAGTGCCACAGGGACAGCCCTGAAACAATAATACAGTAACATTGTATTAATTAAACTAGTTATATTTGGGAATATATATATGCATAGATTAAAAAATAAAAGAAGTCCATGGATTTAAATGATAACAGAGTGGGGCATATTAGAGCATTCCATAAAAGAAAATTTAAGAAAGATATATTTTAATTAAATTAAAATCTCAAAAATAAATAAGAACTCCTAAGATAGTTTAGTGACTAGATTATTAAGAAATCATGTAGCATATTCACAAAAAGATTACTCCATTTTCACAAAGTAGATAAAATTTTAAATAAAATTTTCAAATATGTATATATATTTATGTGTATACAAAATGTCACTGAGAACATATAAAGTTAAAATAGTTGAAAACTATTGGTAATTAATAAGGTGCATAAGAAAATAAAAATAAAGTGTTGTGGAACTTCAAGGAAGCCCAACATTAGAGCAAGAGAAAAATCAAAATGAATTTGAAAAGGAAATTTTCAGACACAGAAGGATATATGGAGACAGTGGAATTAATGGTCATTAATGCAAATTATGTAAACAGTATCAACAAATGACCACAGAACAACATAGGGTAATAGGTCATATGCATTCCCCATGCATTATTCTTTCTATTTATTTTTGTTATGCTTGTATCGAAATGTAGGTGAACCACAAAAAATGTTCTCTAGTAAATAATTAGTCCATGCAGATGGTAATCTTGAATTATGTTAATCCTTGTAAAAAAAAGTATTTAATGTTCAATATTCATTGTTCATTTTGTTTGCACAAACTTAAAGAAAATGCTAACCAGAGTTAAATAGGCATAGTAGGTAAGTAGCCTTCAAGTTATTATTCAAGGTCCAATGAGCCATATGTCTTTTGTGGACATACTGTTATTTTCTTTGTGTGTTGTTCCTCCTTCCAAATAATGCCATTTATCATTTATTATGAGGTGCTTTTGAACATTTTTTGTGCACTATTTTGGTATAAGTGTGTTTCTTCAGTGGTAAGGTCCTGATAGAAGCAATTATGCATTAAAAGACTAATTTAAATATATTGATCACAACACATTACTTTGCTCAGAAATGTCTATGGCATATTATTTTGGGTGGCTATATATTTCCAAATACACTTTTCTGGTTAATACATTAATATAAGTTTTCATGTCTCACACATTTTAATTGTAGCATTAAATATAATTTAGTTTCATTTTGTTATGGAAATTCTGAATCAAAAAAATGTGTAGTTGTTGTTTTACTCTTTTTTCTACTTTATTGAGTAGTAGATAGATAAAAATGAAGAACTAAAGAAAAGTACATTGATTAGAAAAGTCTCTCTACTCTAAAATGCATTAGGCAATTAATTCAACTGAAATTTGGTTAACCCCTGCTGGCAATCCAGCTGTGTTAAAGAGTTTAATTTATCATTTAATTTTAACAGAGCAGGTTTCATCTGGAGGTGGCCTCTTCCATACAAGAGTACCTGTGAGGGCATTAGAACTCCTCAGGAAAATGATGGAAGACTCAAGAAAGTAAGTGGATTGCTACCAAGAAGCACCATCTATCATCCTGAAGTCCCATCATTAGGAGGAATGCCTAATTAAGGGGGAATAAAGAAAGAGCAATTTAGTTCCTTTGACGGTCCCCTTCCTGTGCCTTCCACTTCTCCACCTCTCTGTCTCCTCTGCAGACACACACACACACACACACACACACACACACACACACACACACACACACCACATATGCACACATGAGAGGGCAAGAGAGAGAGAGGCAGAGAGAGACAGAAAGAATCCCAGGAAGAGATACAGACAATCAGAGAGAGACAGACACACAAGAGAGAAATATAATGTAACCGCTTAAAAACAAAGAAAATATGTGAAAATACAGGAAATGCTAAGAAGGTATAGTTATGTCTTAAGGTGGGTTCTTAGAAAGAAAGCATAAACATATAATAACTTGTGTTCATTTTGCTAGAATCAGGGCCCTCTTAAAAAAGGAAACCAAGCACAAAGATACATGTGCTTAGCACCTACATTTTCGGCTTTGTTCTTCTTACTCATTAATGACAGACTGTTACAATTGCTTTCTAAGACTGGATCTACTAGGCAAACCTAGTGATGATTTAAAGACCTAGATGCACACTTACAACAAAGCTATTCTCTGCAAACCATCATTTCATTGCTGAGGCTCAAAAGGCCAAGCACATTTTTTTTTCTATTTTTTATTTTAATATGATTTCAGCATTTGAATCATGGAATCTTGTTAGGTGGGTTTTTTTCTTTTAAAACCTATTCAGCTGCAAAAACAAACAAAACAAAACATTGCTCTGTTCATCTTAAAATCATAATATTTTACTAGAAAAATTATTAAGATAGCAGATATTTAAAAAATGAGACATTATTCTAAAATTAAATTCTTCATTCACAATAACAATATATTTTAGTGTTAAAGACAGGAGAATGTTTATAATTTCAGTCAGCTTTACAAACAAAATTGCTCAAGTTCAAGGCATGTGACATGATGTGTATATATAAATATGTAAATTATGAAGTGATTGCTGATAAAGATACCTAACAATGCATGTTACTATCTGACAGGGGTATTAAGTTCTTAAGACCTAATATTTTAATAAATGTCCAGTATTTACTGTAATCTTCATGCTATGTTTTAGGTCTCTAGACCTACTTTTATTGCAAATATACATTAGTACCATTTAACTGATGTATATTTCTTAACTTCCTTTGTGCCATAATGCCAGTGGTTATTTTCTGTTCAGATATCCTTAGGCTCCTACATACATGTACTCAAACAGTAACAACTTCATTCTGTCTCTGACTTATTTTACTGAGCTGAGCAAAAATTTGGGTTCAAAAATGTTGTATCTTTGTAGTCTGACTATCAATCATTATGTCTGTCATACTTTAGGTTCTTTTATCTAGAATAGTATAAATAATCCAGCTATAATCAGAAAACTGCAGATATTTCTTCATTATAGTAACAGTATTCATTGCAAAATAGAGGAAAAGTGTGATTATTGGATTATTTGGCACTCACGTGTGAGTCTCTGTGTATGTTTAAGACATGAGTAGCCTAATATGATACTTATCATTTACTTCAATATAACCTTGAACCCTTTATCTTTCTTATTCTATGTCTCAAATGACAGGATGTGCTATCACATGCTGTCAGACATAGACTAACAGGATGTGTTATTGTTTTCAATTTTAAGGACACCCTGTTCTGTGTCCTTATAGTTGTATCATTTTAAATAATCACAAATCATAAATAAAGGCTCTATTTTTCACACTTCCTAATATCTACCTTTTGGCTGATTTTTAATAACCATAATGAGAAGCACTTGCTCATATCTTTTAATTTTTCAAATAATTTTCTTCCATCTTGATCAACTTATATATGTATACAGTGAAAAGTGATGATACTCTTCTCTCTTTACTCCCTCCAATTACTATAATACCCCTTCCAATACTACATTTAAACTTTATATACGCTGAAAAAGCCTTTGACAAAATCCAACACTCCTTTATGATTAAAGCCCTGGAGAGATCAGGAATACAGGGAGAATACCTAAATATAATAAAGGCGATTTACAAGAAGCCGACAGCCAACATTAAACTTAATGAAGAAAAACTCAAAGCAACCCCACTAAAATCAGGAACTAGACAGGGATGTCCTCTCTCCCCTTATCTATTCAATATAGTTCTCGAAGTTTTAGCTAAAGCAATGAGGGAATGAAAAGAGATTAAGGGGATACAAATTGGAAAAGAAGATGTAAAGCTACCTCTATTTGCAGATGATATGATTGTATACATAAGTGACCCAAAAAATTCTTCCAGGTAACTGCTACAGCTGATAAACAACCTCAGCAATGTAGCAGGATACAAGATAAACTCAAAGAAATCAGTAGCCCTTCTATACGCTAAAGATAGAAGAGCTGAGAAAGAAATAAGGGAAACATTACCCTTCATAATAGCTGCAAATAGTATTAAATACCTTGGAGTAACTATAACCAAAGAAGTAACAGGCCTATTTGACAAAAATTTTAAATCACTGAGGAAAGAAATTGAAGAGGATAACAGAAAATGGAAAGCTCTCCCATGTTCCTGGATAGCTAGGATCAACATAGTAAAAATGGCAATTCTACCAAAGGCAATCTACAGATTCAATGCACTGCCCATCAAAATCCCAACACAAGATTTTTGGGACCTTGAAAGAACAATATTCAATTTCATTTGGAATAACAGGAAAGCCAGGATTGCCAAAACAATTTTACTCAACAAAAGAACCTCAGGAGGTATCACCATCCCTGACTTCAAGCTATATTTTAGAGGTACAGTAATAAAAACAGCCTGCAGGCTGCCCAGGGATGGGACGGGGATTTGTGGAGAAGAAAGAATGACCTGCTGTGGCAGGAGGGGGAAGGGACCTTGAATAAGTATATACAGGGATAGAAACAAAAATTCAGAGGGAAAGCTGAACACAAAGATATTTTCTGTGTAGCAAATTATTTGCATTATCACCCTTGATAAGTCATGCTTATGATTTTTTATTTTCTTTATAGTTATTGTTAATTTATCAGCATTTTAAATTCAATTTACTGTTTTTCTTGATAAATACAAAATAAATTTTAAAAAACTTAATATTGCTTTTTTAAAGCTTATTTTATTTTATTTGAGTGAATGTTTTGCTTGCATATATGTATGTGTACTGTGCTTATATTTGGAGCTCTCTGAAGATAGAATAGGGTGTCTGTCCCCTGAAACTGGTAATACAGACCTTTGTGATATACTAAGTAGGTGCTCAAAGGATAAATTCTGTCTTTGAAAGAACAGTAAGTACTTTTAACAGATGATCTTCTGTTCAGCTGGTATTTATTATTGCAAATTTGACAAAACTGTTATGTCCACTTGGGACTGCTCATCAGGCATGTATGTGGGACCATCCAATGTAACATAGAAAATCTACTATTGATCGAATAAACCCTCAGAAGAAAATTTATAAATTAAAAATTATAAGGATAATTTATGGGGGATAAATGGAGGAAAGAAACATAAAAATTGTATTAAAACTTAAAAAATGAAAAAGAATGATGTCTTCCTCCTAGGCAACCTATTTCTAAAAATGCCAATAGCTCCCAAATGAAGAGTAGGGACTTGCAAATTCTCTATTGACAACATCAGAATTTGATTGCCTTGACCTTGTACAGCTCATTATAGCTGCCATGAGTTCATGAGTGCAGTGGCCTTTTATGTCCCAGAGACGCTGCTATTCATGCCATTGTTGCTCTTCCTCTGGAATTTTCATTCTTGTTGCCTCCTTGTCAAAGATATTACCTGGTCATGGGGTCATAGTAGAAATTAGAATGGTATGTATTGTTCTAAATGGTCATGTTATCAAATTCTTTTGTACCAGTGAGTAGTAGTCAATACAGAGCCACATAATTGATCAGGTAAGACGTAAAAGACTAAGTCCTTGGCCAGAAAAGACACATGATTTATTCAGATTTTAGGTCTCTATTTAATGACTGAGTTGCTTGAGCTATTTTGGTAATTTGCTTAATGGCTTTTAACATACAGTTAGCAAATATTTTCTCCTTTTTTATGAGTTGCATTCATTGATCACTCCCTTTGATATGAAGAAAATGCTTAGCTTGTGGGAAAATTGATTATTTTTACTTTCATTTCTAATCTTTATTTGTTATATCAAAAAGTAAAATTATTTCCATGATTAAATTATGGTGCTCATTCAATGCTATTGTTTCAGAGATTTATTATTTGGGGATTTATTTTTAAGTCTTTTAATTTATTTTGAGATATTTTGGGCACTTAGTGAAATATATTTGATCTAATTTACTACATGGAAGCACTTAGCTTCACATAAAAATTTATTGAAAATTTATCACATCTCTGTAATACAGCTTAGCTCAATATTAGATAACTGTATTTTCTTAGGTTTATGTCCATTAATTTTTATTTATGTTTTTGTCCTGACCTTTATATGATTCACTGCAAGTGTTTATCATTCTGAGAAATTTGTAATTCTATTCCATCTAATTATGATGTATGATTTTTTCTTTCTTGTTTCATATTAATAGGATGTGTTTCTTTTTGAAGTTATTTAATCTATTGACATAGAGTTGTTTCTAGTTATCTCTAATAATCCATTATAGTTCTTTGATATAAGTTGGAATATGGCCTCTCTCACTTTGTGCTAACACATATATTGCAATCCTTCCATATTTGCCTCAGTGCTTTATTCTAATTTTCTGTAGTTGTTGCAGAAATATGAAGAAAGGTCTTTCTCAAATAATAAGACTTAAAAATAGCAATTGACTATTGATCCATTGTGTTTAAGTCAAATATGCACTATTTAAAAAGAAAAATAATATTCTTTGTTATTGAATTGAATCCAAAGAAAAGGGACTGTGTAAGAGCAATATTAAACACAGTCAAAACTTTGAATGATATATTATTTTCTAACTGATTCTTTTATTACTGATATTACCATTTATCACAGCATTTCAGAAGAAATGGTGTTCATCTAGAAGTTTTCATTGCTTTTCTCATATAGAGGAGAAATATAATTGTGAATAAACTTTAAGACACCAGACTTCTCACTAGGTCAAGCAATAGTAAGCTACTATCTGTCACGGGATACATAGGGCTCAATTGAAATTGTTATTTAAAATCAGTAATACATGTAATGACTTGATCTACTGCTGGGAAGAAGTTGTTTCAGGAAACTGCTTATGAGAGCAAGCATGATTCATCTATATTCAAGCTTTTCTCTGACAAGTGGTTTTTGCCAGTTATCAAGTTTTACATACCTGCAGAAAATTTTAATCATCTTCACACCAACTCTCACAGACTCAGACTCACTGCTTATGCTTTAACAATGCATAATGAGTAGTGATTTGGAATAATTAAATTACTTATACTCAGAACTAAGTGCAACATTATGAATAGTTTGAGCAATTCATTTTAGCATTAGAGAGAAACATCATGATGCTAAGAGGAATATATTGTTGTATTCAGAATTTTGTTCAATCACTACAATTCTTTGTTGTATTAAATAAGGCTTTCTCAATTTTTAGTTTTTTAACTTTTAGAAATTTCAAAATTTTTTTACTACTTAGAATAGTACCTCTTATTGTAAAAAAAAAAAATCATGGTGATTGTGGAAGACAGCATGTTTAGGTATAATAACCAGCTAGGACATTTTACCTTTCTATTTATTTGTTATTTTAAATATTTATTTTTAGAGAACCTCATACATGAGTATTGCATTTACATTATTTCCATAATTTCCTCTACTGACCCAGAGTTTTCCAAATATAACACTTTTCTCTCAAGTTAGGACCTTGTGTTCTGTAACTATAATCTCTAATACTCAACCCCAGAAACAAAATCTTCTAAGTGTATTTTGTGTTGTTCATATGTACACATGTTTAAAGCTAACTACTTTGGACTGGAGAACTTATCACAGTTCTTTTTTATGAGGAATACTTATTTTTTTTCTGTAAGCAGCCATTGTTTTCCTGCAGCAATTCATCTAGAAGCAGACATTTATGAAACTTGTTTTCATGTTGATATGTCTAGTTATGTAATTATGCAAGTCATTTTGGGGCAACTATACTTGGGATTTTTGGGTTACAGTATTAATGCTATATCTAGAAGATACTATGTCCAAGCAGGTATTCTATACTCTTTTTTATTTTAATCTGTGGAACACATTTTCCACAATTTTTTCTGAGCTTCAAGTGTAGAGGTTGTCTGGCAAACATACCAGTCAAGTCTATGAAACCTTGGTTCATAACACTGGTTCTCTTCACTTGACCAGTATTAGAATAATGTATTTGCCTCTGACTCAATGCATTAGTAATAAATTTGAGGTGATAATTATGTAACAAATTGTTCCACACTCTCAAGTAATAAAATATATCAATCCAACTTACTATGTGTTTTTTTTCCTTTTATTATTATTATTATTATGAACAAAGAAGTCACACTCTATAACCTTGTATATTCTTATTCAAGGTCCCTTCCCCTTCTAACTACATCAGGTCATTCTTTCTTCTCCAAAAATCCCCATCCCTTCCCTGGGCAGGCTGCAGACAGTCCCATGGTCGCACTGACCCAATATTGCTTAGTTCAGTCTTCACTCCTGGCTGATGCAGTTTTCTCCCCCCTCTCCCCCTCCCTCAATAGTGATTCGGGTGTTCCTCTAGGGGGAGTGGGATCCAAGGTATCAGTCCAGGGTGTTTCTGATCCCAAGCTGTTCAGTGATTGTGGTTTGCAGATTGGACATGCTTTGATTTTTCTTGTTTGTTTGTTTGTTTGTTTGTTTAGAGTCCACTAATGAGTGGGTACATCCCCTGTTTATATTTCTGAGTCTGTGATACTTCACTCAGTAGGATATTCTCCAAATCCATCCATTTGCCTGCAAATTTTAGGATATCATTTTTTCTTACTGCTGAGTAGTACTCCATTGTGTAGATGTAACACAGTTTGTTAATCCATTCTTCAGTTGAGGGACATCTAGGTTTTTTCCAGGTTCTTCATATTACAAATAATACTGCTATAAACATAGTTGAGTTAATGCCTTTGGAGTGTGACTGCGCATCTTTAGGGTATACACCCAGAAGTAGTATTGCTAGGTCCTTGGGGTGATTGATTCTCAATTTTCTGAGAAACCCCCATACTGCATTCCAAAGTGACTGAACAAGCTTACACTCCCACCAACAACGGAGGAGTTCTCCCCTTGCTCTGCATCCTCTCCAGCATAGGTTGTCCTCTGTGTCTTTTATCTTAGCCAATCTAACAGGTGTCACATGGTATAGCAAAGTTGTTTCGATTTGCACTTTCTCTATGACTAAAGATGATGAAGCACTTTTTTGTGTCTTTCAAACATTTGTAATTCTTCTGCTGAGAATTCCCTTTTTAGATCTGAACCCCCTTTTTTTGTTTGGGTTATTCAAGGTTGTGGGCTCTACATCCTTGAGTTCTTTATATATCTTAGAGATCAGTCCTCTATCACTTGTAGGGTTGGTGAAAATCTTTTTCCATTCTGTAGGTTGTCATTTTGTCCTAATGACAGTGTCCTTGGCTTTATAGAAGCTTCTTAGCTTTAGGAGATCCCACTTATAGATTGTTGGTCTTAGTGTCTGTGCCACTGGTGTTATGTTTAGGAAGTGGTCACCTGTGCCAATTCATAGAAGTGTATTTCCCACTTTCTTTTCTATCAAGTTTAAAGTGGCTGGGTTTATGTTGAGGTTTTTGATCCACTTGGATTTCAGTTTCTGCAGGGTGACATGCTCAGATCTACTTGCATTTGTCTACGCACTTCCATCCAGCTATGCCAACACCATTTGTTAAATATGCTATCTTTTTTCCATTAAATATTTTGGGCCTCTTTGTCAGAGATCAGGTGTTCATAGGTTGTTGGGTTAATGTCTGCATTTTCAATTCTATTCCATTGATCCATAAGTCTATTTTTATGCCAGTACCAGGCTGTTTTTATTATTGTAGCTCTATAGTATAACTTGAAGTCAGGGATGGTGATACCTCCTGAGGTTCAGGATGGTGATACCTCCTGAGGTTCAGGATGGTGATACCTCCTGAGGTTCTTTTGTTGAATAAAATTGTTCCTTTCTATACACTAAAGAAAGAAGAGCTGAAAAGGAAATAAAGGAAACAATATCCTTCATTATAGCAGCAAATACCTTGGAGTAACGATAACCAAAGAAGTAACAGATCTATTTGACAAAAATATTAAATCACTGAAGAAAGAAATGGAAGATGATATCAGAAAATTGAAAGTTCTCCCATGTTCCTGGTTAGGTAGGATCAACATAGTAAAAATGGCAATTCTACCAAAGGCAATCTACAGATTCAATGCACTGTCCATCAAAATCCCAACACAATATTTTTTTAGACCTTGAAAGAACAATACTCAATTTCATTTGGAATAACAGGAAAGCCAGGATTGCCAAAACAATGTTACTATGTGTTTTAAACAATGTGATAGTATAATTAGAACATTGGTTTAAATTTTTACTAGATTACACAATTGTTTATATTGTCAGTAGAGTTCCATGATATAGAGGTTTGGCAACACTTCAAGTGGACATGTTAAGTCTAGCTTTTTAAGCTTTCTTAAATATACTTCTAGATATGTCCATTTTATAATGTACACATCGATCACCTGTTGATACATTTCTAAGAATACACCCTTGATGCAAGATAGATGAGTATTTACTTATCAATAGTATGTTTAATTGCAATAAGTGTCCTGGACCTAATAGCATACTCAAACTTCATTTGTGTGCTTAAATGTTTCTTATGGAAGTATGAATTCAAAGAAAGAACTTTCATTTATGAGGAATTTTCCAACGCAATGTTACACAATGAAAAAATTTTAGAAAGCTCCTACTTGTCCATCTTTCTAAGTAATATCCACCTTTCTTCACAAAGATTAGTTTGGTTTATGGCATGTGGATTTGATCATAATGTAAAACCTTTTCAATCTCTAACTTTAGAGACATATATACATATACATACACATGCACATGCATGTACATGCATACAAACATAGAAATATATATGGAGAGATCATATCTCATCTGCACGGTAATCTTCCTAGAATACATAAAACCGAGACTTTTTAGCCCTGTTGGGTTTTGGACTCTTTGTAAAGATTTAAAATATATATATAATTGACAACATTGTGACTTTACACTGAATTACATAAACCAAAGAAATGTTTTGTGACTAAACGTGCCTAACTACCAACTAAGAAGATTCGACAGCTAGGGAGAAGAACAAGCTTCCAGAAGTCATTGATTGTAATAAAATTATCATGAACATAGGAAGCATTGTATAAGTGCATCAATATGGAAAGAAACATTATAGTTAACTACATGACCCTGAAATCACAACTATATGGAAACTCTATGTCATTTTACGTTCATGTTTATCACTTTCCAGGTAATTTACTGGACAAAAGAGATTTATGAGAGTATGTGCATATGTCATTGTAATTTATTTATTTCAAAAATGTGAATTTAATATATACGTTGATTATAATAAAATTAAATAATATTTATAGATATCATTAAAGATATAATAATTATTACCACTTTTTCTAATAGCTATTAGCATGTAAAAGCTAATAGATATTATAATCTCAATTAGACCTAGTAAGATTATAGTGTGGATTTTATTAGCAGGGAAGAAGAGCCATATGTTTGATTTCAAAATGGACAACAAAGTTCCTGGCCAATCGGGGGCACACAGTGAGATCTTTTTCCAAAAACTATGAATGAATAAAAATATAAAAAGAAGAAATAAAATTAAGACAACAGTGACTTCCATATTACTCCAATAAGAATAACAGTCATTAATAAAACAAATACAACCCATGTTGGAACATATATAGTCAATAGAGAACCCTCAGAAACTAGTGTTATGAATGGAAACTAGTCAATATGTGATAGAGGCCCATCATGGCAGAATAAAGCCAATGTCTCAGGGCTGAGACTTTGCTCCTTTCTGTTGATAATATGCAGACTGATCCTTTGGTGGAGATTCTTGAACACTTTATTGCACTGATAGTTTAAAATCTGTTCAGGTTATACCCAGCAGATTACTGAGAATTTAACAACCTAGTGAAACAATTAGACTGTTTTTCTTTTAATTTCTTTCTGTATTGTCAAGCCATAAATTTTCTTTATATATTGTCACCATTAACATTCCTGTGACTCATGCATCCACATAACCAAGGCCAGCCATAAATATATTATACTTTATTCTTTAAGTGCCAATGAGAAATTCAGTAGAGTTGCATATAGAATAGATTATCCATTATGTTTGTGACTTAAATTGTCATTATGCATTTGAAACACAAATTCTAGTTATTAAGTGAAAATTCAAAGCCAGATATTGGGGAGAAAGCTTGAATATCAGAGAAAGGAAACATAGCACAGTTTATTCTCACCCATCTAACTTCTCAGGGTAAAAGTTATCTTCAAGAGTCCTCAGTGTAGGTCATCACTTCTACAGAATACCACAGCCTTTAATATCTTCTGTGCCCTGTGGTTTCACTTCAGGGATCAAATCTGCATTTAATCCTGAAGTCTCAGAAAGATCTCTGTCTCTGGAGTTATGTGATTAAAGGCATAGGTCACTACTTGGTCTTTCCTGTGTTGGGATTTAAGACATGAATTACCAACTTTCCTGTGCTGGGATTAAAGGCATGAGTTACAACTTTTTGACCCTCCTGGTTTGACTGTGAGTGGAACAATTCTCTGGTATTCCAGGCTAATTTTATTAAATATAAACAATACCACTATATACATTCAACACCTACTTTCTAGGAAATGGATCAAGGTCCACAGAGAGTAGAAAATCTTAGTCCCCAGTACCCAGATTCCAGGTTCTCCTTCTTTAGTCAATTATAATATTCTTTAATAAATGTAAACCTATGGTGCTCCAAGAAATGGAATCTGGAAAGCAATTTGCTAATTTTGTCTCAGAAGAAGTATATAGACAAAAGTAGGCAGATTTGTTTGAGTGGAGACACACATTTTCAAGAAATTCTATCATACAATGCTGGGAGACTACTTCTGAGTATGTCACAGTCTTTATATTTGATGCCATGTTACTGGAGTTCTATTTTTTCACCATAACATGGCATCACTTATAACACTATAGTATAGTAGTGAGTTCAGCCACTTTGCATTAAGTCCACAAAGAGAAATACTAACAGATTGCATTCAGAATTTTTCAGACTTACTCTGCAAATTACTTATAGGATTACTTATACTATAGGATGCTTTTCAAATTGGAGAAGAACCTCATAAATATTATGATATTGTATTATGAGCCTGATATATCCTGTCCTTTCTAGTCTGTAGTTGGAAGATTTCTGTCCCACCCAGTTAGTCACTCAGCCATTTAGTCCACAGTAATTACACAAAGGCCTATACTAATTACAAGATGTTTGACCTATGGGTCAAGCTCATTACTTGCTAACTTTTTTGAATTATCTTATTTTTTTTATTTATGTTTAGCCACTGGGCTTAGTACTTTTTACCTCAATGCAGCATTCTCATTCCTGTTTCTCTATGGCATCTGCTCCTCTGCTCTCCTGCTTCCCTGCATGCTCCTACTCTGGTTGTCCTGACTTTACTTCCTTCAAGCTTCTTGACAAATCAGCATTTTAATAAATCAATATGAATGACAAGTATTTACAGTGTACAAAAGCATAGTCCCACAGCAATAGTTAACATAATTGATTGCCAACTTAATAAAGGTGTTGATAAGGAAAATAGAAAACAAAAGCAATAACAAAATATTTACTTGTCATGTAAGGATGCCTTGGAAATGTAAGCCCCTAAAAATTTATAACGCTCTGTGACCCAGAAACACCCACAGCATTAAAAAGGAGCACATGATAGGATTCCCTAGGAAGATAAATAAAAAGAAAATCAACTTCATAGGTTTATTTTTGTTCCACAGTGTACAAGACATCTTTCTTCAACCTTGACTTCAATATTCTCTTGCATTAAAGTGCTTCACCAAGCTTTTTAATAGCAAATAAAATTATATGTTGCCATATATAAAAGGCAAAAATCATATAATTATTTTTTCTAAGAAAAGTTCAGCCAATCTGTTACCATAATTAAAAGCAGTTTTCAAAAAACCTTTGGTTACTTACCTCTTTGTTCAGAATTCAATAATAATAAAAACATTAACTTAACCCTTTAAAAATTTTCTCAAACAATTGAAAGTAACTTCTGGGTACCTGAAGAACTCTAGATCTATATTATCGTACAGATAGTTGATACATAGTACATTATGTATATGTATGATTATTATGACATTGTGAACAGTTGATAAGTCATGGAAACTTATTTGTTTCTAAGAATTGAGAAATGGATGAGAAATATACCATAAACACATATAAAGATATATGTATATATAGAGGCTACACTTTTTCAAACATGAATAAGATAAAATTTATATTTTATAGACAAGTGGATGTATATTGTCACAATTATAATACTTGCAGTAAACCAGTTTTGTAAGACAAAATGTGTCACTTTCTCATTTCTGATGAGAAATATATGTTAAATATATTTAACATAATGCAAGTATATATGACTTTAAAGTAGATGTGAAACTAACTAGGATATAATAAATGACTAATAGATGGGAAGTATTAGAACAGAAATATAGGAAGATGTGAGAATATATATATCACATATATAATGTACAATTTATGCTTATGTAAAAATGTACTTATTTAAAGGTAAAAAATATCATGAATATCCTCAATAAAAAGTGAAAAGATTTAAAACAAGTTGGAAAAAAATAGAAAAATAATATGAGCCAAATAGCTAGTTAATAAATAGTATAATAAACCCATTCTAACATATAGAATATACTCTCATGTCAGGAAGACCTCAAAAGTATTGTATAAATCTGTCAAAATTTCACAACTAAACTTGATACTAGAATCTTGCTTCAAGGAAAGAACTTTTAAAAGCTACATACTTGATTGAATAATGCTCTTTTTTTAATGTATTCTGTTTTGGTGACAAGAGAGTTTTCTTCAGTGCATTACTTTCAGATGCCTTCCAACATTTGATTAATTTGTTTTTCGGTGACCACATAACCCTGCATTGTTCCATCTCAAAGTATTCACTGAATCTGACTTTAAATTATTTAGTACTTTTCACAACTAACTCATTTTTTTTACCAATATGGATTTGTCATTGAGGATGTACAGAAGCATATGATATAAACTCTGAAAGAAAAGAAACAATTAATGCACAGTAGGAAGTTAAGTTAAAGGGTGTGTGTGTGTGTGTGTGTGTGTGTGTGTGCATGTGTGTGTGCTCCAATCATAACTTTACTTCTAGAAAACAGAAATTTTAATTTCATAGAATTTCACACATTACAAAATAGGATTATATCAGCCATTTAAAAGCTCCCAAGCCCATTAAAAATGGCCCACAGACCAGATTTAACTCCCTAGCATAGTGCATCATCCCTGTCCTCTGTGTGGAAATCTTCAAAGTCTAAATAAATGTAGAGATGAGTGTTCTTTGAATGCTTCAAAATGCCCTTACTGGAAGAAAATTTATTCACCAAACATGTTAAAGGCACTCCTTGAATGACAGCGCCAGCTCTGGTGATGGGATTGGTAGATAGGAGAGGTCACCTTTTCTCTTAAACATTTTCCCACGAGGTAGCATACAACAGTTTTCACAACATGAAAGATGCGTTGGTCTCACCAGGATGCATGCCTCTCCCTACTAGTGTATTTTACAGAATAGAGTTCTTTTGTAGAGACTGGATGGTTTTTAGATCATAGCATGGATGAAGGTCTTAATTTCACTCTGCTTTGTCGGAGGTGATTTAGACACCACAAAGCTATTGTAGAATGTTTCCTGGGCCCATTTGGGCTGGAGGTTTGACCTGGCTCATGGCAGCTTTTATCTCCCAAAGAAATGAATCAGACATTTATATTAATTGCATACAGTTTGGCCCATGTATTAAGCACATTACTAGCTAGCTCTTTCATCTTAAATCAACCAATTTCTATAATGTACCTGCCACATGGCCCAGCCCATGGCTCACCTGTATTTCTCACATGTCTCTTCTTTGGGGGCAGGGAGGCGACTGGCTATATACACTCTTCTCCTACCTGCCTGTCCTCTGATCCTCCATACACTTCTATGATGCAGTTCATAGACCAAAACAGCTCCTTTATTTACAGCATGCAGAGAACATTCCATCACACTTCCTCTTTTCTGTCTAATCAAAAAGGAAGGTTTCAATTTCCATATAGCAAAATTACAACAGAACAACTCTTAAGCAAGTATTACAGTCACAATATCTAGTCTATTTGTAATTAACGAACTTAAAGAAAATATTCTATTATCTACTTTATCCTTGTGAGTCTAAAATTTCACATCTAATATACCTTTTAAAATAAAAAGAATTATACCTATAATTATTAAATCTTCAACCACATCAAAGACCACAGAAGGATATAATATTACCCAAATAAACAGGAAGTGCAAGCAAATTCCAAAGTCTAGCAAAGAACAGAGATGACACCTGTCTTTCTGGACAGTCACCCAAATATCTTTTGCAGTGTTGGGGCACTATCTTCAGCCTATATGGCCCAAAGACTCTGGCATACTTTCAGTGATGCAGGAAATCTGACACAGTCCATCTGATTTTTCTCCTTGTATCCTGAAGAAGGGCTGGCAATTTATTTTTGCAAAGCAGGAACCTGAAGGACCATCTTGGCCTGTTCTGCCAAAGTTCAGAGGTTACTTTCCTACAGAACCTACATGTCCAGTTTATACAGCATACTATCAAGCAGTCAATACCAGAACAGTTTCTTGTCCAGTGGCTAACAGTTGCCACAAATTAAATTCCAAACAAAATTTCTTCAATGTCCATCATTTTCCTGAAATACATTGGTGATGCCAGGAAAAGACCTGTCTCACTGTCCAGAAAAGTTTAAGTTCTTAAAATATTTTAAATGCCATATTCTGCATGTCTTTGAAGTGTTTGAAGACTACCTACTTAACTGAAATAAATCTTTGTATATCTACAAAAACCTAACTAACATGTCTATAAGTTTGGTTATCATAGATGACTATTAATCTGTATTTCTCAATTCCACATTACAATTTTAAATGAGTAACATCAACATCATACCTTAATCAAAAGTAGAAAAATAAAGCATAACAAAATTGACCTTAAGTTTATATCAATAAGTGAAAATCCACTTATCTTTTCTAATCATTCATATATCATATCCTCCCCCCTTTTCTTTGAAAGAGATTGACTATGACCATTAAACATTTATAAGGAAAACAAGCATTAAAAACTAATATTTTGGGAAATTGGACATAGCTTTCTTTCTTTTACTACTTGCTGCTGACAAAGGATATTGGCGATCTCATGGGGTCTTGAGGCTGGATCATCTCAACTGGCATCTTGAAAGCTGAGAATGTTCAAGTGGCCTGGCAAATGAAACCATATTTGCCTGGAACCAATCCACAGGTTTTGATCTTCTGTGGAGAGAAAAACAGAAACTCTTTTCCCTAGCAACATATTCTCATAAACAGATTTCAAAGTCAAGATATCTTTAAAATATATGTATTTGTTTAACTTAGCAACCAACCATCTTTCTGTAGTTAGCTCATTAAAAGTTAAAAAATTAAAAGGAAACACAATAACCATAATCCAGGCTCTTTGTTTATCTGCCATCTTTAGGTGGCTTTTATCTTTATTTCTATTTCTCCTTTTTAAGGGCTTTCTTTACCCCCTTTTTCTTCTCTCTGAAGCCTATGCATATTTTACGTATATTGTACCCCGTTTAGAGGTTTTGTGAGTCTAAATCTGTTTTATTGAGAACCCTTAATCCTTTTCCAACCAGAAGAGCTTTTAAAATGTCAGTATCACTTTAATTGCTGACTTCGCCCCTTTTGGTGGGCATTTTAATATGGCAGAGGTGCCTACTGCATCTTTCTCACTGCCAGCAAACAGAACAGACTCAGGAAATGCTACTACCTGCATAACTGTTTTTGACTTTGTTTCCATTCTGTTCTGTATAAGCAGAAACCTTAAATCAATCATACTGATGCCAAACCTTTCATGAAACATATGGGTTTAAGCTGTAGGCCGCAGACACATAATTTTTAAATTCCAGCCTCAACATGACTCAGTCTCTGTACCATAAATCAATTCAAATATGCAATTAAGAAAGCCACTTTTGGCTGTTTCAGTGGTCTAGAATGCTTTTTAAGCTTTTTAAACTTTCTCAATTTTCATGCCGGTGTTTGGTCCACATTGGGATGCCATCTGTTGTAGAATGTTTCTAGGCCTATTTGGACCCGGAGCTCCAGACCTGGTTCACAGCGGCTTTTGTCCCCAAAAGAAATGAATCAGACACTTATATTAATTTCATACTGTTTTTCCTATGTCTCAAGCACATTACTACCTAGCTCTTTCTTCTTAATTCAACCCATTTCTATAATCTACCTGCCACGTGGCCCAGCTTGTGGCTCACCTGTATTTTTCATATGTCTCTTCTTTGGGGTAGGATGGAGACTGACTATCTCCGCTCTTCTCCTACCTGTCTGTCCTCTGATCCTCCACCCACTTCTACAGTGCTACACAAAGCAGCAAGTGAACCCAGTGTTTTTTTCATCTGGCATCATCTGACCACCCACCTCCAAGTGCACATTTCAATCACCTGAAGTTTGGCAAAGCTTTTTTCAGCTGACCCCAGATTCTTTTTTATTTTTCCATTTTTTATTTATTTAAAAAGCAAAACACATTTTAAAAGAGACAAAATTCTTTTGAATGATTATACAGGCTCTCCAAAAATTGAAAAATTAGATTATTGTACAGGACTTTCCATTTGATTATAGAATGATTAGTTATTTTTAATCAATCGTTTTACAAAGTTGAATGATATGGTTTCTCAGTAATTTTTTTATATAACATTGATGTATTTTATGTGATAATATATATAGATGAATAACTATGACTATGCCTTTTAATCAATTGTCAATTTGACTTTACTTTTGGCTTTGATCTCCTATGATTTTACTTCATTCAATAAGTAAATTTTCTTTATGGCAAATTAGAAACTGTAAAGTAAAATCTCAAGATTTTATTTTGAATTCAGATGAAGTATTTAATGTTTCTTATATTTTCAAATATTTTCACATTAACATTGTTAAATTGTGTTGACAAACAGCACAAATTGTGAGTCCATTGTTTACACTTTGACTTGTACTCAGCAAGCAAACACATGAGTGTCATGAGTTCAAATGTATCTTTGAGTCATTACTGACATCCAAGCCAAGCTTTATAGTAAACTACAAAATATAAAGGGGGGTTATAATAATATGGAAAAATCAGAAACATCAGCCCACTACCCTTTTACAGACATACTTACATGAAAAGTGTGATCATATACTACCTAGTATTTAAATAAAATATGGACTACATTAATAATGGGGAAACCTTTGTATATACATGCAACTTTGTGTAACATATGGTTTTCAGCCTTGATATCCTCTTCTTATTGTCTAAAATCCACTTATGAGTGAGTACATACCATGTCTATCTTTCTGGGCATGTGTTACCTCACTCGGGATTATACTCTCCAAATCCTGCCATTTGCCTGCAAATTTTAAGATGTCATTTTTTTCTGCTTGCACATTGTGTAAATGTACCGCAATTTGTTAATCCACTCTTCAACTGAGGGACATCTAGATTGTTTCCAGGTTCTGGCTATTACAAATAATGCTGCTATGAACATACTTAAGCCTTTGGGATAAGAATGTGTATCCTTTAGGTATATACCCAATAGTGGTATTGCTGGATACTTGGGGATATTGAATCCCAGTTTGTTTAGGAACCACCATACTGCTTTCCAATGTGGCTGTACAAGTTTACACTTCCATCAGCAATGGGAGATATTCCCCTTGCTCTGCATCCTCTCCAGTACAGGCTGTCATCTGTGTTTTTGACCTGAGTCATTCTGCCAGGTGTAAGGTGGTATCTCAGGCTTAATTTGATTGCATTTCTCTGATGGCTAAAGATGGTGAGCATTTAGCCTGTTAGCTATTTGTAAGTTTTCTTTTGAAAACTCCCTTTTAAGCTCTAAACCCCAATTTTAAATTTAACTATTTTATTAATGAAAAATCTTAATTAGTATTGTGCTCTGTAGCATTGAAATAATTATTTTGATATTTGATATTTCTGTTTGTTATACGTTTATATATATATATATATAAAACCATTAACAATTTAGAGATATAAAAAATGAAAATATGATGGGTTAAAGAATATAATAGTGCCAGGTAAACATTCCACTAGTGCTCCAACAGCTGTTCCAAAAATTCTAAACCTATCAACAGAAAGAGTTAAAAACACTTGGAATGGAGATATCTGTACTCACATGTTGTTCTCCCAGCCCGTGGCTGGCCGGTACCTCTACATGTCTGTTTCTCTTGGGGGTCCGATGGAGAGTGACTAACTCCACCCTTCTCTATTTGCCTGTCTTTTGATTCTCCACCCACTTTTACTGTGGTGTGCATGGGCCAAAACAGCTCTTTTATTTACATTATACAGAGAACATTCCACCACACTCACAGAGTTATACAAATAAAAAAGGATTGGAGTTGACATTATCAATAGATAAAATACTATATGGAAAATGCATTTATGATCTTCCAGAACATGCCATTTTATTTTATGCTACTCTAGTAGTTTTAATAAATAGTGGTTAAATGATGACATAATGAACAGCATTGCCACAAATTTGCACTGTTATCATAAGGACCTAAATCAGTACTTTCCATCTGTAGCTATAATCAGTGCCTCTTCTCTTATCTCCTGTCTCCTTAGAAATAAAATGTTGACAACCTTATATTATAGACTATAAAGGAAAATTGTTTGTGATAAAGTTTGTTATGCTTTATTTGTATGATACAAAAGAAGGCAACATACTCTGCCTTAAATTACCAAAATATAATAAAGATACAATCATGCAAGAAGATAATTATATTTTTCTCTGTAAATGTTATAGAATTTATAATTATACTATGTGATTTACTTGTATTCATTTAATTGATAGAAGATGATTTTCTAGGCATATAACTGAAGAAGTTAATAACATTTATTTTGAAATATCTAATTTATAGTTAAAAATATCTTGAGTGACCTTCAGCTTGCTGAAAGAAGTTGGATAAATGATTGAAGACTTAACCGACTGTCATAGAGAGTCTTCACATTCCCTGACCACCCTCCTGCTCCTGTTGGTCTTGAAACCTTTTGTCCTGTAGAACAGGTTTATGAAAATCCACTGACAGCTTTCTTCAAATATATGCAGGCAGACTCCTGGAGCACCCCGGGTCACCATTATCTCTATAGTTTGTGAGTCCTTCATGCAAATCATAAGAATAATAAGACAGTTGATGGTGAAACTGGATTTTTTTGGAGAGCATAAATTGATATCTACCTTACTAATTTTGAGGTCTTTAAAATGCATTAATTAGCAATTTTCAGACAGCATGTTGAATAACCTTCTAACAGCATTTTAATAGTTCAATACGCACACTTATGACTGCATATTATATTTAAGTATGTTTTTGGACTTTATTATGATATTTTATCCCCCAAATTATTGTTTTGAAAACTTATTGCTATGATATGTATTCAATTTTATTTAAATGTTCTTTTATTCAACAAGCTAGTTTGGGATACATAATGAATTGAGTTTCTCTGACAATGAATTTCAAATAGGTTTTGTTTATGGTATTGTCAAGAGATACAAATATTGCATATTTGCAAATATGAGCATTTAATTTGTTTAATGTATAGTTTGTGTCCTGATACTAGCCCTTCAATTTAAGGTACTAACAGTATCTTCACCAGGACACAAGTTACCCTTTTAATCCTACATATAGTTAGGGCTTTCTTCATCCTCAGCATTCATTTCCTCTGACCAGTTGGTGCATATCTTGTAAACAGAATAAATAATTAGCTACTTAACAGCTTTTTACTTAGAACATGAATTTTTAATCACTTAAGTGCAACATGGCAGAATGAGTGAACATATGCCTATATTTTCCTGGGAAAATAATGATCAGAATCACTACTCTTATCATGTCTCTAAAAAAAAAACCTTGCTAATGGAGCTCAGTGGCCTTAGGACACTAGCCAAGAGCATAGCTATAATTCTTGAAAAATTTCTGGGATCTATACCCACCCACACACACACCAAAAAAAAAATAATAATAGTTTTACATGAATAAAATAAGCATTGTGAGGCAGAATCTTTACCACAAATATCCTATCCCATCTGTCATATTAGCAGTCTGAGATAGCCACGTATGGACTTCATGTGCATTTTATGTAAGTAGGTCATCATTGCTTTACATTTCAGCCTTTGAAAATAGAATTTGAGGACAGAGAAAACTCATTGTACAAATTTTTCATTTAAAAATCACACCATGTTTTATTTTCTATTTTTCCCAGAAATTAGTCAGTTTTATCCTTGATAACTATAAAATTTCTACTCACTCCTTGTTATAGTGATTATAGGAGTTTTGTTGCAAAGGTGATGTTGTAAGTCACATTGAAAAATGAATTATCATTTTTTATATTGGATTCATATAAGCAGGCTTTAGCATGCCTTGATGTATCTATTCCAAATAAGGTTATATACCCCAATTTTAAAATGTTATAATGCACATTTGTCATATAAGAGAAGAATATGTTGAATAAGTTTACATGAACCATTTTTAAGTGAATTCTTAAAATACAGAAAATTTTTTAAAATACTGAACTATATAGTATTTGTTCATTTTATTCTTTATGTGTCATAATTGGATTTTAATAAAAATTTAAACTTAATATGCACTTGGGTACAAGCAGAGAATTTTTCTTTCCTTTCCCTTTCTTCTTTTTTGCTTTATATTATTATTCCTTTCATTTCTTTTCTTCATTTTCTCTCTTTCACTATCTATTTCTTCCTTTTGACTAAAGGCGTATATATATATATATATATATATATATATATATATATATATATATATATATAAATTGTTAATTCACTTTAAAGTATTTCCGAGACCTGTGGTTGAATAACATGCTGCTAATAAAGGGTCTACAGTGCATTATGACACCATTTATAATCCCCCCTGGGAGTTGCAGGCACATAACACACACATTTTATTTTAAGTCTAAAAGGGTATACTAATGGTTTCAGCACTTCAGTGTTAAGTAATAAATTTTTTTCTCCATTGGTAGGAAATGTGTTGTAACTGAATCCATGTTTTCATGGGATAATAGGGATTTGTCTCACTTTATTGGAAGTGTACTTAAATTTCAAATGAGACTGGGAATTAAGAAGAAGAATGCCTGTGCTTGTAGTTTTACTGTAATGAACACTGGCCAGACTCTCACATATATATCAGGTGCCCTTATACCCACAAGGATGAAGCAGATGAATTGATCAATGGCTAATATATATATTTATGTTGAATTTTAACTTCACTGGGACTCTACTACTGTGGGGTTTGGCATAATTGTCTTTATTTCTCTTATTCTTAAGTCTTTCTATTGTTCCTTAAATTTCTTTTGATCTTTTCTTCCTTTTTTTTAGAATTTATTGTTAATACTTGACAGTTAAACTCTACTACAAGAATCATAAAATAAGTAAGAAGACTTTAAAAATGACTGTGGACTCTCAAGTTTTAGATAGAGAGCAAAACCCTATGAATTTGCTCAATTAATTTATCTTGATTCTTGAGTAGTATGTTAATTTTCCCTTAGCTATCATTTAGTGTTTTATTTTATATTTAAATGGTAAGTTTAGATTTGTAAGTACTGAGCTACTTATGAAATATTCAGGGGGCATTTTGCTTTAAAAATTGGAGAAAACACTGAAATTAGAAAAAGAAATTAAGTTTCAAGTTCAGATCCTATAAAACAAAACAAAACAAAAATAAAAACAAAATGGTTTGGGGACAAAAGGAAGTAAACGTCTCAATGTCTTTTAATCTTATGTCGCAAACACAGAAGAAAGAAAAGGAATAAACATTGAATGATCAGTGTTACATTGTTTACAAGTTTATAAATTTTAATTTGTTTTTCAAACACAATCATTCATAGAGGATAATGTTATAGTATCAAGAATGAAATAAAGATCCATATAGAATATATACCAAATCTCACATTTGAAAATATCTGACTGTACATGATGTATGCAATCCATAAAATACCAAGTATCAGAAGATGTATGTTATATAGTCTGCTATGATAACAAGAAATCTTAAGAGTGAACAAGCCAAATATCAAGAAATGGTGGGGGACAGAGATTTGTGGGATAGCCATATTATGAGTAGTTTGTCACTAAGTAAATAGTCTTCATCATCATGTACATTCTTCTTGCATTGATACATTTTTTGTGTCCACAAAGTTCAAAGTACTATCAAACTCTATTACAATGTGGTCATATTAAACACTATTTTAATGTCTTAGTACAAAGAGTAGTGTGCTTCTAAAAATGTTGCAAGACGAAAATTATAGTTTTTCAATTTAAAAATAATTTGCCTTAAAATATTTTCTTTTCTATTTTATTTATATTTATATAATGCAACTAAAGCTGTTAAATGTCACTAATTCTGTTCTAATCTTAAAAGGATTATCTTTATACATTTATGCTTGTTTTAACCAAAATCAGTATATAAAACAAAACAATAAAATATATATCCACTTCAGGATAAAAGATATACTCTATAAATTCATAGCTTTTAAAATTATTAAAAACCTAAAAAATTATGATTTTAAGAGTTATTAAAATTTTTCACAAACACATTCACAAGAAAAGCTATATCAATTTTTGAATCAAACTACAAGAATAATATTATTTATTTACTCTAATAATGATGATAACAATAATTAATAATAAAACATTCAAAACATTTCTCACGTTTTGATTCAATACATATGAGTTTAAGAATGTTTCAGGCTTTCTTTCAGTTTTTTCTTCTACTTAATAGTGCTGTATAAGTAGAAAGTGTCCATGCTGACTGTATATTGAGACAAACAAACATTCTCTCTGTGTTTGGTTAGAGATTAGAAAGCAAGCTTTCTAAGAGTAAAATTAGATTTAAAAATCTAGAATACTCCAGTAGTCTATGTTAAACTCTACTAAATTTATGTAAGGTGGAATATATATAGATAAAAATTAGTACAGTTGAGGCTTCAAAGAATGGAATGATTCTTTCATTCTACTTACAAATCTAATGTCCATGCTTTGATTAAAATGCCCCAAACAACTAAAAAGTTCTTGACACTTTTAAAATGAAATGATTGAATAAATCTGCTTTTAGTGTTGAAAATGCTTAATTTGGATGCTCACTGATAAGAAAAGGCAATAGAATACAGTAATAGGGCCATCAGTGCCAAGTGAAATAAGACAATTGTGCCAGCAGTTGGAATGCCATATGGAAAAATGAAGCCTGCTTTCATAACCAGGATGGAATAAAATCTGTCATGGGTTATTTTTGTTGCATATTCATGACCTGATAAATTGTGTTAATTGCTAAAAGAGTGAAAAGTTAACCAAGAATGAATTTATTGTGATGGGAGTAAGATTGTTCAAACTAGCAATAGAATTTCAAAACTATATTTAGATGGTAAATCAGTGTTTGAATACTCACATTTAAAACAAGAAAGAAAAATTGTACTTTATTTCAGCTCTAATAAATTATAATGAATAAATCTTCCTATATTTATGGACAATAAAATCTTATAAATATTGAGCCATAAAAATTCCAAAAGAAATTTATAAGATAAATATTTGAAGGTGGAAAATACACACACAAACACATTCATTGAATAATTGATAATGAGTAGTCCTGTTTCAGTTAATAAAAACTATATTTAGGAAAGCTGTAGCTAGAGATAATATATTTTTCATATGTTGCTTTACTGGTAACTTTTGAACAAATATGTAATAAATAGATAAAACTAGTGTAAACAAATATAGATAGAATACATTTAGAATCACATTTTAAAGCCAAATTTTTCAAATTTTATAGAGAAGGTAAAATATTGTAGCCTATTTTTAATAGATTATTATTGATATATGTGTATGTATATATGATGAGATGTAATTTCAAGCAATCAGTTTAGGCATAATATCCTTGAAAAGGGAAACCTTTTTAATGCTACCTAGAAGGATATTATCACTGACAATTTTTTCTTTTTTTTCTCAATTTATTTCTTAAGGATTATACACAAATGGTAAATTATTAACCAAATGAAACAAAAAAAGAGAAGAACTACTTCAGTAAAACTAGAAATTGAAACACAAACATTCTAACTGGTATGAATAAAACACCTGAAAATCATAAGGACATGGATTATAAATTTGTTTAGATAAATTGATGAATCTGAAAAAAAAACTGGTGAGATTTAGATAGCAAAATTAAACCTAAATTCAGTGAATGATTTTAACAAATGCATACTTTGTAACCTTGAAATACTTGAAATACTAATAAAATACTCCATACAAAAATAAAAGCAGCAATATCAAAAACAAACACAGCAAAATATGAACTTACTACTGAATTCTACTGTAACTTAAAGAACTATGACAAATATATATCATAGTATTCCATAAAACTTAAAAAAGTAAACCAAACCTTTAAAAGATACAAAGCCAGTGAAACCCTGATATTAATCACAGTATTTCTTTTTCCTTTTTTTTTAGCCTTTTGATACATATATTTATTATTTGGTGTTATTACATCACGTACCCCATCAAACTCAGATAGCAGACCTTTCAGTATCACTGGAAATTTTAGAAAAACAAAGTATAAACTTCTAAAAATGTGGAATTTTGTTTGTTTGTTTTATGCATTTATCAACTTTTTTATACAATATTACAAGAAAATATATCAAAATCAAGCCAAAATATATTTAATAGATAAATGTGTTTTGCATTATTTATTACAGAAGAAATATCAAACTTTATTGGACATACTACTGGTGTTTAGTGTGATATTAATATTCTAAATATTTGGGTTTATTTTTCTTTTTGCTAAGAATTTCTTTCTTCACTTTCTTTAGCTCTCCCTGAATTTTACTACAATAGGCTAACAAAACTAAGAAATTGATAATTTCACATTAAGTATTGAATAAAATAATTCATATTATTTTATTTCCAATAAACAGTTGAACAAAGCATGCATTACAATTATGAAGAGAGAGAAAACTTAATGTACAAAGCCATGTCTACCCCTGGGCCAGTCTTATTATGAAGTTTCATCTTCTTACTACATATTTGCCTAAGAAACTATATTACATACATATCCTACATAGAGTACTCATAACTGTGATTAAAAAAAAATCCCTTGTGGGGCCTATCATTCACAGATACATGATCTGGTTCCATCATTACATTATATTTTATTAGAAATACATTTTCAGAATGGTCAAAACTGTTATTAACATAACAGTAGTATTTATAACTAATATATTTTGATCTCAAGCTATTCAGTGGTTGTGGTTGGCAGCTTGGACATGCTTTGCCTTTTGCTTTATGTTTAGAATCCACCAATGAGTGAGTACATTCTCTGCTTATCTTTCTGGGTTTGTGAGACCTGGCTCAGGAGGATATTCTCTGAATCCATTCATTTTCCTGCAAATTTTAGGATATCATTCTTTTCTTAGTGCTGAAGAGTACTCCTTTGTGTAGATGCAACACAGTTTGTTAATCCATTCTGCAATTGAGGGGCATCTAGGTTGTTTCCACGTTCTTGCTATTTAAAATGTTGCTGCTATGAACATAGTTGAGCTAATGCATTTGGAATGCAAATGTGCTTCTTTAGGGTATACACCTAGAATTGGTATTGATGGATCCTTTGGGAGATTGACTCCCAGTTTTTTGAGAAACTGCCATACTGCATTCCAAATTGGGTGAACAAGCTTACACTCTCACCAACAATGGAGGAGTGTATCCCTTGCTCCACAACTTCTCCAGCATAGGCTGTCATTTCTGTCTTTTATCTTAGCCAATCTGACATGTGTCAGATGGAATCTCAAAGTTGTTTTGATTTGCATTTCTCTGATGGCTAAAGATGATGAGTACTTCTTCAGGTGCCTTTCAGCCTTTAGTAATTCTTCTGCTGAGAATTCTCTTTTTAGTTGTGAACCTCATTTTTGATTGGGTTATTCAAGGTTTTGGGCTCTAGGTTCTTGAGTTATTTATGTATTTTAGAGATCAGTCCTCTATCATTTGTAGGGTTGGTGAAAATCTTTTCCCATTCTGTAGGCTGTCATTTTGTCCTATTGACAGTGTCCTCGGCTTTAAGAAACTTCTGAGTTTCATGAGGTCCCATGTATTGATTGTTGTTCTTAGTGTCTGTGCCACCAGTGTTATATTTAGGAAGTGATCACATGTGCCAATTCGTTGGAGGGTATTTCCCACTTTCTTTTCTATCAAGTTCAAAGTGGCTGGGATTATGTGGAAGTCTTTGAACCACTAGGATTTGAGTTTTGTGCAGGGTGATAGGATTGGATCTATTTGCATTTTTCTACACACTGCCATCCAGCTATGCCAACACTATTTGTTAAAACTACCATCTTTTTCCCATTGAATATTTTTGGCATCTTTGTCAAAGATCAGGTGTTCATAGGTTTTTGAGTTAATGTCAGGATCTTTAATTTGATTCTATTGATCCACATGTCTGTTTTTATGCCAGTACCAGGCTATTTTTATTACTGTAGCTCTAGAGTATAACTTGAAATCATGGATGGTGATGGCTCTTGAGGTTCTTTTGTTGAGCAAAATTGTTTTAGCAATTCTGCATTTCCTGTTATTCCAAATAAAATTTAAATAAAATTGTTCTTTTAAGGTTTGTAAAAAATTTTGGGATTTTGATGGGAATTTCATTGAATCTATAGATTGCTTTTGGTAGGATAGCCATTTTTATTTTGTTGATCCTACATATTCAGGAACAAGGGAGATCTTTTCAATTTCTGATATCTACATCAATTTCTTTCTTCAGTGATTAAACATTTTTGTCAAATAGATCTGTTACTTCTTTCGTCATAGTTACTCCAAGATATTTAATGCTATTTGCAGTTATTATAAAGGGTGATGTTTCCCTTACTTCTTTTTTAGCCCTTTTATATTTAGTGTATAGGAGGGCTATTTATTTTTTTGAGTTAATCTTGTATCCTTCTACATTCCTGACCCTAACCCTAACCCTCTTTTACAATTTGTATCCCCTTAATCTCCTTATACTCTCTTGTTGCTTTAACTAAATGTTGGAGAACTTTACTGAATAAGTGAGGAAATGGGACAGCCTTGTCTAGTTCCTGATTTGACTGAGATTACTTTGAGTATTTTTCCATTTAGTTTGACGTTGGCTTTTAGCCTCTTGTAAAATGCCTTTATTATATTTTGATATTTTCCTAGTATTCCTAACCTCTCCAGGACTTTATCATAAAGGAGTGTCTGATTTAATCATAGCCTTTTTCAGCATCTAAGATTATGATCATGTTATTTTTTTCCTTCATTTTTTTATATGATGAAGGATATTTAGGGTTTTTATTATATTGAACTATTCCTGAATTTCTGGGATTAAACCTACTTGATAGTGTTGGATGATATTTTTTATATGTTGTTGTATACAGTTTGCCAGAATTTTTTGAGAATTTTTGCATCAATATTCATGAGTGAAATTGGTATGTAATTCTCTTTATTTGTTGTTTCTTTGAGTGACCTGAGTAATTATGGCCTCATAAAAAGGGTTTATCAATATGCCTTCAATTTCTAGTATGTAAAACACTTTGAGGAGTATGGATAGTAGTTCTTCTTTGAATGTCTGGTAGTATTCTGCACTGAAACCATGTGGACCTTGACTTTTTGTACTTGGGAGGCTTTTAATGACAGCTTCAACTTTCTTTAGGGTTATATGTCTATTTAGGTAATTTATCGGATCTTGATTTAATTTTGGTAAATGGTACCTATCCTAAAAGCTGTCCATTTCTTCTAGGTTTTCATTTTGTAGAGTATAGATTTTCAAAGTATAACCTGATAATTCTCTTGATTTCCTGGGGGTCTGTTTTTATATCCCCCTTTTCATTTCTGATTTTGTTGATTTGATTACTCTCTTTCTTTTTGGTTAGTTTGTGTAAAGGTTTATCTATTTGTTGACTTTCTAAAACAACCAAGTCTTTGATTTATTAATTCTTTGTTTTGTTCTTTTTGTTTCAATTGTATTGATTTCAGCTCATAGACTGATTATTTCCTGCTATCTTGTCCTTCTAGGTTAGTTTGCTTCTAATTGTTCTTAGTTTTCTACTGTGGGATTTTTCTAAGTTTTTCGTATAGGCATCTAGTGCTATAAATTTTCTTCTTATGTCTGCTTTCATTGTATTCCATAAGGTTCTGTATGCTGTGGATTCATTCATTTTTTCTTAAATTCTAGGAAGTCTTTGATTTCTTTCTTAATTTCTTCCTTGACCCAGAGTTGGTTCAGCTGAGTGATGTTTCATTTCCATGAGATGGTAGGCTTTCTGTGATTTTTGATCTTATTGAATTCTAATTTTAGGCCATCATGGTCTGATATACAAGAGATTATTTCCAACAGTTTGTATCTCTTTATATTTGCTTTATGACCAATTATGTGGTCAATTTTAGAGAAAGTTCCATGTGGTACTAAGAAATATGTGTATTACTTTGTGACTGGGTAGAAGCTTCTGTAAATATCTATTAAATCTATTTGCACCATAACTTTTGTTAGACTCTTTATTTCTTTGTTAAGTCTCTGTCCGCTTGACATATCCAAGGGTGAAAGTAGAGTATTGAAGTCTCCAATCATTACGGTATGAGAATTGATGTGGGATTTGAGCTTTAGTGGTATTTATTTTATATAGATAGGTGCCCTTATATTAGGGGCATAAATATTCTTGATTGAAATCTCATCTTGGTCAATTTTTTCCTTAGATGAATAAGTAATATCCATTCTGGTCTCTTTTAATTGATTTTACTTTGAAGTATTCTTTGTTAGATTTTAGGACAGCAACAACAACTGGTTTCTTAGGGCCATTTGTACAATCTTTTCCCAACTCTTTACTCTGAGCCTGTTTCTGTCTTTAAGCTTGAGATGTGTTTCTTGTATGCAGCTGAAAGATGGCTTCTGTGTTTTATCCATCGATTAGTGTTTGTCTTTTTGTGGGTGTACTGAGTCCATTGATATTAATGGATATCATTGGCCACTGAATGTTATTTCCTGTTACTTTTGTTGGTAGCTTGTATGTCTTTCTTTTCTTTGGGGTTTTCTTCTTTGGGATTATAAATTGTTTGTGGTTTCATTAGTGTATTTGGAATCCTTAGGTGGGAGTTTTCTCTCTAATGCTGTCTGAAGGGCCAGGTTTGTGGATAAGTATTATTTATATCTGACTTTGTCATGAAATACCTTGTTTACTCCATCTATGGTGATTGATAGTTTTGCTGAGTACAGTAGTCTTGATTGGAAGCCATGCTCATTTAGTGTGTGCATAACTTCTGACCAGGAACTTCTTGTCTTCATTGTTCCCATTGAATAGTCATGAGTTATTCTAATGGGTCTGCCTTTATAGATAAGTTGGCCCTTTTCTTTTGCAGCTTTTAAAATTTTTCTTTGGTCTGTAATTTTTGTTGCTTGATTATTTTGTGACAAGCAGAAGTTTTTTTGAGGTCAAATCTATTTGATGCTCTCAAAGATTCTTATATCTTTATAAGCATTCCTTTTTTTAGGTTGATAAAGTTTTCTTCTATGATTTAATTGAATACATTATCTGTCCCTTTGAGCTGGTATTCTTCTCCTTCTTCTATTCCTATTATTCTCAGGTTAAGTCTTTTCATGGTGTCAGAAATTTCCTGAACATTTTGTGCTATAGTTTTTTGTTTTTAGTGTTTTCTTTGACAGATATATGTATTTCTGCTATTGAGTCTTCTACTGCAAAGTTTCTTGATCCTGTTGTTTATGTTTGTATCTGTTGTTGCAGCTCTTTACTTCAGATTTTCTATTTTTACCTTTGCCTCATTTTGTGCATTTTTATTGCTTTTATTTAAATTTTTAGTTCCTGGAAATTTTCTTTCATTTGTTGTTGTTGTTGTTGTTTTTCTTGGTTGTCTTTGTTTTCTTTCAAGGATTTGTTCATCTCTTCCAATTTTTGTTTGTATTTTCTTTTGTTTCTTTAAGGAATTTTTTATATCCTCTTTTAAGGCTTTTATAATCTTTATAAAGGTGTTTTTATGTTGTTTTCTTCTGTTTCTTCTTAATTGCTGTTTTCATGTCTCGGTGCAGTAAAATCACCATTTTCTTCTGGTATTGCCTTGTTGTTCTTTATATTGTTATATGTGATGAAAATGTTCTCTGTATGCTGAAAATAAAGGAGCTGTTTTGTTCTATGTGGAGCACCATAGAAGTGGGTGGTGAATCAGGGGATAGACAGGTAGAAGGAGGGTGGAGTTAGCCAGTCTCCATCTGACCCCTGAAGAAAAGACATATAAGGAATCTAGGTGAGCTATAGGCTGTGCCATGTGGCAGGTAGAACACTAGGAATGGGTTGAATTAAGATGAAAGAACTAGCTAATAATGTGCTTGAGACATAAGCCAAAAAGTATGAAATTAATATAAGTGTCTGATTTATTTCTTTGGGGGAACAAAAGTTGTCACAGGCCAGGTCCAATCCTCTTGCCCAAACAGAGCTGGAAATTTTCTACAACAGATGACATCCCAATGTGGCCCAAACACCCTCATAAAGCCTGAGAAAGTTTAGAAAGCTTAAAAAGCATTCTAGATCACTGAAACAGCCAAAAGCAGCTTGCTGAATTGTGTATGTGAATTGACTTATAATACAGAGACAGAGTAGTGTTCAGGTGGGAATTTAAAAATGACGTGTTTGCGGCACACAGCTTAAACCCATTTGTTTCACAGAAGACTTGGCATAAGTGTGATTGATTTAAGGTTTCTGCTTATACTAAACAGAAAGGAAACAGAGTCAAAAACAGTGTTTCTGGTAGCAGCCTTTCCTGAGTCCACTCTGGTTGCTAGCAGCAACAGAGATTCAGGGGGCACCTCTGCCATATTGAAAAGCCACCAAAAGGGCAGAGTCAGCAATCATAGTGATCCTCCATTTTAAAAGCTCTTCTGGTTTGAAAATGATTAAGAATTCTCAATAAAACAGATTTAGACTCACAAAACCTCTAAATGGGGTACAATGTATGTAAAATACACATGGGCTTCAGAGACAAGAATGAGGGAGTAAGAAAGCCCTTAAAAATGAGAAGTAGAAATAAAGATAAAAAAAAAGACCACATAAAGATGACAGATAAACAAAGAGTCTGGATTATGATTATGGTGTTTTCTTTTGATGTTTTAACTTTTAATGACCTAACTACAGAAAGACAGTTGATTGCTAAGTTAAACAAATACATATATTTTAAAGATATCTTGACTTTGAAATCTGTTTATAAGAATATGTTGCTTGGGAAAAAAGTTTCTGTTTTTGTTTCCACAGAAGATCAAAACCTATGGATTGGTTCCAGGCAAATGTGGTTTCATTTGCCAAGGCCACTTGAAAATTCTCTGACAGGAAGATCTGCTTCCAAGATGACAGTTGAGATGATCCAGCCTCAAGACCCCATGAGATCGCAACATCCCTTTGTCAGCAGTAAGTAGTAAAAGAAAGAAAGCTATTCCCATATTCCCCCCAAAATATTACTTATTAATGTTTGTTTTCATTATAAATGATTTATGGTTTTAGTCAATCTCTTTTTTTTTAAAGGGGAGAGAATATAATATAGTTATAATTAAAAAAGAAGGATTTTGGTATATTGATATACTTAAGGTCAATGTTGTTATGCTGTGTGTATTTTTGTACTCTTGATTAAGGTATTGTGCTTATGTACCTCATTTAACTGTAATGTGGAATTGAGAAATGCAGATTAATAGTCATCTATGATAACCAAACTTCTAGTCATATTAGTTAGGTTTTTGTAGATATACAAAGATATATTTCAATTAAGCAGGTAATCTTCAAACACTTCAAAAGACATGCAGAATATGGCATTTAAAATATTTTAAGAACTTAAACTTTTCTAGAAAGTGAGACAGATATTCTCCTGGCAGCACAAATGTATTTAAGAAAAATTATGGGCATTGAAGAAACTTCATGTGGAATTTGTTTTGTGGCAACAGTTAGCCTCTGGACAAGAAACTGTTCTGGCATTGACTGCTTGATAGTATGCTGTATAAACTGAACATGCAGGTTCCATAGGAAAGCAACCTCTGAACTTTGGCAAACCAAGCCAAGATGGTGGTCCTTCAGGTTCCTGCATTACAGAAAAAATTTCCAGGCATCTTCCAGGCACAAGGAGAAGTGATTGATGGACTGTGACAGATTTCCTGCATCACTGAAAGGTGTGCCAGAGATTTTGGGTCTACAAGCTGAAGATGATACCCCTTCATTACAAAGAAAATTGGGTGACTGTCCAGGCAGACAGATGCCATCTCTGTTGTTTTCTAGACTTTGGAAATTGCTTGCACTTCCTGTTTATTTGGGTAATATATCCTTCTGTGGTCTTTGATTTAGTTGAGGATTTAAGAACTATAGGTATAGTTTTTCCTAGATTTTTAAAAGGTATATTAGATATGAAACTTTAGACTCACAAGGATAAGGTAGATAATGGAATATTCTCTTTAATTTTGTGAAAACAAATAGACTGGATATTGTGACTGTAATTATTGCTTGAGGGTTGTTCTGTTGTAATTTTGCTATACGGAAATTGAAAGCTTCCTTTTTCATTAGACAGAAAAGAGGAAGTGTGGGAGAAATGTTCTCCGTATGTTGAAAATAAAGGAGCTGTTTTGTCCTATGTGGAGCACCATAGAAATGGGTGGTGAATCAGAGGACAGACAGGTAGAAAGAGGGTGGAGTTAGTCAGTCTCCATCTCACCTCGAAGAAGATATATGTAAGAAATCCAGGTGAGCCACAGGCCAGGACACATGGCAGGTAGAATACTAGAAATGGGTTGAATTAAGATGAAAGAGCTAGCTAATAATGTGCTTGAGACATAGGCCAAACAGTATGAGATTAATATAAGCCTATTTATTTCTTGGGAGAGAAAAGCTGCTGTGGGTCAGGACCAAACCTCTGGCCTAAATGTGGTCAGAAATTTTCTAGAACAGTTATATGTATTATTGCACTGGCATCAGCTCATTGCTTCAGTGGTTCACACTTAGTCAGATCCTAGTCAGGTGTGGCTAGAGGGCTTGTTTCTCACCTGTCTGCTCTAAGAATGGGGTCTTCTCAATCTCTGACTCTGCTCTGGACATGGTTCTGCCTTTCTCAGGTGCCTGATAGTCTATGTTGAGACAGCTTGCCCTGGAGGTGGTGTCTGGCCATGGGAGTCCCTTAATTTTAGGAGTCACTGGGTAAGGCCCCTCTGAGATAAAGTCTATAGCCTGTCTGCTACCAAGAATCTGAGATCAGAAACTTGGATGTGTCCCCTGCTCCTAGTTAGAGATTCTCTGGATGGGCAGCTTAGAAGATGAAATCTGCTCACCTCTGATTTTTCTCTGGTCACAGGTCTAAGTTTCAAAGGTGTTGATCTCAATCTTGTAACTATTTTTTACTTCTAGCAGTACGTTTCTTTTATCTGTTACTTTAATAGATCTATATGTGTAAATGTATCCTTTGGTTGTAATTTGCATTATTTCACTGAAAATGTGTTTTCATTTGGTATCCTAATAGTATTTTCACATCCCACAAAGCACAAGTGACTTTGTGATTGAATGATGAACTAGAAGTTATTTACGTTATTGCTATGATGGAATAGAAAATTTCACCATGCCCTCTCATTATTGGTCTTTTATAGATAACAATAAACTTGTTTCTTAAATTAGGATGGGGTTTAGCATTAATGGAAATAATAAAAAATAACACTAACAAATAGATTGTTTAATAAACCATAAATAGGACATCTATATGGACCTCTGTACGCACATGTTTATATTATTTACAGCAGTGAAATCCTTCTCTTCTACTTACATTTCCAAGATTGCACAATATAAGTCAGTATCTATGAGCTTTTCTGACAATTGGTCCCTTATAAATCTTAAATAGTTTAAGATTTTTTTATAACTTCAACTTCTATATTTTGTGACTTTAAGGAAAGTGAATTATTAACTTTGTATTAATTGAATGAATTAATATTTTACCACAGAGAAACATTGCAGTTGGTACATGTCCAGTTCAATTCCTGAACACTGCCACAGTAGGCAATAGCTATTGACTATTGGAGAATTAATCTACACTCTTTGGGGAAATGGCCTAATTTTTATTCAGTTACCTAATTAATGGTTACAACATATCTTGTTCTAGAAATGACTACAACAAGGAAAAATTATTTCATATAGAGATAAACATAGCTAATTTACATTTCATTGTCATTCTTAATGATCCCCTGAGATCTGATTAAGCAATCATATGGTTCTTAACAGTGCTCATAACTAGTCCAGGGCATTTGGGAATGCTACTCACTATATGGTAAAAGTTAACAGTATTTCAACTTCATTTATTTAGTATCCGCAGTATTCTCAGGTTGTTAACAGTTATTTCTATAAAGCATCAGCAGAAAATAAATAATATTGAGCTGACATAGCTTTTGAGTGATGGTGGAAAGACATACAGCTCTTAAATCATTAAGATATTCTATCAAACAATTCATCTCAGATATTAAAAATTACCTGGTTTTAAGTTATTTTGTTTTGGTGTATCATACAAATTTGAAGGAATAACATCAGTTGAAGAAGTTTTACATTAAATAAATGCTTTTATATTTATTCAAAAGTACAGTGATAGGTTTCTATGCAGGTATTGACTCCGATTTTCAAACTCTAAAACATTTTATATTTCTATCAAGGTTGACTATCAGGAATCATCTTGAATGCATTTGATAAAATCTTTGCACATTATAATCTCTAATAAATCATTTTATATTGCACACACAGAAAAATCAAGTAGTTATTGTTTGTTTGAATGACTTCTTGAGATCACTCTTTAAATACACTGCAAATTAATTTATATAAAACTCACTGTAACTCTAAGCTACAGTTTTGTTGTGACTTATATCTTTCAAAATTTATATTAAAATTTGATCCTCAGTGTGACAAATTTGAGAAATTAAAGGATGTTTCAAATTATAAGGTGCTGTGAAATACCTATGAAGCAAGTTCTTGTCAAATAAAACTTACATTATTTCCTGAGCATAGATTGTTGTAAAGTTTGGCTATGGCTCAGTAGGTCTCTTCTGCCTAAGCCTACTCATTCTTCTATATTTTTTATCATGGAATAGCCATCTGGTCTTGACTTATAGTTTAGGACATTGTCAGCTAAATGAACATGTTTGCTTATAAATTAATCCCATGTTTTCTTTTATAACAGCTAAAATGAATGAAGACATCACAGCAGAATCTACTCACTTTACAAATGAAGAAACCACTTTCAGGAATGCCTAGCCAAAGTGGTTTTTAATATATATTTTATTTTTATGTATTTTTTTCTTTATTCCCCTCTGCCACTCCTTCTCCTATTCCTCCTCCAGCCTCTTCCCTTCCCATCACCTTTCCTCCTTCACTCCTCAGAGAAATTAAGGAGTCCCAAGGTGAGTCCCTTCAGTCTGGCATATCCAGTTGAGGTAGGATCCAGTCCCTCATCCAAGTATCAAGGCTGAGAAAGTTGTTTTCCTGTTAGTCAGGGTCTTTGAGAAGCCAGTTCATGGACCTGGGATATACTGGTCTGATTGCAAGAAGCTCCAAAAACTGCACATGCCTTTTGACTGTCATCTACATTCAGAGGTTCCATATCTGTTCCATGAGTTTCTATATCATGATCCTGATCCTGATTTGTTTGCTTATATAATCTCTCCTCCCTCTCTTCATCTGGAGCAGTAGCTCAGGCCAGTGTTTAGGTAAGGTTCCCTGCATCAGCCTCCATCAGCTGCTGGATGAAAGTTTTATAATGGCAATTAGGGTGCTCATTCATATAATAATAGGGAAAGGCCAATTTAGGCAATCTCTTGACTATTGCTTGGAGTCCTGCTGGGCTCATCCTGTGGGTTCTTAGGTATTCCATAGCATCAGGTTTCTCTCTAATCTTACAATGGCTCTCTGGCTAAAGATTTTATAAAGAGAAATGACACAGATGTGATTTGAACTAATTTATCTAATTTCAGAATCCTGAGTGAATATTTTCTGTATCTTTGTTTATTAAAAAATGAATATTCTTTTACAAACATATTTATAGATATATTTTATTTAAAAATGATGTATGGTTCACCCAACCTTCAAATAGTTCAATACAAACTAGATTCTATGGATTTCAAGAATGAGAAATAGAAAGACCAACAAATTGAATGAGCATGGCTTTGAGTTGGAACTGGAAAAAGGTAGAAAAGTGGGGTTAATCAGATTCAAATTCAGTGTATGAAAATTTCAAGGAAATGATAAAAATAATTTTTAAAATACAAGATAATAAAAGTAAATGTATTATATTGCTGTAATTTTAACTCATATATTCATGTTGAAAATGTGTCAATATATGAGAATTAATGAATTTTTTCTGAACTAACTTAAGAGTATAAAGTTTTCTTTGTAAGATTCTTAATCTTGAATGTAAAGAAGCAAAGCCTGAAGTGTTTAGAATGTTTATGTTTTATAGATAAATGACTAGCAATTTTTCATATATTATTATAAAAAATTTTATTTTTCAAATCATTTCTTATTTTCTTATAACACATGTCATTAATTTAATTTAAAATATATAAAACACATTCATTATATCACTTGTTGCTTTTTAAAATTATTATCATTTCTTTATTTTATTTTATTTATTTTTACACTGCTGCAGATAGAACTTAAAGCCGTATGCATAATTGCTGAGTTCTGAAAAACAAAGGTCTATATCACACCTTCAAACACATTTCAAAATATCTATACCACTTTTTCTCCTAGCAATTGGTAATTACAAAGACTAATATAATGTTTTATTTTTAAAACTTTAACAGAATAAATAAAGAGCTTTTTTAGTAAGTAACATTGTATAAAACCAGGAGCAAAAAAGATCACAGTCAATACTATTTAGTTGTAGCAGTAATGTGAAATTGTTAGTAAGGGCTAATGTGTGCCTTTTTATGATTTAACTTTTAAAATGACCCAGTAAAACTAACAAAAAATAACAAGCAGTTTATAGTAATATCATGAATCTTATAACTTACAGCTGTAAAACAGAAGCATTGATCTTTGATCATAATTACTATTATATGTTTAAGCCAGTAAATCTATGGTAGTAAATGCGATTGTTACCTTCTCTAAAAATCAATTTGCTTTGCATCTAATACCACTTATGAGTGAGCATATACCTTGTTTAGTTTGAATTGCTTTTGAGCTTCAAATTATAAGACGACAAAAAAGTTCAAACATTGCCCCACTTCATGTCTACTTTATCTATTAGAGAGAAATAGTATCCAATTTGAATAAACATAGTAGAGATTAGATATGGTGTTCATCAGTTTCTTCAGACATGACTCCACAATCTCATTTTTTCTTCTACACTTTGAAAGTAAAATTTTGTGCAAGAATACACTGTAACCTACTAATCAAAATATAATATTACATATATATATATTAAACATAGTTTTGTATATTTGATAGCCACCCATTGTTACATAAAATGTTTTCCTTATTTATATGTGTCTCAACTTCTGCTGATGAGATTATTATGCTGGTAAACATGTTTTCTGACAATCCTTAAAACCTGAGTTTTAACCTTATAATTCACATGGTCAAATGAGAGAATATATTTTGATAAGTTGTCTATTGGCCTCAATTAGCAAGCTATCAAACAAACACACACACACATACACACACGAATTCAAGAGGTAGAGAATAAATAAGTAAATATAATAAATGTAATTAAAATATTATCAGCAAGGGAAACTATTGATTTTCATTGAAATGAAACATTTTATCTACATTTAATACATACACAATTATTTTTAAAGTCATTTGTTATTGATATTATTTTACTCAAAAAATAAGAAAAGACTCATGTTTAAATTTTTTATCATTTTATTAAATTGTCTAGTATAGTATTAGTGAAGAAAATATCATAATAGAAAGTTCATTTTTTTTTACTTTTTAATAGAATGTGATATTAAGTCACATTATCCGTTTACCTAAGCTGTCTTTGAATCTGCTACATAATGGAGTAAAACCTTGAAATTCTGGTCATCTAAGTTAAACGTTCTAAGAACTGGATTCACAGGATTATGCCACCAAAACTTGATAGTTATGTTTCTTTATTGATAGGTTTTTCCTTTTATTCTTCATTTTGCTCCCTCCCCACTTTTTATTCTTTTTCTTTCTTCTAATACATCTATCCATCTATCTGTTTATCTATCTATCTATCTATCTATCTATCTATCTATCTATCTATCTATCTATCATCACCTATCATCGTCAAACTAATTGATTTCTATCTCTCTTTCTCTGTCTCTCTATTTGTGGTATTATTAAATGTACCCAGTGTCTGCCATGTACCAGATACTCTATTACTGAGATACAAGCACAGCTAGAGTTTTAATTCAACAAATATGTAAATACATTAACTTTTTTATTTTTTCCTTTTCTATTTATTATGAATAAAGTCATATTTTTTATCTGTGTATATCTTTGTTCAAGCTTCCTTCCCCCTCCCACCCCTTCCAGTCACTCTCTATATGCATTGACTACCTACATTTTTAATACATCTCAACAATGAGGAGCAGTGATTCCATGCTTATTTAATTCACTATTTAATTTCAGTTAAGTGTTCTTGCTAATGATCTCAATTGGAAGAGTGTTCGGGAACCATTTGAAGCTCTTCTGGGCAGATATCAACTATAAACCATTTACTGCTCTCACCACAATACTCTATATATAGTTATCTCTTTTATCTACCTTCTTTCTGTTGTTGTTTGGTTGCTTTGCTTTGAGATATGGTTTCTCTGTGTATCCCTGGCTGTCCTGAAACTTTCTCTTAGGCCAGGCTTGCTTTGAACTCAGAGATCCACCTGCTTCTGCCTCTGTAGTGCTGGAATTAAAGGTAAGTGCCATATTGGCCAAGTCACTTCTAATGTCTTGGGAAGGTATTTACTCAAATTTTTAAAAAGAATCATTTATTTACTTGACAATTCAATATTAATTTATTAATGTTAAAAGGTTAATTTATAAAATATATGTGAAAGTGGATGCTGAGATGATCTTGCCCTTTGGGGGGAAGGAATGGGGGAATATGGAGAAGGAAGGCTAAAGGCTGATGGGGTGTGATTGGGAGCGGGAAGGGAGGAGGAGCAAGGGGATACACAGATACATTGATAATAAAGACTTTATTTTATACATAATAAATAAATAAGAAAAAATATGTGATATAATTAATAAAAGAAAAAAAATCAGGCATCCCTGTGTCAAATTTTCTTAATCAGATTATTGGAAGTAGAAATAAATACACTAAATTTGGGTGAAATTATATGGTAGAAGCCTAGATAAAGTTGGTCTAAGATTGAAAGCTTGCTTTTTCTGCTTACTGACAAATACATTATCCTGTCTCTGCTAATGCTATTCCTGCTGCATTTCTTTGATAATGCCAGATTTCAGCTTTTCTGGGCTTCCTGTGTGAATTGAAGTCCTGTAGGCCTCCACATTTTCTGCAGGCCTTCAACATCAGATAAGGGCTATTAAAACAATTTTCCTTGTGGAATGAACAGTTTCTTTGATTTCAGATTCCTCTATGTGAGAAAACCATGATTTGGCAATTCCAACTATATCATACAAGCTGATTTATTAAATCCCCTCCTAATGTATATTCATTTCATCAGTAGTTTTCCACTAGAGAATATATTAATACACAAAAGTTGCTACCTGGGATTTGATATATATATATATATATATATATATATATATATATATATATATATATATATATCTTTATTTAAAAAGCAGATCCAAAAGCAAAACAATGTTTATATAATCTTTTATATGAATACTCACTAGTATGAAATAAAGCATTAACCCAGTACTTTTCAAAGCTAATATACATTCCAACTCTGTCTGATTAGTTTTAACTTAATTTCACTTGTGTTACAGAGAGTACAATGCAAAACAAATGTCTTTGTGTAATTCTCTCATTAACTTCAAAATTCTCTTAGTTTCATAGCAACAAAAATTTAATTAAAAGCATTCATGATTACTGCTACACACTATAAAATATGCTTTAAATGAATAGTTTTATCTTTTACATTCCTAACTGATGATTTTATTTGCCTACATTGTGCTTAAAGCATGATTCTTGTTCATATGTAGTGACTTCTTCAGTGTGTCTTCAAAACTGCCCAAAGGTATATTAAGAACTATTTTATATCATTTAAAACATAATTTTGAATGATAAAAGTATTGATCACAAAAAATAAAATGGTGCATGCAGCAATATGTTGAGAAACACTGAGTTGATACTATTATTAACTTTAAAAATTTAACCTCATACAGTACATGAGCAGTCTTCAAAACAGGTAAAAAAGGTAAAACATTTTTATAATATTTGACTGTGGTTCATTTTTCCTTAGAATCCTTTTTATAACTGAATCATGCATAAGACAAACTGACAACATCAATCAGTATATTTGCCAGAATCCTCTCTCTTCTTAGCTCTCTAATTTTAGAACATCCTAATTTGGGTTTGTTTTCCTTTTCTGTACTTTTAATTTTTTTCTTTTTTTATTATGAATAAAGTCATATTTTTAAATCCATGAATACCCTTATTTTGCCTCACATATAATCAACATATTTAACTATATTATGATATTCTCTAGTCTTTTTTTCATATTGTATTTTAATCTTCCCAATGTAGAGAGGGCTGGTGTTGAATATTTTCCTTAGCAGGATCATTGGGAAATAGCTTGTCTAGAAACATGCTGGAATAAAAATTGCTGACACACTTCAAATGACTACTCTCTGAAAGTGAAAAGTCCACTATATTTGATCCAAAAAGTACCTTTGTGAACCTTAATGAAAACACACTCAGAAGTTCTCTTTCTGTCTCTGTATCTCTCTGTCTATGTCTCTTTCTTCTGTCTCTTCCTATGTTTTATCTACCTATGTATCTACCTATCTATCTTTCATCTCTCTCCCCATCTTTCTATCATTTAGTTGTCTGTCTGTCTGTGTGCCTGTCAACAATGTAGTCCATGCTGTTTCAGATCCTTCAAACTCTAAATCCTAAATTTTCTCATGCTTCCAAATGTTGTGATTACAGTCATGAACAACCAAACCAGACCTCACTAGAGTTCTTAATTCTAAGACCTTATATCACGATTTCAACAATATGTTAATTGTGCTTGAGTTTTTTCTATCAATTTTTTTAATAAGTTTTAAATTTATTTGGTTCTCTGCCTTTTTAATTTTGGTCGCAACAATTTGTGCTATGGCACCTCTTCTCTGATGAATATAGTGATAACTATTTTAATTTTTTTCAAAAATCTTAACTATGATTGAGGTAGAGATAATTTCTATGTTTTTATGTATAAATAAAATCCAAATTAAACAAAAACAAATTGACACATAAGAATTTTTTTGCTGAATCCTTGGGGAGATTAATTCCCAGTTTTCTGAGAAGCCACTATACTGCATTCCAGAGTGGCTGAACAAGCTTACACTCACACCAACAATGGAGGAGTGTGGGCAATATCACTACTGGACATATACCCTAAAGATGCACATTCACACTTCAAAGGCATTAGCTCAACTATGTTCATATCAGCATTACTCATAATAGCAAGAACTGGAAACAACCTAGATGCCCCTCAACTGAAGAATGGATTAACAAACAAACATCTACACAATGGAGTACTACTTAGCAGTAAGAAAAAATGTTATCCTAAAATTTGCAGGCAAATGGATGGATTTGGAGAATATCTTCCTGAGTGAGGTATCACAAATCCAGAAGGATAAGCAGGGGATGTACTGACTCATTATTGATCTCTAAACAAAAAAGCAAGAAGCAAAGCATGTCCAAGTTGCAAACCACAACCACTTAACATCTTGGAATCTGAAACAACTTAGACTGGCATCTTGAAGCCTATTCCCTCCAGAGGAACACCTGACCCAGTCTTGATGTTGGGATGAGGAAAGTGGATCTGCCAGGAGTGGATGATGAACTAAGCCACCTTAGGACCTTGGGATCTTGGGACCTCCTGCCCTTGCTGTGGAGGAGATATGTTCCTGTCCAGCAGGTCCAGTTATTCGAGGGTTTCGAGGGGGGGCCACCTGTGAAGCAAATGGGGGAAAGAGAGAGAGGAAGCCAAGCGCATAAAGAACGACAAGAGTCAGTCTGAGTCACGTCAAGGCTTCCGTTTATTGAGTGAATGCTGAGGCTTTTTAAGCAATGCCTCTGGAAGGGGAGGGGAGGTGGAGAGAGGGGAGTGTAAGGCTCCAGGCAGAGAGGGGAAGCAGAGAGAGGGGAGTTAACCAGAGAGGAGAGTGAAAAGTTATCAGAAGAAGTCCGGGTGGGCAGGATCTCTTTGGTCCCAAGATTCAGCAGCTGACTGATTACTGTTTGAAGCCCTATCTAAATGTACATTGTATGATGGGCCAAGGACATCCCATATTTTGCAAGGCTTGCAGTTTAGCGAAGAACACCTTATCTTGGGAGACTCCAGGAAGCTCACTTCTGTAACTAACTAAGGACGCCTAATCTTGAAGGACTCCAAGAAGCCTGTTTTTGCAAAGCTAGTAATTTACCAAGGATGCTTCATCCAAGGAGCAGGAAATTCTAAATAGTCCTGGGTCCGTCTCCAACAGAGAAAAAGTGATAGCGAGAAGAGAGAGTGATTGGTACGGGCAGGTGGGGGGAAGGGAGTTTGAACAAGAGGATACATGGATAAAAAAATGAGACTTGATTCATAATAAAAAATGGAAAAAAGAGAAAACAGCAGTACAAAAAATTAAAAAAACAATAACAAAAAAACCAAAGTCTCTGTGTCATGCCTTTATTGTGAAGCTTGTTGATTGTCCAGCAAAACTTCTAACTAAACTGTCTCTAATCAAATATTGCACTAGAGATTTAATACTTTATAGGGCATAGGTTAAACAGTTCAAGATAACAGTTATTTACATAAATCCTCAAGTTAGCTATTAAAAGCTAAGAATGGTATATCCAGTGTCTGATTCTTTTTGCTAGAAGCCTTGGTTGATGCTGCAACCCCAATCTCTTCCAAGGAGTTTTGTACCCTGAGCCGCTTGTCTATCAGAGAAACCATTCTGGACATCTGTAATTGATTGTGGGAAAATATTAACAAAACATAATTATAATATGATATGATGTTCCTGGAGATACCACAATTAACTGACTTCTTTACATATAAACTAAAGATGTCTGAAATTGATATGTAAGTATTACCACAGGCAGAAAAAAGAAAGAAAATGTAACACCAATTTCTAAAGGTTTGAAAAAGAAATTGAAACAGAATAATACACAAAAAGGGACTGAAGAACAGACATTATTAATGATGTTTTGTTTTAAGTTTTCATAGTCTTATCTTAAATACTAAGTCCATATTTGAATGTGAGAAAAAAGGTTTATATAAACAACATAGTTTATAAAAATCTCAAAAAATAGAGTCTAAAATTAGTTTTTCTCCCCTAATCATCAGATTCCTGCTGAATTATTTTAAAAATTTGCTTTCATGTCAAGTCTTCCAGTTTGTGACCAATCAAACTTCTGAGTATCATTTATTAAAGGTGTTGATTCTGAGTTTATTATTTTTTCTTTCTAATAAATTGTGAAGATATGCACCTCTGTTTAAAGTATCAAGTATAGGTTTATGGAGATTGGAGCATAGTAAATAAACAGTTTATAATCATTGGTGTGCTTTTCATTTCAATATAAATGAGCACTAGGAAATGTCTTGAAAACACAGAGTTTTTATTGTCAGGTTTTCAATTCCTATGCTGTGAGTTTTATTGTTTACAATATGAGTAAAAATACAGAGAAGTGAGCAACAAGATTATTACCTATTACATGTGATGCAAAACTTAATGAAAAACTTCGAATTTCAAGATATTAATTGATTTGGAAGAACATTAGTAAGAGGGCCATTGCTGCCTATATTATTACTTACATACGGCCCTGCTTGGCACCATTAATACCAAGCAGCCAGAGACGGATATGCATATGCCTGCTCAAAGCAAACTGCTCTGAGCAGGTGGAGAAGAAGCTACAGGACCACCTTGCATCTTGGTTTTCAGGGCTGTAAGGCATTACTATAGTGAGTAAATATTTGGTGAGGTATGGGCGTGGAGGAGAGGCTCTGAGAGCTAAAGATCCTATAGAAAAGTATGGATCTCAAGAGGTGAAGGGCATGAAGAACAAATGGATACACGATGTCTGCTTTGCCGTCTGGGCACGTGGTGTCCTTTGGTTCTAGGCTGTTGCCAATGGCCATGTCTGTGTCTATAAACCTCCTTCTCCTATGGTCATATAGATGTATATGGCCCTGGGCCTTGAGGGCCTTGAGCATTTCTGAATTCCAGGCTGCAACAAGTGGTCACATAGGTACTTAAGGGTCATACCACTACAAAGACTATCCTAATCTAAATGCCCTGGGTTGCCACCCGAGGCCTTGGAGTTGTCTAGGCTTGTGCTGTGGCTAGGGATCATGTCTGGGTCTATGGCCCTACTGTAACTTGAACTGTGTTGATGTCTGTGATATCTGGCATCATTAGGGGTCATGTGTTTGGCCAGGATTGAGGCTTCTTTGGAAACCACATTGAGGCCCAAGAGGCACCCTAAACCCAGGGTGATGCTGACCTGAGTGGCCTGCTATAGAAGGAAGTTTATTCTCTATCTTGCCTGCCTCCAAGGTCCCACAGCTGCTTATAAAATAATTAATTGGAGGCTTAATATTAATATTAATTAATTGATATTAATATTAATTACATAGACAAACTGTTTGGTCTACGGATCAGGCTTCTTGCTAGTTAGTTCTCACATCTTAAGTTAATTCATTAATATTAATCTGTGTATCATATTGTGTCTCTAGGCTTGACTTGTGTTTCATTATATCTCATTCCCCCGGTGGTCCACAAGGTATGCTCTGAGTCTGACTTTTTTCTCCTGTATTTCTGCTTGGATTACCTGCCTTTCTCTGTCTTGCAAAGCTTCCTCTGAGAACTGTGTCTGGGTCCATGGGCCTATAGTAGCCAGGGTCTGTGATGATAATCAAGGTCCTGTTGCTACTAAGGGTCACAAGGATGCCTGAATTCTGGGTTACTATTTGGACCCATGGAAATGTTCAATGAAGTACATGGCTGCCACTAGTGACCAAGGTGTCCCCTGGCTGGAGATGCTGCCAGGGACAATGTCTGAGTCTACTGTCTTGCTGCAGTCAGGGTTTGTGTTGATGTCAGTGGCTCTCATGACCACCTAAGGCAACCAAGATGCCAAGGGCCTCCTGGCCAACATCCAAAGACCATTATAGTCCTCAAGGGTCATATTGATACTGGGAGCATAAGGATTGGGATGGCCTACCCTGACATCAGGTCTAAATTAATGCCTAATCTCAAGCTGTAGCTTGGAGCCATTTATGGGTATGTGGTCCTTTTGAAGCCAGAGTCTTTGCTAAAGTATGTGACACCTGTTAATATAAGAGTTAAGTGAATGCTTGGGGTCTGAACAGTCATTTGGAGCTAGGCTGAAACCTCAAGCCAAATTGTTGCTGGGATTATCTAGATCTGGGAATCTATGATACCACCTGGGACTATGATAACATCCAGATCCAAGATGCTGACAATGACCATGTCTGAGTCTGTTATCCTTCAGCTACTGAATTTTGGATTGTTGTCCATTACCCATATAACCACAGGGCCCATTCAAATCATGTGTTAAACTATGTATTAAAGTAGGAAGGCTCTACTTAGCTGGATTCCACTCTTGTTAGTCCAGCATGACATGAAAGCCAACTCCCCTCACAAAAAAACTAAATCTGAAGACCCTGGCCCAGGGATAAAGGATCCTGATGAGCATAGCACAGTAAATCTGGCCAATCTAGAACTGTTCTCTCATACTAGAGAAAGCTGATCCGACCCCTTACTGTGGGACTGGGAGAGCAAGCTATGTCCCTCACCTGAGAGTAGTGGTCCAAATTTCTCACACTGACCAACTAAGCTGCCAATCAGTCATACTTCCAGGACCTAGACTTGGCATTCCCCAATAGAAGCTCTATCTATGACTTGCTGGGGTATGGGAAGGGAGTGATTGTGTTGAACCATAGCCACAGAATATCCATGATTCTGGGGCAATAACAAGATAACAGAGAGCATTGTTTTTGGGTGTCCAGTAATGATGCTGTACAAAAGCATACACAATGAACCTGACACAGTGAATATTTTCAAATAAAGTTCCCAATGAGGCTAAGTTGAATGATGAGGTGAAAAAGTGGCAGGAAAGATGGGGACAAAGTGATTTTCTTTATATCTGTTTTATTATTAGATATTATTATTTATTTTTATCTTATTTCTATTTCTTTTTTTTTTTTAGCTTTCCTTTGTGGGATGCTACAAGAATACAGAGCAGATTGTGGGTAAATAGAGAGAGAACTTGGATAAAGTTACATGATTTGAAATTCCCAAGGAATCAATAATAAAAGGGACTTATTTAAGTCAGGATAAGGCCAAACAGTAATTTCATAAATTTGAAGCTTAAGGGCTAAGGAGATGGCACAAAGGCACAGCAGAAGATTCTGCATAGAACCTTCAGGACTCAAGAAAAAACGAACATGGAGAGCATACCAACAATCCCAGTGTGTCTGTGGTGTGATCAGGGAAAAGACAAAAGAAACTCTGGAACTCACAAGCCAAATATGTCTATACTGAGAAGAACTACAAAATTTCCTGTTCTATGGAAGGTAAAAAACATGGAACCAAGGTTGTCCTGACTTTTCATCATACCCACATACAGTCATGTGTGTACCTGCAATAACAAACACATATAAATGTAGACATAGTACAGACAACAAAAAAGAATAAATAAAGTTGGAGTTTACATACTAAAATAGTCTGTTTCATTCACTATGGTACAATGCAAGGCAAACTGTCTTATCTAAAATAATCATTCAAGGTAACAAAATGTATTTTGGTAGATAAAAGAAATGGATTTAAATTTTAGTAGATTTTCAATGTTTTATTTTCTGCTTTACTTTTTTTCATCATTTATAGCCAAACTCTTTCTCATTTAATTTGACTAATTTGTTGTTTTTTCCAAGCAATATATTCATGTGTTTAGTATGCCTACATTCAATGCAATTATCCCTTTTTATAATTAATTTTGGGAAATCACTAATCTGCCATCATAAAAATACACATTACTAATGTAGCAAATGTAAACGCAAACTGACTTTATATTTCAATAAAGAAAAAAATCTTCATTTTCAATTAGTACTCTATTTTTAAAATGCCAAGAATTATGAAACTGAATTTGTTTTGTCTTGAACCACTTGCTTAACTTTCTTCCAAGTAATTTCTAATAGTTTTAAACCTTTGATGATTCAAGAATGTATTTGCTCAACAGATCTATAATAATGGAAGAGAGACATGACCAAAGTTCTGAAAGTCCCTGACTAAAGTGCAAAGCCTGTGCAGCACAGGGTCTCAAATGGATATTAATTAAATGATTGAACTTAACAACTAACTAACTAATTTCTAACCTTGAATGAAACTCAAGTTATAAAAAAATAAACACGACAAGCCTAATTCAGGAATATTTCTGTTTCTTATTACAAAAGACAATATGAAATTTTATCTCTATTTAGTAATAAATTTTTAAAAATTTGAAATTCAGCCCTTTTTAGAGAAGAGTATTTTAAAAATATTTATTGATATTGAAATATTATTATACCAAAATAATTGATTAATGCCTATAACTAAAATAATCACTAATTTCCTTCTGGATTCTGCAATCAGAACTGCTAAAATCTATACCATTAGCTTGATCTTTACCTATGATTCAGTTTTATTAAGTGCATTCTTTATCTTGTGCATTGATATCTAAACTTGTCAGTCCTCTGTATATCCATTGACTAGAATGTTTAATTAAATGTGTAATATATTGCCCTTAACAAGCAATAGTTAATAAAAACAATATGCTGTGCTGCCTTAAAGTAACATATGAATTGCTTTTGGAATTAAAACCCATCTAACTCAGATAGAACTGGTCCTCACATATTTATGTACTCTATAGGTTGAAGCTAAAAATCCAAAAAACTAATAGAGGTGTTCCCTACTTAAAAATAAAGAAAAATATAAGCAAACACACAAGAAAAATAGTCTGATTTGCTGACTCTTTAGGTTAGTCTTAGTGCATGAGTTGTGTGCTGTGTTTTGGAGAACAAACACATACTGGAACAAAGGTAGCATCCTGGTTTTTTATTACTTGACAAATGGAGATTTATTTGACAGACTGTAATCAGGATGGTCATCTCCTTCTGGCACTATTGCTGAGGCTGGAGGATGACATTTCATTAAATTGGTATGCTGTTGAATTGTCAGCACTTATTTTGCTTGTATGTTCTGCAACATTCAGCGTTATTGATCATGAAATTTTAATATAATGCTTGGAACGTATACCTGCATTTCAAGAGCACCTTAGATTGATTGAGAACTCAGCTGCCCTCAATAGCAGTCTATGCAATTTTATGCATAATACTTTGTTCTTTCCTTCATTTATGTCTATTCTCTCATTTATTCTTATGTGATTATTTATTTTCCTTTTTGCTCCTAAGGTTAGTGGGAGTGGTGGATAGCAAAGAAGGCCAATGAATAAGAGGAACAATCATTTCTTATAAATTAACAGTATTTTGAAAGCTCATTTGCAAAGTTTCTAAAATCAAGCAGTTTTTAGAAGATCACCTGTATTTCATATATAAGAATATTAGTACAGCAAGCTTTTTTTTCTGGGTTACTTATAATTTTGTAACAGTGTTTATAATTAATGTTTCTATATGTTAGCACACAAATGACTACAATGTAATAATATTACATATGTGACTTATAATTATCAGTCATTTAACTTATATCTGACAGAAATGGATTTTGAAACATTTTTATTGTTGATAGTTTGAGGATTTATGTAGATAGTGGCCTTCAAGAGACACCTTGTTCTTTAGCAGCCTGTAGTCATTTATTTCTTTCTTCCCTCCTCCATTCACACACATGTAGCAGAGGAGCACTGCTTGTCTTTGCTTGCATTGGTCCTATAATGAGATTGAAATCTGCTCAGTACATTGATTTTTTTTCTGTACAACTTGATTACTTCAGTTTCCTGTTAGCTAGCTGCTTTTCATTTGCTACATCAAATTGTAATATGTACAAAGCTAAAGGGCAAAGCTGTTGGTCTGCAACCACGCAGTGGGGAAAGAAAGTACCTTACATCCTTTTCTACTGTGTTATAGAGGGAGTTTATAAAGAGCTTTTCAAAACCTTTCTCTTGAGAAAACGTTATAAAAATTAATGTTATAGAAAAACATCCTAAAGACTGTTTCAAAATACTTGTAATGCACTCTTCAAAATATATCAGAAAGAAAAATGGGGAGGAAAAGCTGCCATTTTATTAGTTAGTTAGCAGGGTTTTAGAGATTGAGTTTACTTATTAGATATATAAAATGGTTACAGGTTATAAAAAGAATACATCGTAAGATGAACTGTTCCAAAGTAGCAGAATGTGTCAGAGTCCTGAGATGTTCAAAAAAATTGTAAATAAGTAAATAAAAAAAGGTTAATTCATATATTTTAGATGAAATTGATATATATTATTTATTTAAAATAATACATTTAAATATGAAATTTTGATTGTCAAAATTAGTGACAATGAAGTTAAATAATAGTTTAAATATTTTAATTTTATGTAAAGCGATTAATACCTTATACTTTATATGAGATGCTCTTGAAGAAAGATATAGTATCACTGTTATCATGTAGGAAAATAGTGCATCCAAGTTGTCGATATAATTCATAAAATCTTGCCTCTATGTGACAAATCTGAAGTTCATAATTGTAAGATAGTTTTAGTACCAGAAAATAAGCATACCTCAAATATAAAAATTAATAATAATTACATCAGAGAAATGTATTTATTTACCTATCCATCTATCACTGTAGCTCTATAGCATGAAGTCAGGGATAATGCTTCCTCTTGAAGTTCTTTTATTGAGCAAGATTGTTTTGGCAATCCTGGCTTTCCTGTTATTCCATATGAAGTTGAGTACTGCTCTTTCAAGGTCTGTAAAATATTTTGTTGGGATCTTGATGGGGATTGCATTGAATCTGTAGATTGCTTTTGGTAAAATTGCCATTGTTTACTATGTTGATCCTACCTCTCCAGGAACATGGGAGGTCTTTCCATTTTCTGATATCCTCTTCAATTTCTTTCTTCACTGTCTTAAAGTTTTTGTTGAACAGGTCTGATACTTCCTTTGTTAGAATTACACCAAGATATTTAATGCTATTTACAGCTATTATAAAGGATGATACTTCTCTTATTTTTTCAACCATTTAATCCTTATTGTACAGGAGGACTATTTTTTAGTTAATCTTGTACCCTGCAACATTGTTAAAGGTGTTTATCAACTGTAGAAGTTCCCTGGTAGAATTTTGGAGGTACTTATATAAATGATCATATCATCTGCAAATAGAGATAGTTCGACTTCTTCTTTTCCAGTTTGTATCGCCTTAATCTCCTTTTGTTCTCTTAATGCTTTAGCTAGAAATATATTGAATAGATAAGGAGAGAGAGGGCAGCCTTCTGTTGTTTCCGATTTTAGTGGAATTGCTTTGAGTTTTTCTCCATTTAAACTGATGTTGGTTGGCTACTTGCTGTATATCCCCTTCATTATATTTAAGTATTTTTCCTGTATTCCTGATCTTTCCAGGAATTTTCACTTATTTATTATTTATTTTCAAGACAAGATTTGTCTATGTAATGGTTCTGATTTCCTGAAACTCTCTTGGTAGAGCAGGCTGGCCTCACTTGAGTGCTGGAATTCAAGGTGTGTAGCAAAACTGCCCAGCTTGATCACAGAATTTATTTAAAAATCAATATCTCTAATTTGCACATTTTTGGAAAGTCAAAGAGTACAGAAATAAAATGTTTGTTTCTATTATTTACTTACTTTAAGTATCAATTTTATAATTAATTTGAAGTTAAATTATTCTTAATTAAACTAACACAACATCAAAATGTGACCTAACTGAATATGGTGGCTTAGAAACATTCATTTATACTCATTTGGCTTGTTTAATCTTAAGAGAAATACTCAATTTTTCCAAGGAGGAATTAATAATTAAATGTCATTATAATTGTCAAAGACATTACTGGATGACAATAAAATCTATACTATTTATGTAATAGTATGTTTCTGAGCATATTGCCTTCCTAAATAATAAACAATAATATGTTGTGAATATTAATGGCTTACACCAAGAAATACAGTTTTGTTCAGTAATAGCTGTAGAATTGTTCATAGACACTTGTAGGTCTTTTATATTTATTCACTCACTAATTGACAAAAATTACTATGTATTCTGTTTTAAGAATTAGTTTAGATAACTTATGAACCAAAATCTCTTAAATAATTTACAGTTCTAATGAAAATTGAAGTAAAATGTAATTGTGAACATCCTCTATTTTCCCATAGCACTTTAACATTTTGAAATGGTCTTTTATAAAGCATTTACTAATAAAATAATTATTCAATAAAATTAGTGTTTTGTGCCAGTAATAGTAAATGTAATAATTATCTATTCTTGTGCTGTCTAGTTTTTAGGTTAACTTGAAATTGACTAGATTCATTTTGGAAAAGCAAATCTCAGTTGTATAAAGATGTTCTTCTGATTGGCCTGTAGACAAACATGTGTATTATCTTGACTGATAATTGACAGGGGAGCCTCATTTCACAGTACAAGCCTTAAGTCATATGTGGGTGGTCCTGGATAATGTAAGTACAAATTAAGCAAGCTCTGTGCATCAAGCCAGAAAGTAGTACTTTTTGATGATTTCAGATTCATTTCCTGCTTCTAGGTTCCTGTCCTACTTGAATTTCTGCACTTACTTCCATAATGATGGATGGTTACTTGAAAGTATAAGAAAAGTTAATATTTTTTGTTTTTAATATGCTTTGCTAGTGATTTTTTCATACCAAAAGAAACTCTAAGAGAGACATCTTTAAATTGTCTATAAAGGCACTGTTAAAGACATTTTTTGAGATAGAATATGAAATTAGAAAATTTAGTGAGTGAGACCTGAATGTGCGTGTGTTTGTGTGTGTGTAATAATACACATGGTGAGCAGGCTGTATTTAGTAACATATAATAAAGTAAAATGGTTAAAAAGGAGGCCATAAATAAAAAGAGAACAAGGAATTGTTTATGAGATATTAAGTTCTGAGGGAAGAAATAGAAGAGGAGAATGATATAATTTTTTACACTAGAAATAAATAAATAAATAAATAAATACTAATAAAACTTACTGATAATCTATTTTAAATGTCAACTTTTAGTTAAAAACTTTTTAAACTTTTCAGTTAAAAAGAAACTGAAATTTTGGGACTGGGATCATGAAATTCATTATTTTACTACTGAGAAATATGTAAGTGTGTACATATATTATTGTGTATAGTTAAGTGTTTTGATACATTATATATTAAATAAAATATCTAATTGAAACAATATAGCAACAACTCCAAAACATATCAGTTTACACAGTCTAATTCCTATTAATACTTGAATTGTATGAAAAGAGTTACCTAGTTTAAATTAAAGAAAATGACTTTTTTCATTTGATAACAAGGTATAAGAACATGAGAAAACTCAGCTACTAGAAAGGAGGTACTTAGAAAAAATAATTTTATCTCTATATGTTATATATTTTATACAAATTGCATAAATCATAAATTTTAAATATTTTATTCATATATAAAAATATATTTCAGTTGTACCAATTTCAAACAACATCCTTCCTATCTCCCTTCAAACATCATATCTGATTGTTTCCCTTTATACCCTACTCAGTCCAATTTGAGTTTGCTATAAGCACATATACAAAGTGATGTCCACTGTAACATTCACAATCTATGAGAGGCAAGCCATCAACTTAGAATAGTCATCAACTATGAATAGAGCCACAAAATATTTTTAGTATTCCACAATGATTATAATATAAGCAAGAATTCTCATGTAAATTTTATACAAAATAATGTCTTTGATCCATTATTTTATTCAACCTCAGGTAGTTTAGTGTGTGTGGTTATCTCTTTTTCTGTGCATCAAATCTTATGTACAGACAAAAATTTTATCAACTTTTTGCAGATATTTGTATAAGCTCAATCCTGATTTCCTACATTCTACCCTAAATGACCTACAAATAGTTCAAATTACATAGAAATTTATTTTGAATGCCTTTTTTTCTGACACTCAGAATATAATGGATGGTAAGATACCTTTCTTCTTTCAATATCTATATAGGTCCTGGCCACCTTGGTTAATTGTTGTGAGTTAAAAATTCATAGACACACACAATACTGAATAAAAACAATACAAAATATTGATTAAAAACTCCTAATATTGTGGGAAAATAAGAGTACTGCATATCAAAATCAATGAGATTTAAAGAAGGAATTCCTGGGAAGGAAAGTTGATAGAACCAAGTCTCTACATCAAAGCATTTGAGAGATTTCCATTAAAAACCTTAATACTGTATCTGAAAGTATAGAAAAATGAATACAAAAAACATCAAAGTCCATAAATCTTAAAATACACCAAAATAAGGAGTGAAATTGATGAAAGAGAAATGAAAAATAAGAAAAAAGCTACGTATTAATTAAAAATGTAGTTGGATCTTTGAAGGCTAAGAAGGTTGATTAATCTATAGCCAAATCAACAGAGAGAGAAAATGCCTAAACTAATAAATTAAGTATGAAAACCTGTGCATTGTAACAAGCACTGAGGGAATTCAGAAAGTTATAAGAGGATGGTCACAAATTTTATTTCCCCTTTATCTGGGAAAACAAAAATAAACAAATTAATTTCTAGTTGCATATTAACTTCTGAAGTTCAATGAAGCTAAAATAAATAATTAAAATAGACCTTTTAAACATTAAAAACATAGAAGAAGCAATTAAAAATTTCCTCACTAAAACATACCGAAGGCCAGGTAAATTCAGTAGATGATTCTATAAGACTTTCAAAGAACTAACACCACTATTCTTCAAGTTATTTCATAAAGTAGAATAGGGACACTTTCAAATTATTTAATAGATCACTTGTAACTTAATACCTAAACCAGATAAATTTCCAATAGCAAAAATGTTAATTATAGGTCATTCATATAACTTAGAACATCATATTAATGTAGAGAAAAAAATATAAAATATTTACTAAATGAATTTAACTAGAAAACCATAAAATTTTCTACCAAAATGAAGTAGGATACATTTGATTATTATAGGGAGGTATTTTCAACACAGATAAATAAATATGTTGAATAGACTACATAAATAAAAACAATGGCATAAACAATGCAGTTATCTCAAAATTATATGCAGAAAAGCTATTAAGTTTTAAATTCTTCAACATTTATATTTATTAGAAAAACGCAAACTACAACTGCCTTTAGATTTCTATATACCCAAATCATAATATCTAAGATGAATAAGCAATAAAATGGTAGAATAGATTTCAGAAAAAAAAGAACACTTATTCAGCTATAGTTGTGTATTCAATATGGTGTGGTCAGTATACAAATCAATTGGGAGAGTCATTGAAAGCCATTTAATTCATGTATATCATTCCAGGGAATATAGCAGAAAGACTATGTATTTGAGTACAGAAAAACTTGCATATCTATATTCATTGCACTTTCGTTCACAGTAGCCCAAAAGAAGATTGTCTATATACCCATAAATTGATTAGTTAAAAAAATAAATGTGCTACACTTATATAATATGATAGTATTCAGCTCTAAAAAATTAAATTAGGATATTTTCTTAAGAATAGTTATATATGGATATAATAATTTATATGAGCTAACTGAGACCCTCTAAAAACAAACACAGCATATCCTGACTCTTCTGTGGGCATTATATGTGTGTGTTTATGCAAGAGTAACTCTAAAGTTAAGGAAATCAATAAATTTGGATTTGGATTTCAGGGAGTAGAGACATAATGCAGGTGTTATAAAGATGGATTTGGATGATAGAACAGGAAGAATTAAGGACCTAATGAGGAAATGAGTATGAGAAAGATTAACTAACACTAGTACACTTAGAAAATGACATATGGTAACCTACCACTGTAGAGTCTCTTAAAGCAGACACACATACATATATATAAGTAGTCTAAAAGGGATTATCCTAAAATGAAGGAAAATGCCTCATTCAGACAACATCAGTTATATGAAGCGATTCATCTAAAACAATAGCTAAAAGCACAGGCTACACTGTTGTTTGGTCTGGTTTAATGGTATTTTCACCCAATTCAACCAAATCTCTTTAAAACCTCAAGTATGAAAGGTCAGTGACCCCAAGAATGTTATAGGAATAACTCTGGTCGTATTTACAAACAGGCTAAGCTCTGGGGTTCTCTTCAGTAAAAATAATAAATTGTACATACTAATTTTACATGATACCCAAAATTTTAAAATGCAGAAATATTTTATTTATTACATCATCAGATAGAAAAAAAACTTTAAAAAAATAAACAAGATGGGTCTACATTCAAATAATGATTTTGGTAAATTTTAATTTTTATTGATATAGAGTTTATTTTTCCCTATTTACAAGTGACAAAATATCTCTAAAAACAGGAACTTACCATTGGTTTGACATACCTGGCACCATTATCTAGGTCAATAACCTGTGGCTAGATAAGGCCTAGTACCTAAGGGAGAATATTCTACTAATATTCTGCTTAATAGACATAGTAATAAGTCATTTCCTAATGACTTAATATTTTACTCAGAGATAGTACAAGTGTCATCATAAAAACTCCTCTCAAGTAGCATCATAAAGACTCCTCTCTAGATGGGTGGCAATTAAAACATACCACAACTAATCAAAATAGAGAGAATAAGAGACTGAGATTGAAGAGTGTCCCATTGGACACTTGGAACATCTTTATCATGTCCTTTCCCCTCAAACTCAGGGCCCATAATTGAAATGCAAAGACTGCAAGAGCCAGGGTGATGGATGACTACAATGAACCATTATTTTCCAGATACAATAGGCAGCTGCACATACAAACTCACAGTGGCTATGACAGCACAAAACCTCATCAAATTTAAGTCACATAAAATTCCCACCACAAAGCGGGCAAACACAAATGAAGTCCCACTTCTAACTGAAAATATATTGGAACTTATAGGTACCAGGATACTGAATTTGTTAAGGATATGAACCCTAAAAAGTGTTCTGATATACCAGTGTATGACCCCACAGCCAAAAAGGTGTGAGTATCATTACTTGGACTGGTAAGGTTTAAAATATGAAAAATAAAGTTGGGAAGGGAGTAAGAAATGGGTTAGGGACAGCATGGATGAAGGAGAGAGCTGGAATTGGGGAGCACTGAGGGGCTCTTATGGAAACCTAGAAGCATTCTGGAATCCGATGGTGAAACTACTGAGGACTCCTAGTAATGGGGGATACAGAATCTGTCTGCATTGGCCATCTTTTTTAGCCAGGCAAGCCTTCCAGTGGTTGGACTGAGTTGCATTTCGTAAAAGTCGTCCAGGGAGTTCTTGTTGGAGATTACTAAACAGGTTGATGCTAGAACAATGATTGGGTCACTCTCTGAAAATGAACCTTGGGGCCCAATTGAGAACAACATGAACACAGGTCATTGAAGGTAGAGAGGTTGAGCGGGTGCCTGCATGGAACCTTTACCCCTATGTTCCAGTCTCTTTCTCTCAAGAAAGTACTCTGCAGGCTATGGAAAGAGAAACCTAGACACCAACCCAGTCACGAAACCCTCTACCTACAATATATCACTGGCAGTATGTGTGTTCAAGTGTTCAATCAATGTTTGTTTTAACTTGAGGCTCATGCCTTACACTGTCTTGATGACCAGAAACCCGAGACTGGATAGTTTCGAGAGTAGAATCAAACATGACGGGTAAACAAACAAGCAAACAAAAATGATGACTTGAATCCTACTGATGTGTCTGCTATAATCAACAACCTGTGCCTTGTACAGTTGTCACCACCCTCTCTATTTCTCTTTAAACAATTATGCACATCTTTAATCCAGGCAGTCAGGAGGCAGAGGGAGGCCTCTGATTTTAAGGCCACCCTGGGCTACAGAGTGAGTTACAGGATAGCCAGGACTACACAAAAAAACTCTGCCTTAAATAAAGAGACAAATCAATAAATAAAATAATGATGATGACTTCTCTAGATGACTTAGGCAAGTGGAATATTTCAGTATCCTGCTGGTAGCATTAGACTTATGTCAATGAACATATTTTCTAGGTGTTATTCAAAATAGATATTTTTCTTCTTTCTAAAGGATAGTTGGCATTTTATAAATGTATAAAGCATATTTTCTTTACTCATGTATCTGTTCATGGTCCTTTAAATTGTACACAATTATTGGCTAATATAAATAATGTGAACACAGGCCTGCACTCATCAGGCAGGCTTTTATTTTATTTGCTTTATGCACGTTTTGAGAACTTAAATTGGTGCATCTAGTAGAGTTATTTTTGAGAATTTTTAATTTTGGTTTGCATATATTTTAACAACACAATTGACGTCTTAAATATTAGAAAATATTTTTTAAAAAATTATTGTTCTGTTACCTATGACTTTTATAATATTTACATATGCTAGTGTGCTGTGTGATGCTTTTAAACCATAAGATTCTACATTTTTTTCCTTCTTTATTTTGTATTTAACAAAAAAACAGTTACATAAATTTAAAATGAGGAAAAATTAACAATAACTATAAAGAGGATAAGAATCATAAGCATGGCTTATCAACGGTGGTAATGCAAATAAGATTGCTACACATATATTTACTCTGTGTTCATCTTTCCCTCTGAAATTTTTTTCCCATCCCTGTATATCCTCATTCAAGGTCCCTTCCCCCTCCCAACACATCTTGACATTTTTCTTCTCTGCAACTCCCCATCCCTCCCTGGGCAGGGAGCAGAGAGTCCTATGGTCCAACTATCCTACTAATGCTTGGATCAGTCTCCACTCCTGGCCAAATCCAGTTTTGTCCCCCCTCCCTCAAGAGTGAGTCTGGTGTTCCTATAGTTGGAGTGGGGTTCGAAGGGTCAGTCCAGGGTGCTTCTGATCCCAGGCTGTTCAGTGGTTGTGGTTTGCCGCTTGGGCATGTTTGGCTTTTTTTCTTGTTTGTTTGTTTAGAGACCAC